>HG992161.1:18902209-19502209 GCA_905220505.1 Laothoe populi | reverse complement strand
GTGACACACTTGCGTGTGCCACTACGGCGGGTTTTATACCCTGTGTACGGTGGTCGCTATCCGGGCGTATATGTTATGGCGTATATGTACCACGTTTGTTACGTCTATGGGTATTCTTTGCCAGGAGTAACTCCAAATTCCTTATAATTCCTGTAATCGTTATATGGTAGAAAGGATACAGTAGAGCATGGGTACATCTTGAGGAGTTCACGGGCAATGATGTTTATAATTAATCATGTATATTCTCATAATCAAAATGTTTGTAATGCTTACCATAATTTACACATTACTCGGTCGTGGGTATTGGCGTATCTAATGTGGGTAATTAGTGGTAATGTTGGTGGCACTCACCTGCAACCAGCGAGCATGACGTGCCGCGCTTCCGATCCTACTTACCTGTTTTAGTTGTTGGTTATTCGTGAAGAAAGCTAAACAATAACCATTATGTGTACCTATATATTTATTACTTGCTATTATAGTCTGATTGTATAATGGAATAGGAATATGGAATGGAATACTTGACAAGTCTACATCCAAGGTCCAGCTTAATAAATGATTTGGATTAATAAAAATATAAAGCTTTGGTATTATTTTTGTATTTATATTTACTTTTGTATGTTATAAATTATCGTTACATAGACAAACAAAACAGTACTTGAGCAGTGACATTGTATATATACAACTCGTTGACGAGGCGGGTGTGTATCCAGGTATTGTACAATAAACACTTCCCCGCTCTGTCTAGGGTAAATAATTCATAATAATTTAGTTCAGGAGGGTTACTCTTGACACTCGATTCCAATTTAAAATTGGGATTGGGTTCGAAAACTGTACAATTGGCACTCTTGACGACACAACAAGCGCACGATTTAACTGTATACGGCGGAATTTTTAGTAACTAAATGAAATAGATAATTATTTACGATCGCTAGTTCGTAAATATTCTATTTCATTTAATTGAGTGAGTTAGAGTGCCATAATCTTCTAGTCTGGAATTGAAACTGTATCAAGTTTTAGATTGGAATTAGTTTAAAGAGTAGGCGGCCCTCTGTTCGTAATAGGTTCGTTGTTATTATAATACTCGTCGATTATCGATAGTTACATATTCCCGAAGTTTACTTACCTTACAATAAGTTACAAACAACAATAAATACATAATTATTAACATTAGGAAAGCGATGCATCACGCAACGCGGCTCTGACTATACAGTAAAGTTATAAAAACATATATTTATTTTAGTAATTTATCCCAACTGACACACTGTACCAGTGGCGACCGGCAACACTAAAATAGTGAAGTTGACGCTATTATGCAAGTTTTTGGTATAATATTTAACTCACATTTCGTATATTTACTTATTGATAATTTAAAGAGAAGTTGTAAGGAATGGTGCTAGTTTTTACCACTGGTGTAAACAAATGTTTTATGCACAATTTCTGGGTCTTCTGTGGTCTTTCCGACTTTGATTTCATACTGACTTGCACATTTATCATCTCTACACAAAATCCAGATAATCGATAAAAATATATTTACCAATAGTTTGCTTACACTCTTTGCAATCTATAGATTGCAAGTTCAGTAGAAAAATTCTCAATACAATTTTAACTAGCCCTCCCTTAACGTCGAAACGGTGAATTCGTATCAAGTCCTCGTTATCCTGTACTTGTGCACTCTGATGATGACGGGAGACTCGGTCGCAGCCACTTTCTTCGGGGCAGCTGGTTTTTTTGTCGGCTCTTTCTGGTATGAGTAGCCTCCTTGCGCCGTCGGCTTGGCGTACAGGATTGTGGGCGAGGTTTCTTGACTGGCGGGGTATTGAGGCTGCAGCTGTGGCGGCTGTGGTGGTGGTTTCACGTACGTCACGTGTGACACCGATGTAGGGTACATCTGCGCAGCGTACTCCGCCTCTCTTGACGTCAGCTGCGCCTCGGGCCGCGGGTATGAACTCTCTCGGTACACCTCGGTGTAACTAGGTCTGACATACGCGCTTACGTACGGCCGAGCGTATTCTGAGTACGAAGCAGGTCGGCTGTACTCGGAGTGCGAATACGAAGGCCTAGAATACTCATCATGCGTGTATGTAGACACTGGGCGTGACAGATCCGAGAACGATGACGAGGATGTGGCGTACCCTGGGCGCGAATACGTCGGGCGATGTTTAGATCCTGCGTGGAGTAAGTTTCGCTTGCCAGGTGTGAGTGGTGTCGGTGACAGCACGTGCATCACTGGCACGGGTGGGTGCAGCGGGAACGCAGCGAACACGTACGGCTCGTACTCGTGTGCGTACTCGCCTGCGTACACGCCGCCATAGCTGCGCCGGTGTGGCGCCGCACGGGGCGGCTCGCACTGCGCCCAGCCGCACACAGACAGCAGCAGCAACGGAGCCTGATACACAAACAATAGCACTGCAACAACTTTTCAATTTCTACCTTCTATTCTCTAAAAACAAAATCTATGACTCCGGTCAAGTGTAATTGTGCGTTCCTACTGCAATTCCAATATGATAACAGGACTGTGTGGACAGACGCGCGTGATGAAGAGACTAAACTCTCGGAAAAAACCTAGTGTCGTATTGAATCCCTCATTCTATTTTTTTTAATAATAACTATCCCTAAGTTCAATAACATATAGGTGTTTCTTTGATAACCTTCGGTCTATAATCTAGCTGTTTAAATATGAGGTGCAGGAGGAGGTTTTGATTAGGCAGTGTAAATTAGTGATGACTTAAGATATAAATGTATAGAACGAATAGAGCAGTAGAAGTAGGGGGAACTCACAAGGGTGTCCATGTTTGGTGCTAGTGTCCGAGTGTTCGGTGGTGTGGTGAGCGAGCGACTGGCGACGCGCGCGCCTGCCTTCTTCACTACGACTGTATCAGGATGTGTCGCCGCCCTATATAGAGCTGTTGATACCAAACCTGCTACGACTAATTCTATTCTATTCAAGTGTATTGGTAAATACTTTAACAGCGCCATCTGGTGATAGGTGACACCAAAGCTTCTAGAATACATACCGGGATTCGATTAGTAGAAAGTTCTAGAAAGCTGTTGGTGCTACCAGTCACTGGGGGCGCTGTACAAGACAAACAAGCCATCTCATTTTTAGATTTATACAGTTCCACAAACTTAACCTTTTTCTTTCCAATATTCGAAATATACATGTATGCTGACAATGCATATTCACTATTATGGATCTAGCACTTACTTTTTTATATCTAGTATATATACCTAGACAGATGTACCTACTTTTAATCAACAACTTTATAATTAACAACCTGTCAAAAGGCCGGGGGAGAATAATTAAGACTTCAATTTTATGTCAGACCTTGTTGATACAAGTGGTTTTAAAATAATGACCAATTGACCAATGACCGATTAAATATTTTGTGTAGTGAGATATGTGTGGAAACTAAATTGTTTTATATCATTTATGCGTTAAACTATTATTCTGGGTATCTCCAAGGTCAAGAGTGAATAGGTATCTTTTCCACCGTAGACCACATTATCACTTATCACCAGGCGAGATAGTGGTCAAACGCAAGCCTATTTCGGCAAAAAAAAACTAACTTGTTCAGCTCTATATAGATATCTGTATATATTTGGTGCAGCATGCAAGTGTCAGTGCAAGCGATGGTGCTTCCTTCCGCGTCGCGCGTCCACCACGCCACCACGGCACCACGCCACCACGAGGAACCTCGCGGCTCATTAACAGCGAGCGACAAAAACACGTTACTACACGTTACGCCGGAATTTATTAGCACACGACTCACAACTGAAATGAAACTGGCGTAGATCCAAGATGCCGCTCATTGGGCAATAGTTTTCTGTGTTTAATTAAAATGAAAACAGAATCAAAAATGCTTGAAAATTGAGGTCAAAATATTTATTTTAAATATTGATATGAGCAAAAATTGTTGCGTAGTGGGGATATCTCACTATCTCCCTCGCACAACGGGACAGTAATGGCCATTCTTAGAACCATGACTGCACTTACCGTCAGATGTAGTGTAGTCACTTAGCCGTGACACAAAAATTAAACCACGGTTATGTTGAATGTGTTACAACTAAGTTACAAGAGCTGGTCTAATGAGGCTCGATGAGAGAAATAAACACATCCTACTGAAACAATCAGTTACATAATATACAAGTCCTTTATTGTAGGTATCAGGAACTATCCCACAACATCTAGAGACGAAAGAATTATTGTTGATTGACTTGGTTTTGCCGCGATCGGCACGCTAATACCGGTTTCTACACTAGTTCCTTAACCAGCTAATCAATCAGTGTGTCATAGAGGATCTTTCGATTTTTCTAAGTCTGAAAAAGTTTCTGATCTTTATTACCATAAACTACTACTATACGAGTAACATTTGTGAGCATTGCCGACCTTCAAGGGTTCAAATCAAATCATTTATTAGGAAATTAGGCCACCATGGGCACTTTTTACACTTTAGAATTATTAATATTTACAAAACTTTACAGGTGCTTCGGAAATGCCCAAAGGTCTGAGAAGAAGCACCAAGAAACTCAGCCGTAGGCCTTTTGAATTTTTGTCATTACATTAAATAATATTCATTTACAAATAAAGAGTAAAATACAGTTAAATTACTTACAAAATTCACAATCATATAATACGAAAAAATTAATAAAGAAAAGCAATGAGAGAACATTGGACCTACGGATTTCTCACTTACCGTACGAAACGTAACACTTCACGTCTGTTTTATTATGGAAAGTAGACGATCTTGATGGAGATAAATGTATGCACATGAATATGTATCAAGCATTAAGAGTTAAATGCGTAGAACTATGTAAACAATAAAGCGAAGGCGCGGTATCTTGCACCATCTGCGAATAAATGTCGCAAACTTGCGCCGAACTTGTGCTAAATACATAGATTCAGCACTATCCCCTTGACACATGATATACATATCTTATACATATTTATCATTTTTATCGTGATACATATTTATGTCGTCTGGTTTGAGCCGCCGCGTTTTGCAACTTTTGCAGCGTTGCTGCGTGCCTTGAGGCTATCTTACTTTTGTTATATTATCATTTCTTACATCTAACATAGAATTTCCTACTTGATTTTTTTCTCAAAAGTGTAAGTCTAATGTTATTTAAGTTGAATTATTTTAATTGTTCTCTAGAATATCTACTCCTGTTTATGAATTTATCTTATAAAATTGGGTAGATATAATTATGTTGGTACGAATCTTTTATTCGGGAACATTTTCTCAGAGGCAAATAGTTAACATGCAAAATGTTCTGAGCCCTACTGACCTCGACGCCCTTCGACGACTACTGCTCTATGATTACTCGTGAGACTGACATGTTTATCAGTTTTGTAGTAATAATACAATTAATGGTCCTTGAACTAGTTTTTATTGACAATTCTAATCAGCTGTTATTAATGTATGTTGACGTCGAATCATTAATGGTGCGTGTGATATTTGCTAAAGTATTCGACGGTGTGTTCTCGTTACTCCATACTGTGTTCTCGATATTTACGCACTTGTTATTGCGTTATTTCATTCTATTAATATACATTGTCCAAGTGTTCTTGATGTTATCTAATGTATCTTGTTATAAAACTAATTTGTATGATTTAAGAGGTATATTTCAAAATATAAGATATTTAAAAGAAGATAGAATTAAATGCAGAAAAAATAAGCAAACCTAATTTCTTTTGTAACTTGTGTAGACTAGCAAAGGAGAACGTTATATAAAGAGCCGAATCTAAGGAATTGCATACATCAGTACACCCTGTACTGATAACGATCATTATAATTTTCTAGTGTTTTTGTAACAATGATCCTAATCAATAAATAAAAACTTACAATTCGTATACAATCTGATTGGTGGAGTGAAACAAAATCATATATTTTAAAGGTTTGTTTATTGCGTACAAAACAATTATATTATTTTTAGATGACTCAAAAACATAAGAAACTTAATAGTAAACTGAAATATATTAATATTTGTCTATGATAACATTTGGCAAGGAGGCTCTATCTCCAGTCTATGACCAGCTTCATTTGACATCTCACCACCAGCCACTGGATACAGCAGGCGCATAGGAAACGATCTTTTTGACGGCGACCACCTGGATAAGCAAACATATAAATCAAAACGTCGTAAGTACATACAAAGCAACATATATTATATTACATGATGAAGCAAAAGGAACCTTATCTATTAGAAATGTGTATATATACATGATTTTTGTGAGGGATATACGCTACTTAAGTATAGGTGATAGGAACATTACTTTATAAAATTACAACATTCAAGTAAACGAGTATCTCATGTAAAATGCTCATCACATACAATACCGGGAAATCGAGTGTATTGGACATAAAAAGCGACTTTTGTTGGCTTTTCAAAAACCGGACCTTATGAAAAAAGGCAACAACAAAGCCCCTTGATTACACTACTCATGTTTACAAATCAATCACAAAGTACAGAAGCTGTTACCTTAGGGACGGAGACAATTTTCCTAACTACAATAGGCTCGCTGATGATGGCAGGGGCGTGCTCAATGATGGGAGCGCTGACGTAGCTGCCTCCATAGCCGTAGCCATCGCCATAGCCCCAGCCGCCGTAACCGAGGCTGCCGCCGTACAAGCCCGAGCTGTAGCCGCCATAGCCAAGGCCCCAGCCGCTGGAGAGGTAGCCGCGCTTGTCACGCTTGCCGGCTTCAGGGGCGGGAGCGGCCAGAGCGGCGGCGGCGAGGAGGAAGATGCACACCTGAACCGAACAATGTCACTTATTAACTGTTATAAAAACAATGCACAAATACGATAAGTACAACATGACACTTGCATCTCTAAAGGGTGAATAGAGGTGTATCTAGTGAATCCACTGTTTGCTGAGCCTAATTCTGTCCCATGATAGGGTACAAGACAAACAGTTTGCCATATTATGTACAAATTAGAACCACGGGCAAATTATGGGTTTTCAAATTAAGAACATCTCAAAAATGTTGATTGTTTCATCTAGTGAGCAATTTCAGGACAGCTGCGGTTTCATAGCACCAGTATATTGCTAATAGACTATTAGTAAATGAGTTATAAGAGTAATGCAACCCTTTTATTGTTAATCTTGTAAACAAGGAATTTGTGGTATGATATTCTTAAGAATTTTTTGACTACTTACAAAGGTTTTCATGTTGTTAGTTGATTGTTTGAGAGTTGTTAAGATTCGGGAGGAGTCGGCTGTGACTGATGTCGAACTCACTCACGCAGTTGTATTTTATAGGCATACCGGCGCGTGCGTGACGCTCGAGGTCACTTCATTTTGCAAAACTGTCGCGGGTGTGTTGGGTCGCGGATGACGTCGGTGGGTCTTAGCGGGTCTCGGTAGAGTTCGCGGGGAGGCGGGGGATGCTAGCAGGGTTGATGGCGCAATATCATATTATTGTAATTAATGCATATGCCGACATCTGCCTCTTATTACCAATGTAGAGCAGATCTCCTACGTCGTTAGTATCGAAACTATTTTTATCCATTAGAGATTTACTATCTTTGAACATATTTAATACATAGTACGTACATATACATCTTTAAAGATATACAGTTTTTTATGTAGTGCTATTCTGGGAGGAAGTAGTTAAGTTCCAATTTAATATGAAAAGCCAGACAAAAAAATACAAATGAATATATTATACTCTGCTAAAATTGTTCTCATGAGAATATGAGAATCATTTTCTCCAAACCTTTTATCTTAAAAGGTTCTATATCTCAGTGACGTATTTGGAGTCTATGTAATTAGGTTATAATACGGAAGACATATTTCATTTATTTATATTTTTATGTAATTACTTCAAAATCTATTTATACAAGATTAGTTTTTGTATAACATAAAGCTGAAACACCCAAATTAGATTTTGGTATAAAAGATCAGATAAATATGTCATATAATAATAATAAGGAAAACTCACGCGGTGACATGCAAAAATAATTCATCCCGTTTCTTGTACGACGCATAGACATACGCGGACATTGACCCTTTTAGCGGCCGGCTGAGGTTAGGTAGGTATGTATCGATGAGCGACCGACACGCGCCGGATTTTTATTTAGTAATAAACAAGGTAACCAGCTTGGCGAAAATTTTTATATGTTTTTGGGATACACATATAATATTTAAAAAATTTGTGCAATGGATTGTGATACTGAATCTCAACAAACTACTTTAGGCTTTGTAGTATACTAAAAATACTGTTGTATATTTGAAGGCAACTGGTGTTAGACTCTCTGCCTATCGTACCTAGCATATACTGAATACAGCCGTACAGAATCGCGGGAATACATCATGTATACATGTGTTATATAGTAAACTAGTTTTGCCCGCGGCTCCGCCTGACTGATAGTTATTTTTTGAAAGAAAACGTATAAAATCCACGGAGTGATTTTTTTAAGCTATTACATGTTTCTATATTTAGCGAACTGTCGAAATACTGACAGTTAAGTGCTAAAGTTGCATTAGAAAAGTTAATATGGTCGTAAAGTTTTCTTAAATTTTCTGCACAACTTATTTATTTTTTTCTTTCACAACAACTTTCTCCTTACAATGAGAAACACAACATAAAAGAATCAGCGGAATCGTGACCAACGGAAATAGGGATTCATCTGTATATATAAAAGAAGAAACTGACTGATCGATCAACGCACAGCCTAAACGGCTGGGGTTAGAGACTTGAAATTTTGACAGTAGGTACCTTTTATCACGTAGGCATCCACTAAGGAAGGGTTTTTGGAAATACCACCCTTAAGGGGGTAAAAAAGGAGATGATAGTTTGTATAAAAATCCGTCATTTCTTAAGTTAAACGCATGAAAATTGGTATTTGGCCTTTAAGTTAAAAATAAAAAATATTATATTTCAGGTTTTTGGAAATTGCACCCCTAAGGGGGTAAAATAGGGGAAGAAAGTTTGTATGTAACTCAGTCATTTTTGAAGTTAAAAGTATAAAAATTTGTATTCGGCCTTTCAGTTACAAATAAAAAATATATGTTTCAGGATTTTTGGAAATTCCACCCCTAACGGGATAAAATAGGGGAAGAAAGTTTGTTTGCAACTCCGTCACTATTGAAATTAAAAGCACAAAAATTTGTATTCGGCCTTTCAGTTACAAATATAAAATATATGTTTCAGAATTTTTGGAAATTCCACTCCTAAGGGTAGTAAATTAGGGGATTAAAATTTATATGAACTCTTTTATCGGGTGTTTATCAATAATCCTACTAATATTATAAATGCGAATGTTTGGTTGGATGTATGTTTGTTACTCAATCACGCTAAAACGGCTTGAAGGATCTGGTTCAAATTTGGCACAGAGATAGATTATAGTCTGGAATAGCACATAGGCTACGTTAATCCCGGAAAAATGTACGGTTCCCCTGGGATAGTTTTGTTTTTGTTTTAGACAGAGCAAGGGATCCACATGATTTTTTGCATAGTGTTAGATGAGAGGCTACTTTGATACCAGAAAATGCACGGTTCCTACTGGATAGCATGATACAGGAAGATGTAAGAGCTTAAGAGGTCTCCATGGATTTTATACCTTTCTTCCAAAAATAACTACCACGCGGGCAAACGCTAGTTTTTATATAAATAAAATAATATAACATATACACCCAACAATCACACACATAGTCCTGACTCCACACTAGGTTAACCTGTATCGTGCGTATAAGAACTACGAGGAAGTTGTCGCCCACAAATCCTGACTTAATTATGGCGATTTATTATTTATATATTTTTTATAGTATTCGGTAATGTAATGGTATCAAAAATAGGTCGAGCTGAAAATCAGCGCTGTAGTAAATGCTGCAGCATTAAGCTGAGCTTGATCCTTTTTGGTTTTCACTGTAATGTACATTTTCTTTTATGTATTTTTTTTGTTTTTATTGAAAAGCCAAATATACTCTTTCTTTCTATTTATCAACTTACACACGGTTAGCCTGCTCGATTAATACACTGAAGTCTGAACCCTCTTCTTCAAAGAGAAGGAGGGACTCTTGCGTTGCATTGATAGATATCATGTGCATGAAAAAGATAATATTGACATTGTGCAAAGAGCATTGAAAAGTTAAACGTGTAAGTTCATACATGGGTGCAACATTCGCACAAGTTGAACACATCGCGAAACGTATTCAATGAGGTAAACAAACGTAATGAAGAAGACGCGGGTTTTGTAATAGTTACAGTTTTGCCAGTTTGTAGATTGTATATTCTAGTTAATTACTAGACGATGCGACAAACTTGTGTACTGGCTTATGGAGCCACAGCTTCATAGAGTTTACTACCCCGGCCCGAACTAAAAGGTTTGCGAATTCGTATTTTTGCCGCACCATCCAGCTGTAGAACAGTTTGCCAGCTACCGTGTTCCCGCCTTGCTATGATCTTAAGTCTTTTAAGAGTAGTATGAAGAAACTACTCAGAAGGCCAGCATAATAATATTGAGTAGCGATGGATGGATTTTTGGATACTCTACCTGGACGGCACTGCGCTTACCATCAGGTGTAGTGTGGTCACTTTGCCGTACGAGGATAAAAAAATGTTTATCTTCAGGTATCTCTGGCTCCGTTTCATTGCTAATTCCTTATCATTTATGAACTGTAAATAGAACTCTCAGTTAAATTACTGCGCTGTCAGTAAACTTATATGTTTTGGTGTAGTGATAGTGAATTTAGGCTGTGAATTGTGATACCGGTGTGGTTATAAATTGAATCATAAATTTTATTTAGTACATATCGGGCTTTTCCTAATATAGTCTAATTAAGGCGGTTACATACTATGCGTGCAAAAAAGGCGTTACCACACTACATGCATCATAACCTAAAAGAGAAGGAAAGGAGTGGAGTGAGGCTCCTTAGAATACCCGGGATCTCTCCGTAAGCGTCGAAGAAGGCCACCGCGGGGTTTAAGCTGGTAGTGTCGGGTGGGGTGTACATAGGGTAGGGACTCGGCCCAGCGGCTGACCGGATAGCCATCATCCGGACCACGCGACGGGGTGCTGGGTCGTAAGACCGGCTAGTCCATCATAACCTTTTTATTCTTATTCCGCTTTCCCCCGGAGTGGGTGGGGTGGCAGTAATAAAATGCTTTCCCCGCGACAACAAAAAAAGGTGGAGTGAGGCTATTAGGGCCTCCGAAAATATCATCTTGGTCTGCTACAACCTATACAGATCCAAAAAAACATGTATGTATAGTGTTATGATTCGTTTAATCGATACGTTGTGGCACTTGAGTTACTCCCAGTTCTCAATGCCTCAGAATAGTAATCATATTATATAAATATATACACTCATTTGCAAAAAAAAACGGGCACCTAATGTTTGTTTGATAATTATAGGTAGTTTTACTTTCACAATTTTGTAAATTAATAAGCAAATAATCGTTTTTGTCAGTATTATCCTAAAATTTTGATAAAATTTATGGGTTTTAATGCTAAAGTTCACTAGTAGTGTATGCTCGCTAGTAGTGCATATGCTCGTGAAGTAAAAGTTAACAAAGATTTTTGTTTGTTTTTTCTTTAATAAAGTAAAAGCAGATAAATGTTTAGTATCGAGTGTGACCCCCTCTAGCTGAAATCACATCTTGAATTCGTCTGGGTATGCTAGCGAGGATATCCCGGATACTTGCTTGCGGAATACGTTCCCACTCCGCGGTAATCACATTCTTCAGCTCTCTGATGGTCTGCGGAGCCGGTTGTACTGATCTCACGCGTCGTTTCAGAACGTCCCAGACATGCTCTATAGGATTGAGGTCGGGATTCGAGCTGGCCAATCCAATCCCAACCACGGGATGATCGTTTTCTTGTGAGTCGCGCATTGAGAAATCGCAAGTCTTCGTATGTGGACCTTAAGAACAACCTCGAAGAAGTAAGAAATGTGCATATTAGTCTATGGACGGTCAGGAGGAGGCTTCTCGCGGCCAATATACGCAGTCATCGCCCGGCCCGCGGCCCTAAGTTACTCCGTGAGCACAGAGTTGCCAGGCTTAGGTTTGCTCGAAATTGTGAGTCATGGACTCAAGAAGACTGGAATAGGGTATTGTTCTCCGATGAAACCAGGATATCTCTGTTTGGTGAATATCGACGTCGGCGAGTGCTACGAAGACGAGGAGAACGCTTTGCAGAGGCTTGTTTTGAAGAAATCACACCTTATGGTGGGGGCTCTGTTATGTTTTGGGCAGGAATAAATTCAATGGATCGTACAGAGTTAGTCTTCATTGAAAACGGCTCACTGACTGGACATCGGTACATAACGGAAGTTCTAATTCCTCATGCACAACCCGCATTGGCTGCTTTAGGCGAAGACTCAATTTTTATGGACGACAACGCTCGCGCCCACCAGTCTGGCGATGTGGAAGCGTATGTGCAAGAGGTCGGCATTCGTCGTTTGGATTGGCTAGCTCGAAGTCCCGACCTCAATCCTATAGAGCATGTCTGGGACGTTCTGAAACGACGCGTGAGATCAGTACAACCGGCTCCACAGACCATCAGAGAGCTGAAGAATGTGATTACCGCGGAGTGGGAACGTATTCCGCAAGCAAGTATCCGGGATATCCTCGCTAGCATACCCAGACGAATTCAAGCTGTGATTTCAGCTAGAGGGGGTCACACTCGATACTAAACATTTATCTGCTTTTACTTTATTAAAGAAAAAACAATCAAAAATCTTTGTTAACTTTTACTTCACGAGCATATGCACTACTAGCGAGCATACACTACTAGTGAACTTTAGCATTAAAACCCATAAATTTTATCAAAATTTTATGATAATACTGACGAAAACGATTATTTGCTTATTAATTTACAAAATTGTGAAAGTAAAACTACCTATAATTATCAAAGAAACCAATAGTAACATTTGAAATGGTTCATTGCTTAGGTGCCCGTTTTTTTTGCAAATGAGTTTATATAATAAAACTAATCACTTAGTTTACTTGAATGACTATTCGTTAAATCATGACATAGTAAAAATATGTAGAAAATTAAGTAGCTCTTCATTAGGTTCGAATCCCGAATGGGGCGTGATTTTATTATAACAGGAAATAGATGAGCATACACATAAGCTGTGACTGTGCGATTTCCACGTCCATCAACACCCGTAACTCCGAAATAAATTCTGGGTGCGCATCCGCTGTCTAGAAAATGTCTTGGCGTAGCTTCTGCTTATTACAGTAACATCCTGGCCGTATCAACTTTTTGTAAAGTTATGATAGATCGACGAACCCCGTCGATTTATCATTTACAACACTACCGTTAAAATGTTGATTATACTATTATAGAGCATTTTTCAAACTTGAGTAAGAACAAATCGGTTGTTTTTATTTAAAGAAAGAAAGAAAAGATTTTTGATCGTTACAACGTAAACAAGAACTAACACATATAACACAATATTACAATAATAATAATCGAACCAACAATGGGAGTCCCTATTCAGCTACATGCTGCAGTACAGGCTTATCCATACTGCAGCGCTGGTTTTCAGTAGGGTACCCAATGTTAAACGAATGTGTATTGACTAGTTCGTGAAAAGGAGATTATCGCATATAAATCACGCGCGGTGGCGATAGCTTGGAAGAGAGGGTCGACGAATACCAACCCAGGTGACGTAAGTTCGATACCAAAAAACCTAAGGCAAGCACTTATGACTTTTCAATGCAATGTGAGATTTCATTATTATTTTAAATGTCAAAAAATCGTGAGGCAAACTGCATACTTGAGAGTTTTTCAAAATAATTTCATAAATAATTGAATTCTAACCCATACTAGGTACGCAAAGTAGAATAAGACCAATACCCTATTACAAGTAACGGATGCTTGACTCCAACTGTAAGATATATAGAATTTATAACTACCATTATAATATTTTATACTTTTAACAAATGCATCGAGTATTCATATTTTAAAACTACTGTGTTCACATCAAACCAACGCCATAAAGCCAGTCGTATAGATATTATTCACAGATTTGTGATAATGCTATTAGTTTGCACAGGCGCTTAGTTGATGCCGTTCGAAGTATTGCTTATTTTCTCTGACAACATGGTTGTGGGTGGGACAAGGGTGGCACTATCCACGTAGAAATCTCATTATCTCCTGTACCTGTAATCTCTCGGCTATAAAGGTTTTGCAGAAATCTGGAATACATAGCGATACGACGTAAAGGGAGGGGGATTGGTAACGTGTTGGTAAAGTTGAAAATCCCGTGAACTCCTGACATCTTATCTGTGTAATTGGAATTTAAAATTAGCATGGGTACATTCGTGTTAATTTTGCAGTGTTTAAGCATATTTCATGATTAGATAATCGGTTAATAGTCTATCAGAAATAACAATACCTACAATTTTATGATCGATGTAGAAAATACCAAGAAAAATTTATAAATGCGTTTTCTTTTTAATTTTTAACTTTACTAATAAGTTACTAGTCGCTACGACTTCATTAGTTTCACCTTTCTGCAAAACATCGTATATCGTAAAATGTGATGTCGGTTTTTAAAGAACTTTGTGAAAACGATTATAAATAAAAATAAAAAATGTGCTACAAGACTTTTTTTATACAAACTAGCTTTTGTCTAGAGCTTTGAATTTATAGTTACGTTTATCTGGGATATCTACCATAGAAGACTGGAATCTCATAGAAATAACACTTTCAGTATATACAGATATTTTTAATTTTCAGACCAACTTTGCCGCTCACTAACGAATTGTTATAGATTGATTACTGTAGTAGATTGAAATTAGACTTACGAGTAATTGTCTAATACTGTAAACTAGACTTATGAGTGTACTAGATTTTCACACAGACTTCGCCCCGTGGTAGTTATTTATAAAATATAAGGTATAAAATACACAAAGACATCTTTGCCGATTTTTCTATATTCTGCTGTCCCGTAGGAACCGTGTATTTACCGGGATAAAAAGTAGCTTATTGCCATAAGATATTATACATTCTCATATCCTTCAACTAACACTATTAATCGGGGATTCCTGGTAGTAGGTTTGCTACTGATTACTATCAAGCCAATTTTCCGTGAGTAGCTTAATTTTGATGAGATGCCCAACTTTTTCTCTTACAAATTTTTTCGATTGTGGTAGCTAACGGGTAGCAGGGATAAAATATATCGAGTTGATGATTCTCAAAAACTGTATCACTAACTGGGCGTTTTTTGTGATTAATTATCAGAAGAATTATCTGAATTTTTCGAAAAAATATTTGTCCTACAAAATGTATGGTTTCATCAAAGAGTCCCCTCCGTCAAACATGTATCGATAAAAGCTTTTTCTTTCAGTACCTTAGTTGATATATATTTTAACAGACACATTCTCCTAGAAATTGCGTGGCACGGTCCCGGTCCTACGCTCAAAAGTTGTTAATACAACAAGAGCATTTTTCTCATCATGTGCTATTCCAGACTATCTATCTATAGACACAGATAGACACAGAATATCACAGAATATCTCTGTGTTGAATTTCCACCAGCTCAGTTCGGCCGTTGTAGCGTGATTGAGTAACAATCCATCCAAACATTCGCATTTATAATATTAGTAGAATTGTGCATTCAATGTTCTAAACCATATATAAATAAAACAATTTCGAAGTTGACTGCCTCGGTGGGGCAGTTGTAATTGCGCATGCGTTACGATTGCTGTGCTGAGGTCTCGGGTTCGATCCCCGGGTCGGGTAAAGTGATATTGGGTTTTTCTACCTAGAAATACTCAGTATTAACCCGGAGTCTGGAATGGTGCCCGGTGTGGCGATAGGCTCGCCCCCTATCACATTATGGGACTGAAATTCGGCGAAAAGTGGGTGTACTGGTTACACCTCTGCCTACCCCTTCGGGGATTACAGGCGTGAGTGTATATGTATGTATGTATGTAATTTCGAAGTTATTGAATCTGGTTTTCCAGCTGTCCCGCTCAGGAAAAAATACCAAGGTACGCGGATATCTATCAGGTGAGTCGTACCATATTAGAAATACGATGCATAGAATGTAAGTATATCTATATTGCAATTTAATGCCGAACTCAGTTAACGACTTAAACCGGTGAAAGTGGAAGAACTGGATAAGGTAACCGCATTCTGCTGCTAGAGAGAGCAAGTGTGTAACAATTTCGATAACGATATAATTTCATCACGATATCAATACAAAGTTAAACTATAGAAGCTTTTATTTATGATTTAAATAAATTTAATATGTGATATATATGAAACAAAAATATGCAATTTTTATTAGTTTTTGGCAGTTATAAACAAATAAAACGTAACAGTCTCACACACAGTCTCAACCCCACTGTAAGATACAATTACTTTGTGTCGTGGGTATCGGGAACTACGAGATATTTGTGGTGCCACAACCACCAAGTCAAACCGACCAACTGGTGCCGGTATCGAACCCCCACCTCTTGATTCATAGCCGGCTACTCGCTCACTGTCAGTTGTCTAATAATTTTCGCGTTAAGGATTAAAAAGTTAGAGTAATAGTCAATAACCATAGAATACGTAATACATTTAGAATGTTATAATTATATAAAAATGAATATGTATTCTATGCTTTTATTACGAGTATACTGATACTATTGCTTTATTTCATTCCGTCCACTATATTTTAATGTTGTTAATATGCCAAATGTTAAAATGCAATGTTCGTCTTAAATATATATAACTAACCATGAAGTTGACTAATATTTAAAAATATTATAGAACCGAAATTAAAGAGATCTGTGTACCAGGCACAATGTTTACTTGGTATTAAGTTAAATGTTTGCAAGAATTGTGGACTTTATAGTATGTGTAGAGCCTCTGACTTCTAGCTTAGAACCATTACAGCTTTAACGCGCAAGTACAGAAGTGGACAGCGGAACACACCCAGCTATATCGTCGCTTGCAACACTCAGACAGAGCGGCGCGGCGCGGCGCGGCGTGGCAAGGCATGGTGCGGCGCCAAACAACTCATAGACCGGTTGTGTTTGCTTGTTACAAATTAAGTCACTGTACTCAGTCGGCGCGTGCTTACAGCTCTGATTCAACAAGCACTAGCACTGAACTTTGGAATTGGATCGTAATACGTAACACTAGTAACGTATCTGATATGTACTCGTATTGCTCTACCTTATTACAGTAACTGATTATCTGATCTGTTTATATTGAACAATAGACTGTCAAAAAGCAACTAGTTGACCTGATGGCAAGTGATCTCTACATCTCACTTTGGAGGGATATAATGAAGATTGAAAAGAGGCAAAGGAGAGATTTGATCTCTACCAATCCAACGCAACATACGAAACGCAATAGTAATGATGTAAATCTGAATATATATTTAAATCATGAACAGATTTTTATTTTTTTTAAGTGCATCCTTATTATACGACGTAGACTAACTTTAAATTGGATTTCTATTAATTTGTTAATAGTTTCTTTGGAATCCATATAAAAAAATATAAGTAAAACCGATCAGACTTTGAAGTGCGTTTGCACCTGTTTATATTACGCCCCCATAGTACTCACAGCCATACACCAAAATCTGATTCAAATCAAATCACATTAAAACGTTTATTTAGTAAATTAGGCCACTAGGGGCACTTTTTACATGTCATTAAGTTTATGTACCGGTGCTTCGGAAATACCCACTGGTCTGAGAAGAAGCACCAAGAAACTCAGCCAATTCTTTCTAGACAACTAAAACATTATCGAAAGCATAGCTGATTGAAAAAGCTAGATTTACATATTGTAGCACGTATTTAAGATACATGTCAGTAATACAAGTATCAATTAAAAGGTCTAAGGATATAATAACTAACTAATCCCTATTGTTATCAGAGATGGTCCGTGTCGAACTAAGGTCTTAATAAAGTGTATTTTATTCTACTGTGTTGACTAACACAGACCTGGGTTTATATTTACACGGCGCAAATAATTTAAATGGTATGTACTTTTTGCAAGCATTGCCGTATCCTGGCATAATACTTTTGCAAGTTGTTTACCGGTTGCGTATATTACTCGATTTAGTGATTGATATATTACACATTTTCAGTCCGGTTCGCGAACTATTCGTATCGCAAACGTGTATGATTCTCAAACAGTTGGCTAACGGTGAACGGACTCCATCAATCAACTCCCCCGCACCCCCCGCACCCCCCGCACCATCCCGCGACACCCCGCAATACCACATAGATTACGCCACAGATTATAAATTCATTTTATAATATAAACTATAGGATTGCAAGGCCAATCACATGCTAAATTGACAGCTTGACAGAGGAGCGTTATAACTCAAAAGAGGTAAAATATGTTATATTGAACAGTCAACATGGCACACCGGAGTAGTCAAGGGTTCAATTCTGCTACCGGCTAATGTTTTTGCCTCAAATTTTTTAGTTTCAAGGCTGCACTAAAATTTAGGTAAATTTAAAGTAGGTTACATGGTACGCCTTGTATGTTGTGTCCATGATGAGTATTTTATGTGGGGTCCGTTGATTGAATGAAAATAAACCGATTGCAGTACATGTTCAGTTGTGTTATCACGGAGACTCAGTAAGACAATTAGCTTAACGCGATTTATTTCATACACTAAAGATACTGTAACGACATCATCTATAACTATGCTGGCCATACTCGGGGAGTTTCGTTAAATTAGCCTTTAGAAGCCAACTAGATTCCTATGATCCTGGGTCCTTTAGGCGTAGTGTGAAGAAGCTAAACAGCAGGCCGGCATGATTGTGTTGAATAGCGAGGGATACATAGTCTCTCACACTTGATACTCTAATTGGACCGCACTGCACTTACTATCAGGCAGTGTGGTCACTTTACCTTGCCAGAATAAAAAAAAAAGTAAAAATTGTTATATTTGACAAAGTTTTTACAGACACTTACGAGGGATTAACCTCATTTCAAAGCTTTAATTTAAGATGAGTTAATGGTTCATTTGGACCTAAGTGCAGTAGCACGTCAAATATGTCTGTATGTTATCCAGCCCACATGGTTGCCCCACTTGAGCTTAACGTCCACCCGTCACGCGCCGTAACTTGCAGTGCTCTGATATGGAATGATTTGAAACTTGACTAACATCGCATCATGTTTAAGGAAATTAAATCGGAGCGGTTTACAACACCGAGCGGCGGGCAGTGGTCATGCTTTTGTAATAAATTATTTTAGATTATGTGTCATATCGAGATCGTATGATGTTGATATGATATACTTACAGAAGTTATTGACAAATAATTATAACCCAAGTCTCCATGTTGATACCAGAAATCGTTTAATAATAATGAAACTTGTAAAGAATTTGTTGATTTTATATTTATAATTAGATTTGATTTGAATGTGACTGTGGCGTAGCGGGCGTGTAGCTGGCTGTGAAACAAGAGGGTGCGGGTTCAATTCCCGCACTGAGACAAATGTTTGTGTGATCCACAAATATTTATTTTTGGATCTGGATGATGTATGGCCGGCTTGTAGATATACTATTGACAGGTACTTCTGTCAGAATGATGTGGTGACGGTTGGTTATATTAATTATAATAAGATTGCGTAAATTCTTGAAGGTTTCTGTCTGTTACGTTTTTACGGATAAACAAATGATTCGATAAGATTTAGTATGAGAATAGCTATAGCCCCGAGAACCTCCAGTCCATAAATTTGCGTGCGAAGCCGCGAGCAAATGCTAGTTGGGCATATAATACAATTCCAAAATCACAATTTCATAGAAATCAAATTCACAATGAACAGTGTTTCATAAAAAAAATGTATCAACGCTTTTTAACGCCAGCCCATTGAGCAATATACTAATTGAGCGCTCGTTAATGGATAATTGTCCATACTAACATTATAAATGTGAAAGTAACTATGTTTGTTTGTTACTTTTTCACGGCTAAAAGGCTGAACGGATGGTAATGAAATTCAGAAGGAGGATAGATTTTATCCTGGGTAAGGACATAGGCTATCTTTAGTCTCAAAAAATTATCTTTAAGTTGGTGAAATAGGGGTTGTAAGTTTGTATGGTAATATCTCAAGTTAGTGATCAGAAAATTCATATTTAGGCTTTTGTTAAGAAATAAAGAAACACGTATTTCAACGTTTGTTGCAAAATCATTCCTAAAAGGGGCAAAGTGAGGGGTTAACTTATGAGGTATTATTTAGATGCAAACTCAAGATTCATGCACAACACCTGAGAGACTGGACGATCGCTACAGGCAGGAGACTACTCCTTAGATTGTACATACTACTTCCTCCAAAAATAACCTCCACGCGGGCGGATCCCCGAGCAACAGCTAGTAATTTATATTTCACAAAGTTATCGCGTGAAAACCTTACTCAACATATTGATATTATTATTGCTTTAATAAGTATTTGATGTGGTATTCAGTAAAATAAATATTTTGCAAGAATTATATTAATATTATGTTTCACAATATAAAAATATTATGTCGTAATATTATGTTATAATTTTATTTCAAAATGTAAAATATATTTATTGTAATAACAAGTGTATTGACGCTAATGTATTAAATCTTGGTAAATACAAGAGTACATATACATACATATATACGTACATGTATATATACATATGTAGGTATGTAATAAACGTGTTCGCGACGAGCTTGTTTAAATATGAGAGTTCTGTACAACACATAATTTAACTTATTAGTTTATGTCAGACCCAAAGAATGTATTAATTAAGACTTCTAAAACAAATATACATTTATTTTTATTGTTTAAATAACAACACATCCCAACCCCCCATGACGTTCAATGTAAATAATAACAAGTGTACCAACATGTATGACGTGAGATTTTAATCACGAAACTTGACACTTTTTAATGTAGTGTTTTGTTGTGAAATCGTTATCTCTACTGTCTAATAAAACCTGTCCTGAAATAACAACTTGCGGCTGCGTTTTGTACAATGATCGAGATTTCTAGGGGCCCGAAATGCCCTCCGCTATTCAATACCGATTCCTTTTCTTTAATGCTGATAATGCACCCATGATCATTCTGTCACTTTGTATTCTCATTGGTAGTTGAGCTTATTTACCATCAGGTTATCCACCTCACAACTTTAAATTGACGATTGGAACACAATTCTTCATTCAGTAGAATTTATCGCATACCTACTTACACTATATTTGGTACTAGATGTTGCTCGCGGCTTCGCCCGCGTGGAGGTTATTTTTGGAAGGAAAGGTATACAATCCATGGAGGCATCTTAAGTTGTTACACCTTTCTTATTTTGCTATCCCATAGGATGCGTGCATTTTTCCGGGATAAAAAGTGGCATATGTCATGTTCTGTTCCCTAAACTACCACTATGCAAAAAATCATGTCAATCCCTTGCTCTGGGAAAACTAAACTATCCCACGGGAACCGTACATTTTCCGGGATAAAAAGTATGTGCCTAAGTGCTATTCCAGACTATAATCTATCTCTGTGCCAAATTTCAACCAAATCCGTCCAGCCGTTGTAGCGTGATTGAGTAACAAACATCCATCCATCCATCCAACCATCTAAACTTTCGCATTTATAATATTAGTAGGATGACTCTCTAATATTATATGTTTATTTTTTACTTTAATAATAAAGGTTTTCATCCTTTCTTTGGAGGTCTATCAAGCTAGCAGTGAAAAGTTAGCAGAAACATTTGAAACTTATTTAGGAATTAGTTGCTAATTAGTTGCTAATTAGTTGCTGCTATTTCGATTTTGTTGCTCAAGCCAGTTCCTCAGAAATCGAGTCACTGCTATCTTTCACATAAGCTAGCAGTAAAATAATGAAGTGAGCACATATTGAGTCGGTTATTGGGTCTGAATTTGTTGCTAATTTGTTGCTGTAAGATAGTATAAAAATATTGAAAAAATATTATATATTTAAAAAAAAAAAATTTTTTTTTTAATTTTTTATTTCGATTTTTTCCTCTTATGACAGCGGTTGTTTTTGTTGCTGGGCGGCACAATATCTACGAAGGTGCACCGGACCAGCAACTAATTAGCAACAAAAATTCTGCTGAACATTTAACCCGTTATCAAGGTCATTAAGGAAAAATGACATTTTTTCCGATTAAGACAGCGGTGGATTTTGTTGCTGGGCGGCACAATATCTACGAAGGTGCACCGGACCAGCAACTAATTAGCAACAAAAATTCTGCTGAACATTTAACCCGTTATCAAGGTCATTAAGGAAAAATGACATTTTTTCCGATTAAGACAGCGGTGGATTTTGCTGCTGGGCGGCACAATATCTACGAAGGTGCACCGGACCATCAACTAATTAGCAACAAAAATTCTGCTGAACATTTAACCCGTTATCAAGGTCATTAAGGAAAAATTTCATTTTTTCCGATTATGACAGCGGTGGATTTTGTTGCTGGGCGGCACAATATCTACGAAGGTGCACCGGACCAGCAACTAATTAGCAACAAAAATTCTGCTGAACATTTAACCCGTTATCAAGGTCATTAAGGAAAAAATTCATTTTTTCCGATTATGACAGCGGTGGATTTTGTTGCTGGGCGGCACAATATCTATGAAGGTGCACCGGACCAGCAACTAATTAGCAACAAAAATTCTGCTGAAAAACCTAACCCGTAATCAAGGTCATTATCGAAAAATTTCATTTTTTCCGATTAAGACAGCGGTGGATTTTGTTGCTGGGCGGCACAATATCTATGAAGGTGCACCGGACCAGCAACTAATTAGCAACAAAAATTCTGCTTAATACCTAACCCGTAATCAATGTCATTATCGAAAAATTTCATTTTTTCCGGATATGACAGCGGTGGATTTTGTTGCTGGGCGGCACAATATCTATGAAGGTGCACCGGACCAGCAACTAATTAGCAACAAAAATTTTGCTGAACATTTAACCCGTTATCAAGGTCATTAAGGAAAAATTTCATTTTTTCCGATTATGACAGCGGTGGATTTTGTTGCTGGGCGGCACAATATCTATGAAGGTGCACCGGACCAGCAACTAATTAGCAACAAAAATTCTGCTGAACATTTAACCCGTTATCAAGGTCATTAAGGAAAAATTTCATTATTTCCGATTATGACAGCGGTGGATTTTGTTGCTGGGCGGCACAATATCTACGAAGGTGCACCGGACCAGCAACTAATTAGCAACAAAAATTCTGCTGAACATTTAACCCGTTATCAAGGTCATTAAGGAAAAAAATCATTTTTTCCGATTATGACAGCGGTGGATTTTGTTGCTGGGCGGCACAATATCTATGAAAGTGCACCGGACCAGCAACTAATTAGCAACAAAAATTCTGCTGAAAAACCTAACCCGTAATCAAGGTCATTATCGAAAAATTTCATTTTTTCCGATTAAGACAGCGGTGGATTTTGTTGCTGGGCGGCACAATATCTATGAAGGTGCACCGGACCAGCAACTAATTAGCAACAAAAATTCTGCTGAACATTTAACCCGTTATCAAGGTCATTAAGGAAAAATTTCATTTTTTCCGATTATGACAGCGGTGGATTTTGTTGCTGGGCGGCACAATGTCTATGAAGGTGCACCGGACCAGCAACTAATTAGCACCAAAAGTTCTGCTGAATACCTAATCCGGAATCAAGGTCATTATCGAAAAATTTCATTTTTTCCGGATATGACAGCGGTTGTTTTTGTTGCTGGGCGGCACAATATCTACGAAGGTGCACCGGACTAGCAACTAATTAGCAACTAAAATTCTGCTGAACATTTAACCCGTTATCAAGGTCATTAAGGAAAAATGACATTTTTTCCGATTAAGACAGCGGTGGATTTTGTTGCTGGGCGGCACAATATCTACGAAGGTGCACCGGACCAGCAACTAATTAGCAACAAAAATTCTGCTGAACATTTAACCCGTTATCAAGGTCATTAAGGAAAAATTACTTTTTTTGCGGTTATGACAGCGATTGATTTTGTTGCTGGGCGGCACAATATCTATGAAGGTGCACCGGACAAGCAACTGATCAGCAACAAAAAATAAGGTTATCATCTTTCTTATTAAAACAAATATTTGTAATTTAACTTTTATTAATTTTTTTCGTAAAACAATAATTGAATGCTGACTAGGGTTTTGGACTTAATTATCTTTCCAGCCCGCAGCATGTCGTCGTACTCGATCCAGTCTGTGCCTCTTAAACAGACTGCTTTGTATTGCCCTATTTGTTTTCCAGAGGAACTTTCTTTTACAGCTGAGGGCACAAATGTTACGACGCCCACCAGTCTATATTGGTCTTCCTCAGTTATAGGACTGTTGATAGACGTTGGTATAGTTTCGAGGGCTTTTATATGCTCGTTGTCTGCATTGAACATCTCGAAAACTAGCATGGTAGCATGCATTGCATGCTACCATGCTAGCATGCATGATTAATTAACAAAGTTGATAATGTTATTGTTATGCAGACCTGAGATGAGCATCATAGTTGAAATTATTTCTCAGATAAAAGTTATTTGTTAAAAACAAACTGATGACTTTGATGGTTGAGAATATTAGTATTTTTTATTCAAACACTTAGATATACGAGTATTTTTTTCGATATCGTTGTGTATGTGTTAATATATATATTTATATACATAATATATCTATAATAAGGTAAATAAAATAATAACCATCTATAATCTCAATAAATCAAAATGTAAAAATCAGCATCAGATTGGTTACAAAAACCTACTTATAATGAAACTGAAACAACATCATTTGAGCGGCTAAAGGGTGGAGATGTGTCACTGGACTTTATACAACGATCATTTGCTCCCTTATGGTCTCATCACGTTGCTCACTCGCCACTTACGTTTCACATCCACCCTCCGAGCGTAAAGCTCTCGCGACTCCACTCCAGCCAGTCGCTAAAGGCAAGCTAGAGATTAAGAACAGGGCCTTCCCACGGGAGCACTCATTGTTATTAATTTCAACTGGTTGAATAAATTTTTTCCTTCATACTTTAACAGTCTTCGGATTACATTTAACAGTATTCGTGTTGATCTCATTATTTTATCCGTTGTGGTAATATTAGGGAAAACAATGTGGCTTATTTGTTTGTTTTTATAATTTTTTCATATAAAGATTTTTTTGATAACGGGTTAAATGTTCAGCAGAATTTTTGTTGCTAATTAGTTGCTGGTCCGGTGCACCTTCATAGATATTGTGCCGCCCAGCAACAAAATCCACCGCTGTCTTAATCGGAAAAAAATGAAATTTTTCCTTAATGACCTTGATAACGGGTTAAATGTTCAGCAGAATTTTTGTTGCTAATTAGTTGCTGGTCCGGTGCACCTTCGTTGATATTGTGCCGCCCAGCAACAAAATCCACCGCTGTCATATCCGGAAAAAATGTAATTTTTCGATAATGACCTTAATTACGGGTTAGGTATTCAGCAGAATTTTTGTTGCTAATTAGTTGCTGGTCCGGTGCACCTTCATAGATATTGTGCCGCCCAGCAACAAAATCCACCGCTGTCATAATCGGAAAAAATGAAATTTTTCCTTAATGACCTTAATAACGGGTTAAATGTTCAGCAGAATTTTTGTTGCTAATTAGTTGCTGGTCCGGTGCACCTTCGTAGATATTGTGCCGCCCAGCAACAAAATCCACCGCTGTCTTAATCGGAAAAAAAATACATTTTTTCTTAATGACCTTGATAACGGGTTAAATGTTCAGCAGAATTTTTGTTGCTAATTAGTTGCTGGTCCGGTGCACCTTCATAGATATTGTGCCGCCCAGCAACAAAATCCACCGCTGTCTCAATCGGAAAAAATGTCATTTTTTCTTAATGACCTTGATAATGGGTTAAATGTTCAGCAGAATTTTTGTTGCTAATTAGTTGCTGGTCCGGTGCACCTTCGTAGATATTGTGCCGCCCAGCAACAAAATCCACCGCTGTCATATCCGGAAAAAATTTCCTTTTTCGATAATGACCTTGATTACGGGTTAGGTATTCAGCAGAATTTTGTTGCTAATTAGTTGCTGGTCCGGTGCACCTTGGTTGATATTGTGCCGCCCAGCAACAAAATCCACCGCTGTCATATCCGGAAAAAATGTCATTTTTCGATAATGACCTTAATTACGGGTTAGGTATTCAGCAGAATTTTTGTTGCTAATTAGTTGCTGGTCCGGTGCACCTTCGTAGATATTGTGCCGCCCAGCAGCAAAATCCACCGCTGTCTTAATCGGAAAAAAAATACATTTTTCCTTAATGACCTTGATAACGGGTTAAATGTTCAGCAGAATTTTTGTTGCTAATTAGTTGCTGGTCCGGTGCACCTTCGTAGATATTGTGCCGCCCAGCAACAAAATCCACCGCTGTCTTAATCGGAAAAAAAATACATTTTTCCTTAATGACCTTGATAACGGGTTAAATGTTCAGCAGAATTTTTGTTGCTAATTAGTTGCTGGTCCGGTGCACCTTCATAGATATTGTGCCGCCCAGCAACAAAATCCACCGCTGTCTCAATCGGAAAAAATGTCATTTTTTCTTAATGACCTTGATAATGGGTTAAATGTTCAGCAGAATTTTTGTTGCTAATTAGTTGCTGGTCCGGTGCACCTTCATAGATATTGTGCCGCCCAGCAACAAAATCCACCGCTGTCTCAATCGGAAAAAATGTCATTTTTTCTTAATGACCTTGATAATGGGTTAAATGTTCAGCAGAATTTTTGTTGCTAATTAGTTGCTGGTCTGGTGCACCTTCGTAGATATTGTGCCGCCCAGCAACAAAATCCAACGCTGTCATAATCGGATAAAATGAAATTTTTCCTTAATGACCTTGATAACGGGTTAAATGTTCAGCAGAATTTTTGTTGCTAATTAGTTGCTGATCCGGTGCACCTTCGTTGATATTGTGCCGCCCAGCAACAAAATCCACCGCTGTCATATCCGGAAAAAATGTCATTTTTCGATAATGACCTTAATTACGGGTTAGGTATTCAGCAGAATTTTTGTTGCTAATTAGTTGCTGGTCCGGTGCACCTTCGTAGATATTGTGACGCCCAGCAACAAAATCCACCGCTGTCTTAATCGGAAAAAAATTACATTTTTCCTTAATGACCTTGATAACGGGTTAAATGTTCAGCAGAATTTTTGTTGCTAATTAGTTGCTGGTCCGGTGCACCTTCATAGATATTGTGCCGCCCAGCAACAAAATCCACCGCTGTCTCAATCGGAAAAAATGTCATTTTTTCTTAATGACCTTGATAATGGGTTAAATGTTCAGCAGAATTTTTGTTGCTAATTAGTTGCTGGTCCGGTGCACCTTCGTAGATATTGTGCCGCCCAGCAACAAAATCCACCGCTGTCATAATCGGAAAAAATGAAATTTTTCCTTAATTACCTTGATTACGGGTTAAATGTTCAGCAGAATTTTTGTTGCTAATTAGTTGCTGGTCCGGTGCACATTCGTAGATATTGTGCCGCCCAGCAACAAAATCCACCGCTGTCATATCCGGAAAAAATTTCATTTTTCGATAATGACCTTGATTACGGGTTAGGTATTCAGCAGAATTTTGTTGCTAATTAGTTGCTGGTCCGGTGCACCTTCATAGATATTGTGCCGCCCAGCAACAAAATCCAACGCTGTCATAATCGGAAAAAATGAAATTTTTCCTTAATGACCTTGATAACGGGTTAAATGTTCAGCAGAATTTTTGTTGCTAATTAGTTGCTGGTCCGGTGCACCTTCGTAGATATTGTGCCGCCCAGCAACAAAATCCAACGCTGTCATAATCGGAAAAAATGAAATTTTTCCTTAATGACCTTGATAACGGGTTAAATGTTCAGCAGAATTTTTGTTGCTAATTAGTTGCTGGTCCGGTGCACCTTCATAGATATTGTGCCGCCCAGCAACAAAATCCAACGCTGTCATAATCGGAAAAAATGAAATTTTTCCTTAATGACCTTGATAACGGGTTAAATGTTCAGCAGAATTTTTGTTGCTAATTAGTTGCTGGTCCGGTGCACCTTCGTAGATATTGTACCGCCCAGCAACAAAATCCACCGCTGTCATATCCGGAAAAAATGACATTTTTCGATAATGACCTTAATTACGGGTTAGGTATTCAGCAGAATTTTTGTTGCTAATTAGTTGCTGGTCCGGTGCACCTTCGTAGATATTGTGCCGCCCAGCAACAAAATCCACCGCTGTCTTAATCGGAAAAAAATTACATTTTTCCTTAATGACCTTGATAACGGGTTAAATGTTCAGCAGAATTTTTGTTGCTAATTAGTTGCTGGTCCGGTGCACCTTCATAGATATTGTGCCGCCCAGCAACAAAATCCACCGCTGTCTCAATCGGAAAAAATGTCATTTTTTCTTAATGACCTTGATAATGGGTTAAATGTTCAGCAGAATTTTTGTTGCTAATTAGTTGCTGGTCCAGTGCACCTTCGTAGATATTGTGCCGCCCAGCAACAAAATCCACCGCTGTCTTAATCGGAAAAAATTACATTTTTCCTTAATGACCTTGATAACGGGTTAAATGTTCAGCAGAATTTTTGTTGCTAATTAGTTGCTGGTCCGGTGCACCTTCATAGATATTGTGCCGCCCAGCAGCAAAATCCACCGCTGTCATAATCGGAAAAAATGAAATTTTTCCTTAATTACCTTGATTACGGGTTAAATGTTCAGCAGAATTTTTGTTGCTAATTAGTTGCTGGTCCGGTGCACATTCGTAGATATTGTGCCGCCCAGCAACAAAATCCACCGCTGTCATATCCGGAAAAAATGACATTTTTCGATAATGACCTTGATTACGGGTTAGGTATTCAGCAGAATTTTTGTTGCGAATTAGTTGCTGGTCCTGTGCACCTTCATAGATATTGTGCCGCCCAGCAACAAAAACAACCGCTGTCATAAGAGGAAAAAATCGAAAAAAAAAATTAAAAAAAAAATTTTTTTTTAAATATAATATTTTTTCAATATTTTTATACTATCTTACAGCAACAAATTAGCAACAAATTCAGGCCCAATAACCGACTCAATATGTGCTCACTTCATTATTTTACTGCTAGCTTATGTGAAAGATAGCAGTGACTCGATTTCTGAGGAACTGGCTTGAGCAACAAAATCGAAATAGCAGCAACTAATTAGCAACTAATTAGCAACTAATTCATAAATAAGTTTCAAATGTTTCTGCTAACTTTTCACTGCTAGCTTGATAGACCTTTTCTTTGGTATTGGATACTTGAATTTATTTCTCGATGGCACTAATGTAAATTCTAAAAACTTTTTTAATTACCAATTGGTGAAAAAGAGTCAACGTCAAGGTATTTAAATGTCCATAACACGTGCAAAAGTAACAATTTTTTCTTTCTAAAGTAATTTCTTATACAAAATGGCAATTTTTGTTTCAGTTTTCGAGTCAAAAAATCACACATGAGTTTTTGTTGATGTGGCGATATTGAGATCATGTGACAAAAATAAGTTTGTAGGACCGTAGCTTTGTCTCTGTCTAGCCCTTGAGGGCAAAAAGGAGCTTATATGTCTTGAAAAATACTACAGACTTTGTAGTAATAAATAAATAATATATTCGTGTTATAATTTAATATATCAAGAGTGATATTACATTATATTTATGTAAATATGTATTACTTGAGCTAGCCTTTGATGAACGTATGCAAATGGTTTCGCTTGCAGGTAGCAGGTTGCATCATTTCACTCGACGTGTTATATTTGTCTTGATATATTTATTATTGCTTGATTGGCAACTGGTTGGCATTTAAATCTTTATTTTTTTATTTGTTGGAGATAGCAAAAGTTATATAGAGCCAATGGCTACGAACTATTTCGAAATACTAAAAAACATAATTATTATGCAAGCGGTATCCACGAATGAATAAGTCATCATAACATCGGCAGCTCCAAGTTGTAATGTTATTTACTTCCACGTGATATCACCATGTTTACCGAATAAAATAAATAAGGATTATGATGTAATACGAGGTTTAATGTTTTACGCCAAGTCCTAATTGAATTCGTTATCAAATATCATGGAACATTAATGTGTGACAGTGTTAGCGTGTTTTTGTCAATATAAGTCCAATCAAATTTTATGAATTGGTTGAATGAGACCATTTGTGCGGGAATTGAATCCACGGTCTCTCAATTTACAGTCGGCTACTCAACCACTGCACCACGGAGATAGTAGTATCTGGCAATAGGCTTATATGGGATTTAAAAAAATTATATCTTTGCACGTTATATTTTTTGTCACCGACAGCTGCAGTGGATATTTTTGATTTGAACCAAATGTTTATTATATTTAAACTATCGAATATCTCTTTAAAATGGCAAGAAATACCTTATCTGTAGACTGAATATACATTTTTACTTATCAAAAAGATAAGTAAAAAATATTTTATTTTGTTACATATAATGGAAAATATTATAAATTCCACGGTAAACTTACTGTTGTCTACTATGTACATACAAAAGACATCAACGCGTTCTCGAAACTTAACTCTACAATATGTACGAAGGCCAATATTTGAAATGCTTTATGGGCTTCCATGTCAATAACGCATTAGTATACTATTCTAATTGTATTGTTCATCTCGTTCTAGTCCGAACTTTCGAGGCCAAGAACCAATAAAGTTTTATTGATCAAGGGTCGCCATAATATTGATGGCGACCATTGAACAATAAAATCCATTTATATTTTATATACCTTTCATATTCAATGATATTTGGATGGTTTTGTTTAAAATAAATATTAGTTTAATAATAAACTGAATTGTTCCAAAATAAAAAAATATATTTAACCAAAAACTAAACAATAATTACACTGTACAGAATCACAATGAGCGTTGACTAGACACTTCACTACCAGCCGCTGTTACCTTTGTAGCCACTGCTGTAGCCACCGCCGTAGCCACCACCGTAGCCGGATCCATAGCCACCAGAGTAACCGCCGGAGTAACCGCCAGAGTATCCACCAATTCCAGAGTAGCCGCCAGAGTATCCACCAATTCCAGAGTAGCCGGAGCTGTAGCTAGGGCTGGCGACGACTTGCTTAACGGTTACTACTTGAGGAACGGAGACGAGCTTGTTCACGGAGACGACTTGCGGGACACTGACAACCTTGGGTACGTTGACAACTTTGTTGACGGCGACGATTTGAGCAGAGGGTGCGGAGTAGCCGCTGTAGCCGCTGGATCCGCCGTATCCACCGTATCCGCCGAGGCTGTATCCGGATCCATGGCCTAAGCCAATGCCGGAACTGTAGCCGGAGCTGTAGCCTCCTCCGAGGCCGTGGAGGTAGCCACGCTTCTCACGCACCGCCGGGGCGTCCCCAGCGGACGCGACGGCCATCACGGCGAAGACGACGATCTGAAAATATATTTATAAGATATTAGTTTTCAGTAGAAATAGTTTTTTTAATGTCTCGATGAATATTACATGATCCTTCTTAGATACATGTTATTATTACTAATTATTACAAATGTCCTGGATTAATTAATTACAAAAAGTAAGAAAAGGATATTTCAGTTCGATAAATGAGAGCGTTTAAAAATAAACACTTCTAATCAATAATGGTCAAGAGATGAATTTGTCTGACGGCAGATCGTTTATCAGTCACTATTATTATTAAGTCCCCAATGAGCAATGGTACTCACGAAGGATTTCATGTTGTATGTAGTGTTGTGCTGGAGTGCGGTGGATGTGTGATGGTGTCGGAGGAGTACGCTCGGTATATATACTGGTTGGGAGGCTGTGTCGTAACGCGTCCTCGCGCCAGACCGCGCCGGACTCGCGGCCTCGGGGATTGGGCTCTGATGTCAGCCCTTCCTGCATCACAGACAACGCAATAATGTTTATTTAAAAAAAAAAAATATTTCTTGAGCGTATTGAGTTTTTCAGAGAAATTAATATAGGGGTAATAGTGTTATTATACAATTTAAAGACAGAGATTACAGTTTGCATATTTAATAAACCGACTAAAGATGTTTTGCAATATCATTGACTTATTGAATGCTTTTATTGAATGACTTTTTATATTAATACTCAATGGTATATGGTTTGGTACAAAATAAGTTGTCGTTATATAGTTGACTACTAAATTAGCGTTTCAGTATTCAGGAGTAATTGTTTGATGATTGAAAGTAAAGTAAAATACGAAGTCGGCCTTTATACATTTTGTGTTACATATGAAGTTTTAAAAAAATATTCGTAAGACAACATTTTTATATAATAACACATCGCTGTACGTGTTTATGTCTTTGTTGCATGGTGAACTATATCAAACCGGAGCTTCTCTATTTTTGTATTAATTTCTATGTCAGCGGTGTTCTTTTAATGAATGTAGAACATTTACATGATTTTTTTTATACAAACTTTACTATATTTGGATTTCTTTATGTTTAATTAAAAAAATATTAAATTCCCGTTCAATATATGCATGTTTTTAGTTTCACGTTTATATAATTCGTTTCACCTATCTTAGTCGGGGTTTAAAAAAAATTGCCAGTGTGAATGATATAGTTTCTGCATTACCTTATAATTTTTTTTAAATCGCATGTATGGTATAGTGTATACGCATATAATAAGTTTTTCGGGTTAAGTTATGTTACATACAATTTATTTGATATGTGTTTATAAAATTTGTTGTATTTTTAATTATAATATTAATACAGAGTCTGACCTCATTAAATCCATCACACACTCTACAATGACGGAATGTTCTCGCAACGCTCACAACAGAGATCAATGGAGACGCATCGTGAAAGCGGCTACTACAAAGGATTCTGGACCCGCCGTAACCACGACCACTCTGCCAAGAGTGCACGACTAAGAAGAAGAATTAATAAACAGTGTTAAGTCCGCTGGGAAATCAAAATAAATTAATATTTTGCAGTGACGTAAAAGTTTTGGTGTAAAAATTAAGTTCGTTATTCGTTCAGATTAAAAAACTTTTTCATGGAGGTGGCCTTCATTATCGTAATATGTTTCCTTTTTAAAATGAGACTCTATTATATCAATATATATGGCAGAATTCAAGGAATTTTGGATTAATTGCCATCGATTTATATGATATTCAGAATGTTCATGAATTGTTTAATAACAGCAACACTCAACAATGTGCAGCACACGAGTGGCCGCATTGTTCGTCCCTTTCTAGGGTAAAAGTGCACTCACTTTTGTGACATTTAAAAAGGCCATGCAGGTGATGTAATTTCTTAGTATAATTAAATTATATTTTCGATACAAAAACTATTTAACAATAATAAAACCGACTCCAAAATGAGTTTTTCGTCGGTGATGGATATCACATACCCAAAATTTATTACATTGAAATAAAACGAAATTTACGAATTCTATCGCGGTTTATTTTACTTTTTTTAACCCGACGTTTCGAAGGCTTTACAGCTTTTATGGTCACGGGGGAGACTGAGACGTGTATGTCGTGATGAGGATAGTTCAGGCTGAAGTACAGAAGTAACCGGTGAAGGTCTGGAGGCCGGCTGTAGGTTTTTTTATACTGCCTGATAGGCAGACGAGCAGACAGGCCACCTGATGGTAAGTAGTCACCGCCGCCCTCTCTTCTGCAATGCCAGGGCACAGCAAAGCCGCTGCCAACCGTTGAAGGACTACTCTTCTTAAGCCTCGTTTAAAGAAAGACATGTCATAGCGCTCATGGAACACCGCTGTAGGAAGTTCATTCCAGAGCTTGCACGTACGCGGTACGTAAGAATGAACGCTGGAAACGAACTGTGCTTGACGGAATCATTTCCAGGTGGTATGGATGAACTCTGATTATAAAATGGCATGTTGGCAAGTGAAGGAACTGGAGATGGTGACAGCTGTTGATGGCGGAAAGGACGACCAAGACATCGACATGACTTAGTCGGTACAGAACTTCGAGGATTGGCAACTGTCCCTTTATAAAGCAGTAGCTGGTCTATATGTCTTTGCTTTCTGTCGTATAGAAATCTTTGAATAAATATATGACTTGACCTTTTATTTTTATTATAACTCCTAGCCATGCAAAAGTCGTTTTATTAATAAACTTTTTGTAGAGTACAACATCATTTACTTATAAATAATTTGTTAATTTTGTTTTTAATTTGAAGCACAGTTAAAATTCTCGCGAACAAAATGCTCTGCCATTATCACTTACTATTGTTTTCGGAACGCAAACCCTTGATATACAATCGCATAGCATTCCAATAACCGTAGACGAAGAAATTGCAGTATTCATATTGTAAACTACCCATTTAGTATGCACATCTATTACCAAATAACCACTACCTTCAATCGGGCCCAATAAATCTAAGTGAATTCAAACGAAAGGATCTTATAGAATTTCTCAATGGTCTTGCGGGGCGCGCGGTGGTGAAGGGCGCACTTGTGTATACACATTGCAACGTTGACCAATCATCGAAATTAGCTGACCAATTGTGACCATTTCGTGACCAATTGAAATCAGATCAGTGCTCTACGATCAATATGAGCCGCTAACAATATTTCGATGACCTTCGAGTTTTAAACTTTTTTAGATTTTGTAGGATTACTAACCAATTCAAAGTTACCGACTAATAGTGACCAATTCGGGCCATATGTTCACTACAAATAGCGAAATCTCTCTATTTAGCTACTGAAGCTACTGTTCGATGCACGCGCACCTTAGAGTAGTTTTAAATACTCTAAGTCGCGCACCCGTGAACCGAGCGAGGCGATGAATAATCTGCACTATTATTATGACTGTCTCGGGTTCGATCCCCGGGTCGGGTAAATTGATATTGGGTTTTTCTATATAGAAATTGTCAGTATCAGCCCGGAGTCTGGAATTGTGCCCGGTGTGGTTATAGGTTCCGCTATCACATTATGGGACCGAAATTCGGCGAAAAGTGTGTGTACTGGTTACACTTCTGCCTACATCTTCGGGCATTACAGGCGTGAGTGTATAAGTATGTATTATTATAGGAACATTTTTTTTTATCCTGGCAGGGCAAAGTGACCGCACTGTACCTGATGGTAAGTGCAGTGCGGTCCAAATAGAGTACCGAGTAGCGAGAGACGATCTATCCCCGCTACTCAACACACTCATGCCGGCCTGCTTCTTCACACTACGCCATGGGCAAGAAGGTGAAGAAGCGGTCGAGGGTCTAGTATCAGAGTACTAAGAAGGCCGCAAAATGGCCATGGTACCCCAAGTCCAGACCCCGAAAAAAACTGGACATATTCTATTTTATAGTAATAACTACTTAACAATAATGCATACCGATGTAGCCTACATGCCGACATGTCGAGTATTCCTTTATGTCCAAAAATCGATAATAATGGCTTGTGATCTATTCGTAATATTTATACCATACCTCACCGGTTCGTTTCTAGTTTCTATCATATAAAAATGTATGGACCCGTTGGACGCTGCAGATTATTGCAGTTGCTTCTTTTTGAATCTGGGCTTATCGTTTCTCTCGTTTTTCTTTCGTTCGTTTAACGACACCAACGAAACCGGTCTTTCAACGCCGTCTACACCTATTTGTGATAAAATTGCTCCCAACCCGTTTTAAGAAGCATCTACAGTTAATATTATGTTCTCAGTCGAGTAGAAATGTGCAGGAACTTTCTTTTTATTTTTATTTATTTTGTTATTTTTTATTTAGCTTCTTCTATGTTGAGAAATAGAGTTCTATTCTGACACACACACAACTGCCCACTACGAATGAGTTTCCCCGGCTTGCTAGAAAGTCGCGTAAAAGTTGTAACACTCCCCAAATGAGTTCACCACACTTCTGAGTAAAATGGTTATCCAGAAGTGACAGTGACAGTCTTCGTAGGGTACATTTTCAAAGTCTTTAGGCAATGCTTAATTCATTACCAGCTTATAGGTACTTTCGCCGAGTGCGCTGAGAAGGGTTGCCTTTCTTTTCTCGCTCGCACCACTCGTCTTCAGATTGATATCGTTCGCTATAAAATATGGTATACGAGCTCTGTATTTTTCCACGTCTGTAAATTGTCGTCGAACGTATGTAAAATCCCAAATAACACGTCAGGATTCGAAATGTTTATAATTGATGGTAATCTTCGCCACCGTGTAATATGAGGATATGACTGACAATCGCTAGTTGGATAGTTGGTTAAGAAGTGCGGGAAACGGCGTGCCTCAGATACAAAATATATAACAACTAGCGGGCCGATAGACATCGAGCGTAAAAGCCACGCTCCACTGACAGCAGCGCCACCTACCGGGTTTTTTTAGTGCCTGGACAGGCAGACGAGCAGACGGGCCACCTGATGATAAGTAGTCACCGTCGCCCATAGACTTCTGTCATGCCAGGGCACAGCAATGCCGCTGCCTACCATCCAATTGTGTTTTCAAACCGTCCAGGAACCCATTAAAATATAAACACAAAATTTTATCGAAATCGGTCTAGCCGTGTAGGAGGAGTTAGGTGACAAACACACGTACAGAAGTTTTATGTATGATAAGATTAGCACTTTTTTTTATTATAAGTATTATTGAGATTGGTTTTTGAATACTTTCTTATTTAAAATCCGTGATTGTACACTTTACTAAACAAAACGAATCGATTTGATTCGGAACGCTTATCTCATTTAATGGAATTTGGTTGGTTTTATGATTTGTACTCCAGATTAGATTTGGAAGATGATTGCTGTGTATAAAATAACTGAACTGTGGTCAAATAAAAAAAATATATTTAAACAAAAACTAAACAATAATTACACTGTACAGGATCACACTGAGCGTTGACTAGACACTTCACTACCAGCCGCTGTTACCTTTGTAGCCACTGCTGTAACCACCGCCGTAACCACCACCGTAGCCGGATCCATAGCCACCAGAGTATCCGCCGGAGTAACCGCCAGAGTATCCACCAATTCCAGAGTAGCCGCCAGAGTATCCACCAATTCCAGAGTAGCCGCCAGAGTATCCACCAATTCCAGAGTAGCCGGAGCTGTAGCTAGGGCTGGCGACGACTTGCTTAACGGTAACTACTTGAGGAACGGAGACGAGCTTGTTCACGGAGACGACTTGCGGGACACTGACAACCTTGGGTACGTTGACAACTTTGTTGACGGCGACGATTTGAGCAGAGGGTGCGGAGTAGCCGCTGTAGCCGCTGGATCCGCCGTATCCACCGTATCCGCCGAGGCTGTATCCGGATCCATGGCCTAAGCCAATGCCGGAACTGTAGCCGGAGCTGTAGCCTCCTCCGAGGCCGTGGAGGTAGCCACGCTTCTCACGCACCGCCGGGGCGTCGCCGGCGGACGCGACGGCCATCACGGCGAAGACGACGATCTGAAAATATATTTATAAGATATTAGTTTTCAGTGGCAATATTTTTTTATGTCTCGATAAATATTACATGATCCTTCTTAGATAAATGTTATTATTACTAATTATCACAAATATCCAGAATTAATTAATTACTAAAAGTAAGAAAATGATATTTCAGTTCGATAAATGAGAGCGTTTAAAAATAAACACTTCTAATCAATAATGGTCAAGAGATGAATTTGTCTGACGGCAGATCGTTTATCAGTCACTATTATTATTAAGTCCCCAATGAGCAATGGTACTCACGAAGGATTTCATGTTGTATGTAGTGTTGTGCTGGAGTGCGGTGGATGTGTGATGGTGTCGGAGGAGTACGCTCGGTATATATACTGGTTGGGAGGCTGTGTCGTAACGTGTCCTCGCGCCAGACCGCGCCGGACTCGCGGCCTCGGGGATTGTGCTCTGATGTCAGCCCTTCCTGCATCACAGACAACGCAATAATGTGTATTACAAAAAAACGGTGTCTAATTAAATTATTTTGAGTGTACTGAGCTTTTCAGAGAAATTACAGACGAAGAAGTTGCAGTGTTCATATTGTCACAGCTACCCATTTAGTATGCGCATCTAATATTACCAAATATCAACAGCCGTTCATTGGGCCCAATAAATCTAAATGAATTCAAACGAAAGGATCTTGTAGAATTTCCCAATGGACCTGCGGGGCGCACGGTGGTGAGGGCCGCTCTTCTATATACACATTGCATTACCCTATCATAGTTTTTATTGCTTGGTCAATTCGGCGAACCAAAATATTAACCGTGCCCCGACTTTAGTCAAATCAAATTGAATCTAATCAAACATCTATTAAATCCATGAAATGTTATACATTATTTAGATTCAGACAATTTTTGTAACTCTACCGCCAGTTCAGAATGCAGTTTCGCTAGAGAAGAACGGGCAAGAAACTCTAGTGTTGCTCTTTTCGAACACCGGTTATCAATATTTGGTCATACAATTAATTTACGTTTCGAGTTTAATTAAATTTATCAGACCAGTCTACACGAGCAGTACTCGTTCACGAGTGTCAATGTTAATGACGCATGTGTTAACCATCGGCCGCCAACCATGTTACAGAGAAAAGGCCGACCCGACACATGACGCAGACTGAATACAACAACTAAAATACACTAAATATCAAGTAAAGTCATGCAAGGCGTATAAGTTCGCATTGTAATTAAAATATATTGGCATAACTTAATATATATAAAGTTCCTAGTAATAATTTAATGACTACACTTCTAAGTAATAGGATAACTTATTCCCAAGCCTTTCGGTCATCTGAATATTCAGAAATGTTGTAATAGGCATCATTACTTAGTTTTCTCTTAATAGTGGCTTTCAAATATCCTTCATTAAGTTCTTTAATATGATTAACCTATTTGTAAAAGCGTATATAAAAAAGGGGCTCCACAAAATCGGCAACTCTTTAAAGGGTTAAAGAGTTGCCGATTTTGTGGAACTTTGTTTTATAACTGACAAGGTTATTTTTATTTCTAGTATGTAGACTATGGACATCACTAATTTTAGGAATTATTTATTTTCTTTTTGAATCTGGGCGTATCGCTTTTCTGCAGTGTTTAGCGTTCGTGACAAAGAAAATCCAGCCTCAATGCCGTCATACCTATTCGTGATAAAATTGCTCCCAACCAGTTTAAAAAAGCATCTACAGTTAATATAAGTTTCGCGGTCGAGTCGAAATATGCAAGAACCTTATCAGACGTCAAATTCGTAATCGCTCTATAAATATCATCGATATCGTTCCAGCTCTATTTACAGTTTCTTTTTAATAAATTCGTGTAGAGGACTGATAATAGTGGATAGTAATAGTACTAGCCCTGTATTAAACATAGTCTCACTATGGGCACGGGCTTCTTCTACGAATGAGAGGGGTTAGGCCATAGTCCACCACGCTGGTCTAATGCGAGGTGCTAGATTTCTCATACCTTTGAAATTCGTATAAGAATTCTCAGGTATGCAGGATTCGAGTTTGCTAAACTGATGACGACATAAACAATTCATTGGTTGTGAGAACGAGAAAATATTATGGCACTAATAACTGTATATTAATATTTAAGGAGTAATCTGCACACAATCGTACGTTCCCATTTTGTTTCAACGTTTCAAAGGTATAAACCTATGGGTTCCAAAATGTCTAAATTAACTAATCTATTCATTTTTTTATTCATTTTGTCGCGCAACAAAAATGCTACGAGCCTTGCCTTACAGAAAACTGGTTTTACATCTTATTTTAATGTTCATTTTATTTTATACTTTATAAAAGTTCTTTTTTATACGATAATAGCTCCGAGGATTTCTCTTGGAGATCCTGTTCGCGCTGGTCACGACGTTCTCCGCCATTTCCACTAACTTGGCCAGCGTAAGAGTGGCCAAGTCCTACGTGTACAGCTTCTCCTTCTCTCGTTCCGGCCATGATGAATTTATTACGGAGAGCTATGTTGAGACATAGAGTTCTATTCTGACACACACAGCTGCCCGCTGCGAATGAGTTTCTTCGGCTTGCTAGAAAGCCGCGTAAAAGTTGTAACACTCCCCAAATCCAACTCACTTCGGAGTAAAGTGGATATCCTGGAGTGACAGAAAGTCTTCATAGGGTACATTTTCAAAGTCTTTAGGCAATGCTTAATTCATTACCAGCTTATAGGTACTTTCACCGAGTGCGCTGAGAAGGGTTGCCTTTCTTTTCTCGCTCGCACCACTCGTTTTGATATTGATATCGTTCGCAATAAAATATAGCGCTATACAAATGTAAATTGTGGTCGAACGTATGTAAAATCCGAAATAACACGTCAGGATTCGAAATGTTTATAGAGACAATCGCTAGTTGGCTACGCACTGATTTAATGCAGGACATGTCATAGTTAACAAGTGCGGGAAACAGCGCGCCACAGATACAAAATATATAACAACTAGAGGGCCTGGCAGACGTGGTCCTGTCCGGAAAAACATCGCCCCACTGACAGCAGCGCCACCTACCGGGGTTTTTTTAGTGCCTGGATAGGCAGATGAGCAGACGGACTTCCAGATGGTAAGTAGTCACCGCCGCCTATAGACTTCTGCAATGCCAGGGCACAGCACAGTCGCTGCCTACCTTCCAATTGTGTTTTCAAAATACCAGGAACCCATTGAAATATACCCACAAAATTTCATCCAAATCGGTCCAGCCGTTAAGGAGGAGTTAGGAAACAAACACACGTAACACATAAGAATTATATGTGTTAAGATTAGCAATTTTTAAGTATTATTGAGATTGGTACGTTTTTGTGAATACTTTTTTATTATAAAGCTTTTTGAGAAAAAGAATTGAAATCAGTGCATAGATGCAAAGCTTCGGTCTTTAACCCCTAGGTTCACTCTATTAAGGGCAGAAGTTTATATATATATATATGTATTTTGCGTCTAATATGAGATATATATTATAAAATATATTAAGTATTGGGACTCTCCTTTTTCATCACCTAAAAAGATTTATTTAATACACTAGATAATTAATTAAACTTGGATCCTCATCCGTGATTGTATACTATACTAAACATAACGAATCGATTTGATTCGGAACGCTTATCTCATTTAATGGAATTTGGTTGGTTTTATGATTTGTACTCCAGATTAGATTTGGAAGATGATTGCTGTGTATAAAATAACTGAACTGTGGTCAAATAAAAAAAATATATTTAAACAAAAACTAAACAATAATTACACTGTACAGGATCACACTGAGCGTTGACTAGACACTTCACTACCAGCCGCTGTTACCTTTGTAGCCACTGCTGTAACCACCGCCGTAACCACCACCGTAGCCGGATCCATAGCCACCAGAGTATCCGCCGGAGTAACCGCCAGAGTATCCACCAATTCCAGAGTAGCCGCCAGAGTATCCACCAATTCCAGAGTAGCCGGAGCTGTAGCTAGGGCTGGCGACGACTTGCTTAACGGTTACTACTTGAGGAACGGAGACGAGCTTGTTCACGGAGACGACTTGCGGGACACTGACAACCTTGGGTACGTTGACAACTTTGTTGACGGCGACGATTTGAGCAGAGGGCGCGGAGTAGCCGCTGTAGCCGCTGGATCCGCCGTATCCACCGTATCCGCCGAGGCTGTATCCGGATCCATGGCCTAAGCCAATGCCGGAGCTGTAGCCAGAGCTGTAGCCTCCTCCGAGGCCGTGGAGGTAGCCACGCTTCTCACGCACCGCCGGGGCGTCGCCGGCGGACGCAACGGCCATCACGGCGAAGACGACGATCTGAAAATATATTTATATAAGATATTAGTTTTCAGTAGCAATATTATTTTAATGTCTCGATGAATATTACATGATCCTTCTTAGATAAATGTTATTATTACTAATTATCACAAATATCCAGAATTAATTAATTACAAAAAGTAAGAAAAGGATATTTCAGTTCGATAAATGAGAGCGTTTAAAAATAAACACTTCTAATCAATAATGGTCAAGAGATGAATTTGTCTGACGGCAGATCGTTTATCAGTCACTATTATTATTAAGTCCCCAATGAGCAATGGTACTCACGAAGGATTTCATGTTGTATGTAGTGTTGTGCTGGAGTGCGGTGGATGTGTGATGGTGTCGGAGGAGTACGCTCGGTATATATACTGGTTGGGAGGCTGTGTCGTAACGCGTCCTCGCGCCAGACCGCGCCGGACTCGCGGCCTCGGGGATTGGGCTCTGATGTCAGCCCTTCCTGCATCACAGACCGCGCAATAATGTGTATTACAAAAAACTGTGTACAATTATTTTTGTTGTATTGTATTTTTCTAAGGCAATGAACATATAGGTAATAGGGTTAACATATAATTTAAAGAGAGATTATAGATTGCATATTTATAAAACGACTAGAGTTGTTTTGCAATATAATTTTTGAATGTAATTTATGAACGTTTTATTAACTGTAGTATTTTACATAATGATTTTTTAAATACGAGCTATATTTTAAACTAGCTGTTCCCTGCGGCTCCGCCCGTGTGCAAGTTATCATATACAATTAATTTTATAAAATAATTTCATCTCTCACAACTACTCTTTGCATAATACAGATATTCGTTCAGGCATAACTTTTGATTGAATGCACAGATTTGAATAAAATAAAGACTTAATATTACCTCGAGATACACTATGATTTTATTGGCGATTCTTTTTCCGTAATATAGTGCTTTGTGATACCTTGACAGACAGACACACAATTATTTCAAAACAATGATTTTGGGTTCTATATCGATAATATATGTGTAATATATTAAATATATGTACAGACAAAGTACTTAAGATACATATACTGTTAGATATAATTTAGATTATATATAAGATAGCAGCGATAGCCTAGTTGGTTGCGGTACGGACTGTCATAGACGAAAGTCGTAGGTTCGAAACCCAAGTGACATACACCTCTTTTTTTTTGTTGTCGCGGGGAAAGCGTTTTATTACTACCACCCGCTTCGGGGGGAAGCGGAATAAGAATAAAACGGTTATGCTGGACTAGCCGGTCTTACGACCCAGCATCCCCCTCGCCCGGATGATGGCTATCCAGGCAGCCGCTGGTACGAGTCCCTACCCCCTATGTACACCCCACCCGACACTACCAGCTAAAACCCCGCGGTGGCCTTCTTCGGCGCTTACGGAGCGATCCCGGGGTATTCTAAGGAGTGCTAGAATTGCTGCCGGAACCGCCCCTGCGCGGTGCTGCGTAGCAGCCCAATGTGGCATACACCTCTGACTTTTCTAAAGTTATGTGTGTATTAAATTGTTAATTATCGCTTGCTTTAACGGTGAAGGAAAACATCGTGAGGAAACCTGCATATCTGAGAGTTTTTCGAAGGTATGAGAAGTCTGCCAACCCGCATTAGGCCAGCGTGGTGGATTAAGGCCTAACCCCTCTCATTAGTAGAGGAGGCCCGTGCCCAGCAGTGGGACAATGTTTAATACAAGGCTAGTATTATTTTTTTATTATTTTATAAGATTTATTATAATGTTTGTAGATACTACTTATTGAGTTCGCTGGAAAACCAAAACAAATTAATATTCTACAGTGACGAACAGTTGTAGTGTAATAATTCAGATCGTATTGGTTCAGATAGAAAAGTGTTTGTTATAGTAGTTTTAATCGACCACCAGAATAAATTATGTAACATTCATAGAATGAAGAGGTTTGCAACAAAATAATACGATGTTTTCTTGTTGTATTGGTATGAAGTGGAAGAGTTTTTGCTCGGGTAATTCCGGGACTCTTACGTATGTTCAGATGAATACCTTGATGTTTCAGATATTCAATATAGTAATTGTCTTTGTGTAACATCACGGCTATATCATGGTTATCAATGGTTTATTATTGTGTTAATGTGCGAATACTGGCTTGTTAAGTAATTATGACGGCGGTGACCTAAATTATCGTAATGTGTGCCCTTTTAAAATTATACTCAATTACACCGATATATCTGGCAGAATTCAAGGAATGTTGGATTAATTGCCATCAATTTGTATGATATTCCGAATGTTCACAATTGTTTAATAACAACAACACCAAATAAAGTGCAGCACACGAGTGGCCGCATTGTTCGTCCCTTTCTAGGGTAAAAGTGCATTTACTTTTGTGACATTTCAAAAGGCCGTGCTTGTTATGTAATTTCTTAGTACAATTAAATTATATTTTTGATACAAAAACTATTTAACAATAATAGAACTGAATTAAAAATGAGTTTTTCGTCGATGATGGATATCACATTTACAAAATTGATTACATTAGCTAATTTAATTTATAGATCACAAGAATTTTTAAATTTAATTTGTTTTTATTAAAAGGTTTTGTTTACAGCTTTTATTGAATAACCATAAACATCGGTGCATAAATACGAAAGCTTTAGTAACGAATCCCCAAATCATGCTATAAAGGAAAGGGATTTTTTATAATTTTAAATGGGTCTTAATTAATACATATTCCTTAAGTACTTTAAATAAAAATGATACCATGATGGATTTGGGAACATTATCCCTGCATCGGTTAACAACTCTTAAAGGGGATTGTCGCACTCGAAAATTAAAATCGACTCAGGTTCTCATCGGTCATTGTTCGCTTACATACATAAATATACACTCACGCCTGTAATCCCCGAAGGGGTAGGCAGAGGTGAAACCAGTACACCCACTCATCGCAGAATTTATTTCGGTTCCATAATGTGATAGGGTGCGGGCTTATCGCTATTCCGTGCACAAATTCCGGACCCCAGGCTAATACTGAGAATTTCTAGATAGAAAAACCCAATATCACTTTACCCAACCCGGGGATCGAACCCGAGACCTCATCACGGCAGCCGTAACGCATAAGCAACTACAACTGCGCCACCGAGGCAGTCGAGATTGTTCGCTTATACTAAACAAGACGAGGCGATTCGATTCGGTAGTACATTATCTTAATATGTAAATGTTAAAATACAATGATATTGATGACGCTTAATTATTAGATAACATATTGTTCAGTTCAGGTCAAGGACGTGGTCGGCGCGGCCTGCAACATAATATTAAACTAAATTATTTTAAACTACGATGTAAATATTTTTAAAAATAAAATCACCATTTTTATCACGGTTTTTACTTCTACCTTTATTTACTAAAAAGGAGGAATAACCTAGTTGGTAGCATTATGGACTGTAGAGACGAAAGTCGTATGTTCGAAACCAGCCAAAATAGCTATTATGATTGAATGAAACGACTCGAGTGCAAGACAACAACTGATTTATTATATGTACCCACACCACATCAATATAATATAGTTATAACCACAACATCTTTCCCTATAAAGAAAAATAGAAAAATAAGAAACAATGTTTTACATTTATGTACTAACTGCAGCATAATAAATATCTGCTAGACTAAAAATATACAATACCTATCCCCTATGTCCTTATAGAAAAGGTTAGTAAGTATAGGTAGGATACTTAAAATTGTCTATTTTAAACTTTGTTGAGCAATTCTCTGCTCAGCAACTTTTTTAGCTTTTCGAGTGAGCGGCACGAATGTAGACATGTCTAGACCATAGTTTTTACTATTTTCGCTTTTGCACTCTATTTTTGTGTTTTCGTCTTTTATACCTTCGTCCGTGCAGGCCTCACTAAACTCCTCCTCATCAGAGCTAGAACTGGTTTTAGGTAAGCTTATTTTGGATTGACACTTAATTAAATGACGACGATTACGCTTGTACCTGCCGCCAGTTTTCGTCTGAACAATGTAGGATCGAGGAGTAGAAGCATGGCCCAAAATGTTTCCCCTAGACCTTAATTTCCCATCTATACAAATAACGGTGTCACCGCGTTTTAATTCAGGCAAAGTTTTAGAATGTTGGTCATAATACTTCTTTGAACATTTTTGTTTTTCAATCATTACGCGATATTCAGATGGGTCGATCGCTTTAGGTTTCAGAATATTAGGATGGGCAGGCAACTGACAACGTAGCCTTCGACCCATCAAGAGCTGTGCAGGAGAACTCAAGCCATCCCTGGGTGTATTTCTGAAGTTCAAAAGTGCAAGATGAAAGTCACTCGCGCAATGTACTGATTTTTTAAGCATATTTTTTACAGTCTGTACTGCACGCTCACTTTTGCCATTTGACTGTGCATAATTTGGTGAAGATGTGACGTGATCAAATCCCCATACGTTTGCAAAACTTTTGAATTCGCGACTAGTGTACTGAGTTCCGTTATCGCTAATCAACACACTTGGAATACCATGTCTTGAAAATATATCTTTCATCTTTTGTATGACTTCATTAGAAGTTAAATTACTTAATTGACAGACTTCTGTAAAATTAGAATAGTAGTCTACTAGAATTAAATAGTACTTTCTCTTGTATTCGAATATATCTGAGCCTACTTTATGCCACGGTAGTTCAGGAATTTCAATGGGTAGCATGGGTTCTTTAGTGGGTGCGTTTGAGTGCTCCTGACACGTGTGACACCGCTTTACAAACATTTCTATGTCACGTGACATACCAGGCCAAAATATGACTTGTCTCGCGCGCCGCTTGCACCTATCAATACCTAAATGACCCTCATGTACTATTTTAAGCATATTTTCTCTAAGTTTTGAAGGAATTATCACCAAGTTGTCTCTGAAAATTACATCATTAACAACAAATAATTCTTCTTTGAATGACCAATAGAATTTTACTTTATTATTGACATTGTGTTTATGATTTGGCCATCCCCCATTTATGTAATTTGCCAATATTTGCATTTCCTGATCTCGTTTGGTTTCCCTCTTTATCATAGTTAACTTATCATTAGATATAGGAATATTTCCTACGATCATCTGAACTTGACAAACAACATTGCTATGTATTTCCTTACTATACAATTCGGGAAGCGGCGCTCGAGACAGCATATCTGCAATATACATATATTTACCAGGAACATAAGTAACAATCAAATCGTAACCTTGTATTCTAAGTAGCATTCGTTGCAAGCGTGCTGGGACGGACATCAAAGCTTTTTTGAAAATGCTTTCTAGCGGTTTATGGTCCGATTCAACCACGACCCCTTTTTGACCATAAACGTACTGGTGAAACCGTTCACACGCAAAAACGATAGCCAACATTTCCTTCTCCACCTGTGCGTACCTTCTCTGCGCGTCAGTGAGAGTGCGCGAGGCGTATTCTACTGGGCGGCCACCCTGCAGCAGCACAGCGCCCAGCGCGTCGCGCGATGCGTCCACTGACAGTACTACGGGCTGTGACGGGTCGTACAGTGCCAGCACGCCCGCACATGTCACCGCTTCCTTCAGCTTATCGAACGCGCCGCGCTCACTATCCTCCCAACGCCACTCATTAGTTTTCTTTAGTAAGTTTGTCAAAGGAATTGCTATTTCTGAATAAAATGGAATGAATTTTGCTAGATAGTTAGTTGCACCTAAAAACCTCTCCAGTTCCTTTCTGTCTTTTGGTGATTGTAACTCTTTGATAGCCCTGACTTTTTCACTATCTGGCCTAATGCCATTAACATCGAACACGTGCCCCAAATATGTAACTTCTTCAACGCAGAATTTACATTTTTCTTTGTTAAATTTTAAATTAATTTTTCTAGACCTCTCTAATAATGCTTTAAGACGCCGGTCGTGAATTTGTTTCGTCTCGCCCCAAACAATGACATCATCGATATAATTTTCTACCCCCTCTAGGTCTTCTAAAAGTTGACGAAGCTTTCCGTGAAAGACTTCTGAAGCGCAATTTATTCCAAACGGAAGGCGCATAAATTGATAACGACCAAACGGTGTACTGAACGTACACAAATCAATGCTTTCGTCATCCAGAGCTACTGTCCAAAACCCGGAATTGGCATCTAAAACAGAGAAAAAACGCGCGCCGTGAAGTCGTGACGCCAGCTCAGATACTGTCGGCAGCTGAAAGTGTGCTCTCTGTACAGCTTTGTTTAGTTCGCGCGGATCTAAGCACACGCGAATACCATTATTTTTCTTTGCCACTAACACTAGCGGGTGAACCCATTGTGTAGGATGAGTAACTTTTCTAATTACACCTAACCGTTCCATTTTATTTAATTCTGCCTGTAACCGATCGCGCAATCCGTGAGGAATTTTTCTAGATGCACATATGGTAGGTGGTACAGATTGATCGATCACTATATGATATTTACCAGGTAAACATCCTAAGCCTTGAAACAAGTCATCGTAGTTTGATAGTTCAATTGACCTAATGCGTTTCACCAGTCCTAGCAGTTCGCATGATTTCTGTCCCAGCACACTACTGCAATTCATATCCGCAATTGCAAATTTTAATCTATAAATTACATTTTTGTAAGACCACGGTAAAGTACAAATTCCTCTAATCGGTATTACATCATGCGTATATGACAATAATGGTACTTTCGTTCGAACGATAAGTGATTCGTCAAAACCCAACTCACGAAATCTGCGATACGATAACACGTTACAGTCGGCCCCCGTGTCGAGTTTAAAGTTTTCTACCCCGTTTGCACAAGAAAGTTCTTGAAACCAATTATCCGAGCCGCGGGTTTCACTTCCGACTCCAATGGTCGAAATATAAAACGCATCATCCTCTAAATCACTATTATGATCATCATCACCTTCATACACCCGATTCACTCTATGGAGGCCACTATTATTATTGAAATGATTCAACTTACAATTGCGCGCAAAATGTCCACGATTACCACACGCGAAACAGATGACCCGCCGAGCTGGACACTCAGCTCCCGCATTGCAGCGCGGACCTCCACAGGCCACGCATGACGCCGGCGGCACTGTGTGCGCGCGCCCGGCGAGAGCGCGCTCGGCACCGCTAGAGCTGCGGCCGCACCCGCGTGCGAACCCGGCACCGCGGCCGCTAGTGCTCGGCGCGGGCGCCCGCGGCCCACGGAACCGCACTCCCCGGCCGCGCGCCCTGTACCCGACAGTGTCGACGTGCGCAGCCCTCGCTACGCCTCCGCCGCCACTTGACATTTGAATTTCGCTCTCTTGCGAAGCTTCCACTACTTGACAAATCTTCATCGCCTTGTCGAGGTCGAGATCCTCACATCTCAGTAGGCGGTCCCTGACTGTAGCCTGACGAATCCCGCATACGATTCGATCCTTGATCAGATCGTCCTCTAATGACGAAAATTTACAGTTTTTGCTCAGGAGACGTAACGCGGTCACATACTGCAGAATAGATTCACCTTCGTCTTGGTTTCGAGTAAAAAACTTGTACCTCAAAAGAGTGATGTTAGACTTGGTTCCAAAATAGTCATCGAATTTTTTTAACAGCACGTTAACGTCATCACGTTCGGCCTCCTTCTCGAAAGTAAACGTCTGATACACATCAAACCCGTCTGAACCAATAAGATTCACCAATAAACTGGCTTGCACACTTGAAGGTTCCGTATGTACTCCTGATGCCTTGACAAACAAGAGGAATTGTTGCCTCCATTTCTTCCAAGCATCGGCGCGGCCCACAGGCCCACCGGCACCGTCCATATTTAATTCTAAAGGCGGTCGCGCGTGCTCCATCGTAAATCACGGTAATACGCGTAAATTTCACCAAACAAACTATGTATAATATTCTAAAACACAAATATTGTCCACTTATGTCGAATTTACGTTATTTAAGACGTGTAAAACAACAAATACTTATAAAACCGCTGTCACCATATTATGATTGAATGAAACGACTCGAGTGCAAGACAACAACTGATTTATTATATGTACCCACACCACATCAATATAATATAGTTATAACCACAACAATAGCATACACAGAATTGTCTAAATTTACGTGTATATTCATTGTTAATTATCGCTTGCTTTGACTGTAAAGGAAATCATCGTAAGAAAACCTGCATACCTGAGAATCCTTGTTCGAATTTTAAAGGTATGTGAAGTCTACCAATCCGCATCTGGCTAGCGTGGTGGACAAAGACATAACCCCCTCTCATAAGTAAATGAGGCCCGTGCCCAGCAATGGGAAATTGATTAATACAGGTATTATTATTATTTTATTTACTTCTAACGGAGAGATTTTAAATAGAAATTTTACTCATGATAGTTACTCACTAAGTATTCGACTATTGTAGAAGATATTTAGGAACGTAGACTAAGGATTAGGTTGAGCATATAATTATTAAAATTATAGACCAGCTTTTACCGATCTCTTCAAGATAAGTTAAAAGAGACATGCCTAAGCGATTGCTACCTTTAAAAATGAGTGTCATGACGACCGCGACAACCAGTATAGTTCAACATAAGTCAAAATTGACTCTCGAATGTCAACAACTCAGAATGAACCAGTTAAAAACATGAAGTCCTTCGTAATTTTACAATTTCGACAACCGAAAGTTCAAATTTCATTTGACTGTACAAGTTTCTTTCTCAATTGTTATTATAATATGTAAATACGCAGCACGTCTGTTCATAAAAAGAAAAGACAACGCAGTACTTCGAATTACAAAATAAATAGAATGCTATACGCTTGTCGCAATGCTTTTAAAATGATAGTTATGCTGTAGGAGCAGTGTTATCTTAATTTTTCATCTTCGCACGGCAAAGTGACCACACTGCACCTGATGGTAAGCCCAGTGCGGTCCAATTAGAATATCGAGTAGCGAGAGACAATAATCCATCCTTCGCTACTCAACACAATTATGCCAGCGTGCTTCTTTATAGTACGCCATGGGTAAGAAGGTAAAGAAGCGGTCGAGGGTCTAGTGTCAGAGTACTTAGAAGGCCGCAACATGGCCAAACATCGTGTACACTGGCTGATCCCGGAACGCGACACTGTGCCACTATGGCGGGTTTTACACTCTGCGTACGGTGCGAGCTATCTATTAGGATATGAATATCCTACCACCAGAAACCATTGATATGGTTATCACTTATAATCAGGTGATCCACTTTTTCATTTCCCGGCTTTTTCTATAAAAATATCAGAGAGTTAAGTTAATATGCCTCACAGTCCACATCATTTCACTGACTTCAATTTTAGTATGACTGGAGTTTGCGTCGCTGCTGGGCGCCGATATATACAAACCGATTGGCCGTCCAAAGAATAGAACCTTCAGGTTGAAATACCATCTATCACACCTCATCAAGCGAGCTCTCTTTACTACCGCCCTGTGTAATTACCTCGATGGTCACGCTTCATTCTATCCGTATTAGTATAAGTACGGATCTAGGATTTCATTTGGGGGGCTATTTTTTCCATAATGATTGTCAGGCGGAGGTAAAATTTGAAGTATGTTCTAACTTCAATTATTTTGGTTTAATTTGGCTCAGGGACGTAGTTATATTTATGGTATGGCCGGCAAACAACATTCTTTCATGAGTGATTTGCTGCCCAACTTAAATATCACTCATCATTCACACTCATAATCGTGATCCTACAGTAAGATACAATTATATTATGTCGTGAGTAACTACGAGACACTTTCGACCTGACAACACCCGGATCCCCAACAAATATTTGCATATTACAAAAAAATTGTCTCGTGCGAGGCTCGAACCCATGGCCCTTAATTTGCCAACTGCCCAGGAACTGCACTATAGCTATTGGAAAGAGGAATCAAGTTTACTCTGTGCGAAACGAGCAAGTCGTCATTTCGATATACTTTTCATTGAATAAAATCCAATTTTCGTAAAACAGGATGGGAAATCTCTTTCGGTTTAATGTCATAATTATTATTAACGCTTAATAGTTTTATGTAACTCAATATTTACTTTTATACCCTGGTTGAGTTGGCCTACTTGGTATATACTAAATTGTTAACAGCAAGGCTGCCATTACAATCAGGTAAATCTGAAAAAGATCAATAATACTCCCGTAGCCCTCACTGACTCCGCGCCTGGACAACGCCTGGTTATTGTGACTTGTAATTAATTGATTATAGCTTTTGGGTTCGCTCCGACCTCCAACGTTATTTTTATTGCATTATTTATGATTAGGAATTTTAATATATCAAAGATTGATAATTCGTTGCAATAAAACTATATAAAAAACATAAAAACAATTAATTATACTGATAAAATGTTCCATTAAAGTGGGTGTGTTCGCAGGCAAAAAACATTTATGTGACAAACACAAATGCTTCAAGAAGGGAGTAAATAGGTTTTTAAAGGGACGGCAACACGCATGTGATGCTCCTGGTGTCGCAAGCGTCCATAGGCTACGGTAACCGCTTACCATCAGGAGCGCCGTAAGCTTTTTTGCCACAGTCGTTGTATAGAAAAAAAATTATTTAACATATTATTTCGATACCTCTATTTACTACTCTATCGTCTGCCTTAAGTATAGTTTCGCCAGAAAAGAACAGGCAATAAACTGTCAATGCTAATATTTATTACTTCCAAGAAAGCACCAGTACAGGTATTTTATTAAAAAATAAATAAATAACACCCAACAGTCACACACATAGCCCCGAGCCCACACTAAGATACGAGTCTTGTGTTGTGGGTATCAGGTACTATGAGAGACTTTCGGTCTCACAACACCCAGACTCCTGACACAAATATCAGCCTGTCACACAAACATTTGTCCCGGTGTGGGAATCGAACCCACGGCCTCTCGTTTCATAGCCGGCTACTCGCCAACTGCGCCACGGAGGCTGTTTGTCAAAAGAAAGTCATTGGAAGATATATTATGATCAACGCTTACAAATCTCTGACCAAACAAAAACCAGCAGCTCTTCACGTTAGTGCTATCCTTATGTATGACAGATTTGTGGCGCAGCGGGGGAGTAGTCGGCTGTGAACGAAGAGGCCGCGTGTTCGATCCTTGTATCGAGACAAATATTTGTGTGATCTAATAAATGTTTGGTCTGGATTTTGTGGAACCGTAGTCCCTCGTTGTTCTTGATACAGATTACGTCTAGAGTGGGACAGGACTATGCGCCTGTTGAGTGTATTATTATCATATTTAGACAAGACTGACAACAATAAGGCTTTTCCATTTAACAAATGTCATTTGATATCATACACATATAGCAAAGAATGTATTATGGATTGTTAATGAAAATAAATAAAGTATAATAATACGGTCTAGGCAACTCTACTACGAAATTACGTAACGATGACTACACGCAGTACACTCATTCATCCTTATCTGTTCTGCCTCACATACTTCCAAAAAGAAACTTTTGTATTCATATTTTACTAAGCAGCGATAGCCTAGTTGGTTGCGGTACGGACTGTCAAGACGGAAGTTGTATGTTCGAAACCCAAATGGTATACACCTCTGACTTTTTAGTTGTTAATTAACGCTTGCTTTAACGGTGATGTTAAACATCGTTTATTCATATTTCAGATTTCTTTTGACCGGTATTCCGATTTGGTTTTTCTATGATTTAAAATGTTGATGTATGTTATATTGTATACTAGTTTATAAGTAATATCACATCGTATTGCTACTGACTTTAATTTATGTGTCGCCACAAATTTATTGCATCAAATTTAAAACTAATATATGTTTAGTAGAACTATAATACAATTTAATATTTATGTTTTGATACTAAAAGTAATTAGATTGTACAAAAATTACCATAAACTTATAAATCGTATAAATAAGCTTTTAATGAATGTAAAACTATTTAACGGGTAACTTTTATTTTTAAAATGTGTTGAAATCATTTCGTAGTTTAACAGTATAATAATTATGAAATCCTTAAGGTCAGCCGATATAATATTATGCAAGATCAATAAGAGTTTTTAAAAATGTCCTTCGAAATCACTTGATCCTTAAGCATGGCATCACAGTATGTCGAAAACAGAAAATTCTGTGACATTTAAATGTAGAGCTATGACATTAATTACTATGATATTGGATTGTTAATAACTCCTTCGGCAAGAAGTAAAAGTGAGTTAGTTGCGCCACCTCAGGAGGTACCACTCGACCGGTGTAAACCTTGACGCACACTTATCGTACCATTGCACGTCAACATAGCTTATGATAAACAGGGGTGAATACAAATCAAAGAGTACACAGCAACTAGACTTACATTGACATTATTTTAAAAGTAACCAATTGTAACTTTATTCTGTTTGAATATCAAAATATATTCTTCGATAAATTCTTAATAAACAAAATGTTATAAACTACGGTTCGGTCCGTTTATTTGTGTAATATATCATAATATTTGTTTATTTTTTAATCAATCTGACTTATGGTCTTATGGTTTTAAACAACACAAGAATACACTCTATGCTCTCCAATATATTGTCGACACCCTTTTGACGGCCATACAAAATGACTAGACAAAGCGAGGCGATAAAGGCCGATCTAGTGCATGGCGGTAAGTGTGCGGCAACCTTAATGGCGTGGCCACACCGGGCAAGTCGCACATCAGGATACGGGACACACTGAGATCAACAATTATCGCTGTTGAAACCGATCGTAAACGCAGTCTTATTACAACAATTTAGCTTACTTACCACATAGTAAAAATCAGAAGCACGTATATAGCGTGTCATTTTCCACAATGCCCGCTATATAAGGAGAACATTGGCTTCTTTAGAGCACTTACTAGGATGCCACGATGGCGCAACCAAGGACCACTGTCAAAAGTATTTGATTCTGTGGTGAATATTTAAACGCCCGTTTGGTTGCGTAACCAGAATACCAGATATACAGGCAATCTCCGTGGCACAATCAGTGAGTAGCCGGCTGGGACTGAGAGGTCGTGGGTTCGATAAGATTTGTGTGAAGAAATATTTGTTACGTCTAAGTGTGGTGGCGTTATTAATCCCTCATAGGTAATACTCACGACAGATTTTTTTTACCCTAACATACCAAAAATCACAGTAAGAAGTGGATAATTAATATTTCCAGATATCTGGGTTCCTCTTTAATTAAAATCGTTGTGGGATAAAGACAGTGACGCATTCCAAGAGATTCGCCGAGATTCAGTGCTTGGTGTACAAAAATGCGTGTTATTGATCCTGGCTTTGCTGGTGGTAGGATATTTATATCCGCCCGGGTAGCCGCCGTACACAAGGTGTTAAACCCGCCATAGTGGCACACGCAAGTGTGTCGCATCCCGTGGTCAGCCAGTGTACCAGGTTTTTGTCGGAGTCTAGAGTTGGGGTACGATGTTAGGCCTTCTGAGTACTCCGAGAATAGACTATCGATTGCTTCTTCACCTCCTTGCCCCATGCCGTGGTGTAAAGAAACTACACAGCAGGCATAACTGTGTTGAGTAGCGAGGGATAGATTGATTCTCGCTACTTGATACTCTAACTAGACGGCAATGCGCTTACCATCAGGTGCAGTGTGGTTACTTTGCTGTGCCACGATGAAAAAATGTTACAGTGACGAGGATGGGCGGGTTAGTTTCGTTTACTGCACCTGATGACAAACAATATATAAGTTGTTCCCTCGTGAGCCGTTGCGTCTCCAACCTTTACAAAGGTCAGCCCGTCTTTAAGTATCTGGATAAATTTTTTCTTCAGAAGTATACAATATAGGCCACATTTTATTCAAAATCTTTTTAATAACATCAATGAAATCGCATAACCGATAAAAACATTCGATGCGAATGATTAGTTCCTTGCAATCACTTTTGAACAACCTGTGCAATATTTTACGCGCATTTTTGTCTTTCTTGTAAAAATTGTTTTGGCGTCTGATGGTACCTAAGGTGGGGATAAATATTACACTGCCCGACTCTTGAACACGATCTCCGGATCGAACTATTATAGCTGGTTTTTCACAATATGTATGATGATCGCTATTCAGTCTGGTACAAATATATATTAGATTCTAGCATTTAGCAGGCCAGCATAATTGTTTCAAATGGTGAAAGATAATCTTCTCTGGCCAATCGATACTCTATTTGGACGATACTGTCAGGTGTAGCGTAGTCACTTTGCCGAGATAGTTTTTTTTATAGTATAGTCCGACAAACGAGCCAGTGGGTCACCTGATGTTAAGTGATCTCCACCGCCCATGAACATCCACAATACCGAAAGTATCATGTATGCGTTGCCGGCCTTAAAGGACTAGAATAAGGATTAGGGAAGGGAAGGGGGAATCTGGGCCTCCGGTTATCTCACTTACCATACGAAACGCGACAGTAAACTGTCACTTTACGTTGGTTTTCTGTGAGACAGTGGTACTACCCCGGTCGAGCCGGCCCATTCATGCTGTAGACAAATATGTCTACAGCGTGGCTCTACCACTTCCAAAGTTCCTTAGTTTTTTTAGCGTAGTATTAAGACTGTATGTAACTGTTGTGTATAGTTGGTTAGCATTTTCACCAACTAGAGCTAAAACAGTCTCACAAAGGAAGCTTCGAAGTGTTCTCTAAAGGCGGTCATCTACGAAGTAAGTTGTAGATATTTTTGTTTATAGCGTTTTTTTCCTATTCTATTATTTTACTGAACCCTGAATTGCTGCGTGGACCGATTCTGCCAGTTGCCTTTACTGCTCGACTGGGGTGCTGCCACAATGTCACAGAAACCAACGTGAAATGGTCACTTAGTGTTGATTTCGTACAGTGACTTAGATTTCCCGACGCTCAAATCTTTCCTCGACATGAATGCCTCAGTGGCGCAGTTGTAATTGCGCATGCGTTACGACTGTGCTGAGGTCTCGTGTTTGATACCTGGATCGGGTAAAAGTTATGTTAGGATTGTCTATTTAGAAATATTTAGTACAAGTCCGGACTCTGGAATTGAGCCCGGTATAGCGATAGGCTCGCCCCATATTATGGGACCGTAATAAATTTAGCGAAAAGTGGGTGTACAGGTTACACCTCTGCCTACCCCCTTCTCAGTGTATGTGTGTGTCAAACTTTCCCCTTTTTCCATCTTCATAATTTCCCTTCAAGGCTGGCAACACACCCACGATTTTTTTTTTTTTTTTTTGTTGTTGCGGGGAAAGCGTTTTATTACTGCCGCCCGCTCCGGAGGGAAGCGGATTAAGAATAAAACGGGTATGCTGGACTAGCCGGTCTTACGACCCAGCATCCCCCTCGCGCAGATGATGGCTATCCGTGCTGCCGCTGGGCCGAGTCCCTAACCCCTATATACAACCCACCCGACACTACCAGCTAAAACCCCGCGGTGGCCTTCTTCGGCGCTTACGGAGCGATCCCGGGGTATTCTAAGGAGTGCTAGAATTGCAGCCGGAATCGCCCCTGCGCGGTGCGTAGCAGCCCATCTCCATGGAGGGCTAAGGAGCCCCCGCGCACCGAACAACGACAGCGAACGAGGCCTGACCCGCGCTGCCGTCCATCTCGGGGTCGCACGATGCTCCGAATTTGGGAGTGCATCGATACGGGCTGACAGCCCTCCGCTGCGCGCCCGCGACCCCCGATGGCCCCTATTAGTCGCCTCGTACGACAGGCAGGGGTTACCGTGGTGGAATTCAAACGCCCCCATTCCACAGGGCGGGAGACGCCGGTCAGTCGTCCACCCGGCGCCTCCTACGTCTTCTCTGGCGGCGGGAGGGATCATATCGTTCCCGATCCCTCTCAGCACTCTCCTTCTGCGAAATGACGTTCTCGCAAAAGTGGGCCACCGCACGCCAGGACCTCCGGCTGGCGACCATGGTCGACACCACGGCCGGCAGCGAGAGGTCTCCTCCAACGACTGCTCTGAGAGCGCTGCGCTCTTCGTCCCAGGCTGGGCACTCCTCCAACGTATGTTGGGCCGTGTCCTCGCGGCAGTTGCCACAGTGGTGGCACACGGCGGACACCTCTTTTCCGATCCGACACAGGAACGAACCGAAACACCCATGGTCCGTTAATACCTGTGTCAGTCGGAACGTAGGCGCCCCGTGGCGCCTGTCTAGCCATCTCTTTAGGACAGGACGCACTGCTGCGACAGTCCTCAAGCCCGCAGTCGGGCTCTCCAGCCTGGTATGCCACTCCTCCACGGCGGTTCTGCGAAACCGGGCCGCAATCTCCCTCGGGGCCAGTCTCTCCTGACGGCGGCTGGACGCCTCCTCCCGCCAGAGGAACGCTGACGAGAGGAGTTTGGCGTCCAACTCCCAAGGGAGTGTACCGGCCAATACGCAGGCCGCCTCGTGGGAGACTGTGCGGTAGCCCCTTACTATTCGCTGTGCCACCAAACGCTGCGGTTTGCGCAGCAAGGCGACGCAGCGGGCTTTCAGGGACTCGGCCCATACGGGACATCCGTACAGGGCCATTGACCGCACGACTCCGGCGTATAAATTTCGGCAAGGGTTACTAGGTCCCTCCAGGTTCGGCAGCAGGCGTCCGAGCGCGCCCGCCGCCCGCACCAATTTCGGCGACAACTCCTCAAAATGGGCACGGAAATCCCATCGGCTGTCCAGAATCAATCCCAAGTACTTCATTTTACAGCCGATGGGAATCCGCACCCCCTCCACAATTATGTGGAGCCCAAAAGGTGGCCGAATCCGAGGCCTGTGAAAACAAAGGGCCTCGGTTTTGTTGAGGGCCACCTTAAGGCCCAGTCGCCGAATCCTGGCCACCACCTGTTCGGTTGCGAACGAGGCGAGCAGGGTGGCCTCCTGGAAAGACCTGGCCGTCGCTGTCACAAGTGTGTCGTCCGCGTAACAGACGACAGCGACACCTTGGGGGTTGGTACCACGGAGCACCCAATCGTAGCCGATGTTCCACAAGAGAGGGCCCAAGACTGAGCCCTGTGGAACACCGCATACCATCGCTCTTCGGTGCCAACCGTTGGCGCCCGGATACACTATGTATCTATCTGAGAGATACGAGTGCACCAGGCGCCGAAGATACGGTGGCACCACGTGGTACCGCAGTGCTTCCATTATGCAGGCCCAGGGTAAAGTGTTAAACGCGTTGGCGATGTCTAGAGACACCGCCACCACCACTTCACCACGAGCCACTGCATCCTCCGCTTGTGCCTTGACCCGCAAAATCGCGTGTATTGTCGATCGGCCTTGCCGGAACCCGTACTGGCACTGTGCCAGGTCCGGCCCGACCCCTTCAAGATGCTCGACGAGGCGAGCGTGAACAATACGCTCGAAGACCTTGCAAACCTCATCGAGCAACACGATGGGACGGTAGGCCGATGGCGACTCTGCGGGCCGCCCCTCCTTCTTGAGCAGGACCAATTTCCCAGTTTTCCACTGAGACGGAAAACGGCCCTGCTCCAGACACGCGGAGAACAGGCCACGGAGCCTAGTACCCAGATGCTCGACGGCTAGCACCCATGCACGTCCGGGGATACCGTCGAGACCTGGGGCCGTCTTCTTGCCCCGTAGCCGAAGCACCACCGCCCGAAATTCCTCGGGCGAAACCTCCGAAATAACCCTTGCCGAACTCAACGACGATGGCGTCGATGGTTGTGACGCCATCGGTGGGGGAGTGACATCTTCAGTGGCAGGGAACAAAGCTGCTACGACCTCCTCGACTAGGTCGCCCCGGAGACTCTGCGTCAGTGGGGGCGCCCACGGGCGATATCTCCTCATCGCCACGCGATATGGACGCCCCCAAGGGTCATTATCAAGAGTTCCCCGGAACTCCTCCTGAGCTGCAGACTTTGCCCTAGCTATTTCCACGCGCAGCGCTCTCTTAGCCTCCCTGTGGAAGCCCCGAAGCAACCGCTCCTGGTCCTCATCGCCGGGAAGACGGATCCGACGACGACGGTGTCTGGCGAGACGACGAAGCGCGGCCACGCAGGAGACACGTAACCGCGTGAGTTCCGCTGACCACCAGAACACCTGGCGCTTCACAGGAAGACGTCGGACTCGGGGCATGGCTGCGTCGCAGACGCGCGACATCGCGGCCCCGAACCACGCCGCCTCCTGCTCGACCTGCATCGGTGCTTCCGGTGCAGGGAGCCACGCCTGGGCCAGAGCGGCCTCCTTCAGGGCCTCAACGTCGAGGCGTTTTGCTGACCAACGCGGGCCGTCCGACCCCGGGCCAGTCGGTCCTCCCCTGGACTGGGTGTTAGGGGACAAGGCGACGTCGAACCGAATGTATCGGTGATCCGACAACGTCTCCTCGTCCACCAGAACTCGCCAGTCACGGACACGGCGGGCAATAGCTGGGGTGGCGAACGTGAGGTCCACCACCGATCCGCCATTATGCCGCACGCACGTGTTAACCGACCCGCGATTCACGACGGCCAGGTTGGCCAAGATCGCCCATTCCTCCAGGGCCCCGCCGCGCCTGTTGGTCACCGACGAACCCCAAGCCCGAGACTTGGCGTTGAAGTCGCCGGCAACGAGAACGGGGCGAGGCTGACTGCCTTGCACCACCAGAGCCCCCAGCCGAGTGAGAAAGTGCTCGAACTCGGCCAGGGATCTATTGGGGGAGAAATACACACCCACAATCCAGACCCCCCCCAACAGAACCGCCACACATCCCGACCCCTTCGCTACTTTTTCGAAGGGCGGGGAGCCGGCGGCGCCCCGAGTGATGATGGCCACCAAACCGTTAAGGTCCCCTGCCCAGTCTTCCTTGGGGGGAACAAAATAAGGCTCGGCGACCACAGCCACTTGTATCGACCACTGCGCCATGCTCTGGACTAGCAGGTCCTGGGCCCTGGCGCAGTGATTAATGTTCGCCTGGAGAAAACGTTGCGCCATATTAATGGGCGATCTCCATCTGCTCCTCTACGGGGAGCGCTGTCGGCTGGGTCACAACCCCCGTCCCTCGACCACGATTTGCGTGGCGAGGGCGGGAGGAGGCGACGCATGCCTTGGCGCCCACCTGGTGCCCCGCGGGTTTACCTGCATCTGCGCAGACTGCGCAATGCAACACACCCACGATCCTTCTAGCATTGTGGGGGATTATGGACAGTGAAGATCACTTATCATCGAGTGTTACAATTCATGTTTTGTCACTCCTCTGCTAACTATATTAAAACAAAAAGAACGTTGAAACATTGTGTGAACGTGAGATGTAGGCCGCTCGCGCTTGCGTTAATGTCGCCGTACTTTGAGTTTATTGCATTAAACATTTCATTACTATATGGTCATAAACACTAGGGTTGTCAATCACTGCCGGAATTAAATAATTCAAACTTTAAAGCTTAAATCGCAACTAGGAGACTGAAATTGATTAAACTCTCTTGTTATCTATAGAGCAATGGTTTGGGTATTTTTTAGCAATAAAAGCAATATTTTTTAGAATTATACAGGTTTGTTGGTTTATTCGTAAGTATTAACCATGCGCCTTTTTAGGATATAAGGCCAGACCAAAACAGGATGAGAGGAATTAAATCATAGTTTGCGTCTTTAACTCTGACTTGCATCTTATTTTATTTCTCCAAACCTGAAAGTTTGGAAAATAAATTCATAGTGTTATCCGTTCCGGAAATCGAACTCAAGACACCGCAGTCTATATATACTGGGACTAGTGTGGGGAGGCGATCTACTAATAAAAAAAACATAAGTATGTATTGTTGGCAGCCCTACCAGACGTTAGGATTAGTAAAACTACGCAAATATACGTGTCATACGGCTGGTTTTGTTTTCACAACCATTAGTTAAACAAATAACGGCGTTAAGACGCAGACGGACAATTACTAAGTAACTGTCGTACATACTTACTGCATCTATGATTCAACACCATACATTTTGATTAGCAAAACAAAGAATTAAGGTTAACAGCATTTACTACTGATCATATCTAAGTAGTTTTAGTTTATAATTTAGTAGAATGAAGCAATAAGATTGTTGCAAAAAATTATAGTTACGCTTACACTTATACTTAATTATTTCATTTGCAAATATTTCAAATTCATTGTTATAAAATGCCTAATTTAGATGTGGAAATAATAAATATCCAGGTAGCATTACATAGTCTTGTATTTATGTTTAAATTTCCCAAGTTCTTCACACATTATTTTTGTTCCGTTTGTAACATCGTTTCTCAATATATAATTACTTATATTTCCTACTCCAACAATCGTATAGACCAAACACATTTCGCAATCAAAATGGTTCCAGAGTTCCGATTCTCACATATTGCTTTATATTTCACATACAATCATGAAAATTGTAATCAGCTGTTAAATCTCACAATAAGCCTACAACGTCGTCCGTACTATAACAAAACGATCCAATTATGATGGCGTTCAATGTTGGACACTTGTTTTTAGAGTTTGCAGGTTCAATGACGCACCAGTCGCTTTGACATTTGAAATCGCACTACATTACAACACACACAGGGTTGTATTTACGTCGTGTGAATGCTGACTCGTACGAACTCGAACTCGTACGAAAGGAGCATGTTTGATAATAAAGATGTTGAATGTAACTACTTTTTTTTATTATCCTGGCACGATAAAATGACCACACTGCACCTAATGGTAAGTGCAGTGCCGTCCAGTTAGAGTATCAAGTAGCGAGAAACAATCTATCTCTCGCTACTCAACACAATCATACCGGCCTGCTGTGTAGCTTCTTCACACTACACCATGGAGCAAGGAAGTGAAAAAGCTGTCATAGTACTTAGAAGGCCGCAACGAGGCCAAATATCGTACCCTAACTCTAGACTCCCGACAAAAATCGGATGCACCTGACTGATTTCAGAACGCGACACACTTGCGTGTGGCGAGTTTTACACCCTGTGTACGAACATCCTCCCACCAGTTTGTCACAAACCATACAATAATAAACCCAACAGTCACAGACATACTGCCGACCCCACACTAGCCCAACCGGTATTGTGGGTACCAAAAACTACGAGGGAATACGGTCCTGGAACCGAAACAATATTGGTAGATGACATAAACATTTGTCGGTGTGCGGGGACAGAACCAGAAGTCTCACGTTTCATAGCTGGTTTCTTCGCCACAGACGCTGTGATATGTTTGCTCTTTGTGTGTAATACGTTACGAAATACCAATGGGTAGGGCGACGATGCACAGGCTTTCTAGATTTAGAAGATTTTTTTCCAGTGGTAACTATTTAAAAGATAAGTAACATTTTTTATAAGTGGAGGAACATGGTTTAGCTGTTGGAAAGGCATATTATTGAAGTAGTTTTTATCCTGGTACGGCATAGTGTCTACTCTGCTCCTGATAGTAAGCGCAGTGCTTCATGTTAGTAACTATTCCTCACTACTCGACACTATGATGCCAGTCTGTTAAGTAGCTTCTAACAGTTTATTTTATATTATTACCGACCTTCAATGATCGGGGTAGAGGTTTTTTCAAGTCAATATGCAATATTATAAGGATTTCTACTTCCAAATACAAGCTATTTTGTTTCTATTTTAAATCCTCACAATCCACGATTCCTAAATACAGCCCTGACACGATGTGTTTGTTAATATTGCGTATCAACTTACATGCGACAATCTTAACCACTTCATTTAATCACTTTTACTTATTAATACTCCATCAAATTATAATTAGTTTGATACACACATGCGTAGTTTAATGATAGTTTACCTAATACTTTTTCAAGAGCATTGGCATAAATTTATTATTATTTATTTGTTGAGTAGCGAGGGATACTCTAACTGCGCTTACCATCAGGTACAGTGTGGTCACTTTGCTATGCCAGAATAAAAAAATCTCTTTTTTATTCTTGTACAAGCCAACAATGCTTATAGCGAATTGTGGTATTAATGCATACATCGCAACTTGTCAATTTATTTAATTGTAACAAAAACTCTTTCACGAACTTCACTTTTAATGTGTCGGTAAATAAATAAAACAATTGAACTTAATAGTGTTTCGAAATCACTTATTACAAACAAGAACATAACTACACCTGTGGTACCGGATAATTAATGGCGGAAATCCCAACAATTCTGATATCGTGAGACAAATATTAGGTGACCTTGTTGCTCGTTTGTCGGCCTAGAAAAGCAGGTCGATGCTAGAATAAAACTTCACGTGTTAGCGAAAATCTTATAAATATACAACAAGCTGATTAATGAATGTATAATCAGGTAAATCAAAATAACTTATGAGTAAGCCTGTATTTACACACAGAACTTCGCGTGGCATCGGAACATGTGGAGCTGTCCATATATATACACCCAACAGTCACACACATAGTTCTGATCCGCACACCAGGTAAAACTTGTATCGTGGGTATCAATAACTACTAGATATCGGTCCCACAACACCCAGACCCGAAACAAATATCTGTCACACAAACACTTGTCTTGGTGTGAGAATCGAACCCACGGCCTCTCGTTTCACAGCCGGCCACTCACCCGCTGCACCACGGAGGCTGCCAATCTCTGTTAAAAATTTGACGCTCGAAGATTCGGATATAAATAGGAGACAATGCAGGATATATCATTTAAGAGCTGTAGGAAATGAGGAAAGTTCTTAATAAATAATAACATGTGTTTTTTGTTTATTCGTTCTACCAGCGGTTTTCAGCAGTAGAATAATAATATAGTTTGTATATGATCATTAACATAAATAGTTAGGTATACTCAGCCTGTTGCCGTCCACTGTTGGACGTAGGCCTCCCCAAGTGAACGCCAACCATCCCGGTCTTGGGTAGCCCGCATCCACCCGCTACCCGCCACCTTCTTCAAGTCGTCGGTCCATCGTGCAGCAGGGCGTCCCACACTACGTTTGCCTAAACGCGGTCTCCACTCCAACACATTTCTGCTCCATCGGCCATCTGTCCGTCTGCAGACGTGACCAGCCCACTTCCACTTTAGCGTGCTAATTTTGCGAGCAATATCTATGACTTTGGTTCTCTGGCGGATGACTTCATTTCGAACTCTATCCACCAGAGAAACCCCAAGCATTGCCCGCTCCATAGCACGCTGAGCGACTTTAAATTTATGGACCAGTCCATTTGTGAGTGTCCACGTTTCAGCCCCCGTAGGTCATTACGGGTAGGACGCACTGGTTAAAAACTCTTGTTTTTAAGCATTGAGGGATCGACGACTCAAACAGGTTACGTAGTTTACCGAATGCCGCCCAGCCCAAACGAATTCTTCTATCTGCCTCTTTCTCGAAGTTGTGCTTGCCTAGTTGGATTATCTAGTTATAGTTAGGTAAACCTCAATAATGTTCAAATTGTTTGGCATTAGTAGAGCCATGTAAATATAAATCTACGATGCTGAGGGATGACATTTTTAAGGCGGGCAGTGCCAACTTTTAGCACCCACACCTTCGCGTCGCATCGTCGCACGTCATAGTACTGGTGTCTATCGCGGTAGACATTGTGACCTGGAGCTACGGTCTACTTTGAAGATTATAAATAATAGTTTCCAATTTATGTTAATGGTCACACATCGTGGAAACACAAGAATGTGTCGGCATTATTTTTATTTAATCGTTTTTAGTACGGACTGCGTCCTCTGTATGCAAATGTATTTTAAGTTTTATTGTGGTATTACACACTTTTAAATTGTGTTATAAAGTCGTGAATGGAAATTCATTGTGAGTTTAACAAAACCCACCGCATTTTGTAGTAGCAGTTGTCAAGCGAGAAAATTAAAATAGATCACATTAACTCCACGATATGCCATTAGGAAAAACCAGAATAGCGGAGTGTCTGAGCGGTCGTAAAGTGTTTTAATAGTTTTGTAAGCTGCGGTGTGGCTGTTGCGGGCGGTGACTCAGTGCTACGATAGATATTACCAGATTGTGAAATGGAGATTTGCTTTAAGGTAGACTTTGAGATACGCGATCTAGTCTGGAGATTGCGACATGTCTGCTTTATATGCAGTTATATGGAAATTTGTGCACGTCGCGGTCTCCAGTGTCAGTCGACACACACACACATATCTTCTTTAACACACACAAGTATAATATTATATTTTGTATTTATGTTTATTATTTATTTGTGTTTTACAAGTATAATATTATATTGTATGTTTAAGAAACAATTTTTTTCATTCTAAAACCCTTAAACACATGCATAAAATTACATATAAACAGTCTTTACACAACACAATCATGGCGGCTTGCTTCTTCACACTACGCCATGGGCAAGAAGTTGAAGAAGCGGTCGAAGGCCTAGTATCAGAGTACTCAGAAGGCCGCAAAACGGCAAAACATCGCAACCACACACTGGCTGGTCCCGAAACGTGACATACTTCCGTGTGCCACTATGGCGGGTCTTACACCCTGTGTACGGTGGTCGCTATTCGGGCGGATACGAATATCCTACCACCAGAAGTGAAAGAAATTAGCTACGTATACTTATTCAATTATAATTACATGTACAGATATTCTAATAATTATTCAGGGCCCAAATTTTCTTCGGTTTAAACCTTTTGTTAAATTACAGCTGCAATTATTAAAACAAAAATGATTACCAAGAACAAATTTACTTTACGATGAATTAATTTTTACGTCAAATCTTATATTTTCATAACTAATATTTATTTGTGCACCTTGTGAATTGTCACATAATCTAAAAGATAAATTGTTTATATGCAGCGCGGTGTGTTAGCTAATAGATTCCTTGTGAGCTTAGGGTCGGCGCACAACAGTGCTTACACTATGTATAGCCATATAGTATGAGTAGGCTCGATTGTCTTATTCGGTCTTACCAAAAACTAGTGTGAATTAGTTGTTGTGTTTAGTACGGAGACTAAGATTGTCAGAAGCCCAAATCATCCTGCTTTCCTGATCTCCATATTGTTTCTTTTAGTATTGTGGGTAATAAAGATCACTTACCATCACTTTGCAGACTTGTACTATAGAAAATGTTCCATATAACTATTGTACTATATGTATAGACTGCCTTCGTGGCACAGTTGCATTGGCGCATGTGTTACCAATGCTGTGCTCAGGTCTCGAGAGTTCGGGTCGGGTAAAGTGATATTGGGTTTTTCTATTTAGAAATACTCAGTATGAGCCCGGAGTCTGGAATTGTGCCCGGTATGGTGATGGGCTCACCACTATCACCTTGTGGGACCGTAATGAATTCGGCGAAAAGTGGGTATACTGGTTACACTCCTGCCTAGCCCTTCGGGATTACAGGCGTGAGTGTATATGTATGTATGTATGAAAAAACTAGTGTGAATTAGCTGTTGTGTTTAGTACGGAGAATATGATTGTTAGAAGCCCAAATCTCCTGATCCCCACAATTTTTAAGGCTGGCAATTCACCCGTGAATCTTGTGTTATTGTGGGTGACCATGGGCAATAGAGATCATTTGTCGTCAGATGACCGATTCGTTTGTTTGCAGACCTGTACTATAGCAAATATTTCATGTAACTATTATAGTATATGTATATAGTATTGCGCATGCGTTACAAATGGGTCGGGTAAAGTGATATTTTAGTGTTTTTCTATTTAGAATTATGACAATTGGACATTAGGCAGGTAGTAATGAAAATAATTCAAATTAGAAGAGGAAGTCGTAACTTTTAAGATGAAACAACTGCCTACCGTAGATAGGCCACTGGGTAATTCTAAGTTGAGTTACAAAATTCAGAGTGAAATGGCGTAAAAAACTGCAACAAGAAAAAGATAATGTTATATCATTTATCACTTTGGTAGTAGATGTGCGCTGATGCTCGGACACACCCATGTTACGAGAGCGATTAGGCCTCACCCAACACAAGCCATCGCGCAAAACGGGCCGCAGTGTCTTATAAACCTGTAATACATTAATAATAGTCGTTGCACTGATCTTATAGTCGGAGAATAGGCTACTTGACTGTTGGCAAACCGTTCTATTTTATTCTTCATGGTCTATATTATTAAAATATTATCGTTAATAAACATAAGTTTTCAATATTTAATTTGCATTTTTTTATTTTTCCCACCAAAACGCTACCAACTATCATCAAAACTAATAGACATTTGGCTCAGCGTTTAAGATGTTTCGAACGGTGACGTCATGCATGACTGATTTGTGTTTCATGTCACGTGAAAAATTGTATTGAAAATAGTAAATAATCACATATAAATTAACAAATTGGTTATCTTTCGATATTTTTAGGCTAAAATCTATTATAAAAAACAGAATTCTATCAAGTTTTCACTTACCGTCAACTACCCTATTGTACAATTTATTGTTCATTATGTACTTAGTCCTGACTACCGACTACTGGCCCTTCGGACCCACAACACGCAACCCAAAACAAATGTTGTAGACCACATAAACATTTGTCTTGGTGTGGGAATCGAACATGCGCTCTCTCAGCTCTCAGCCGTCTACTGATCTGATGCACCAAGACTGTTAAGTCTATGGACTAGGAGGTAAATAATATTATATAATAATACAAATTGATAATATAAAGTGTTTCTTTTTTCATTTCCTTACCTAGAATATCTAGTATCATATATATCTATCATACTTGTACACATATTCAGTAGGATTGCCAACCCCGAAATTCAAATACCAGGATTATTAGTTTTTGAAGTTAGAAAAACCAGGACAATTCAATTTAAAAAACAGGACACTTCTTTTGCGAGCCGAGATGCACCCCCAAGGATTGCAAAAGTAGTGTGCTCATTTTAAAATACAGGACCTTACCTTACCTTTTAAAAACCCAGGACGCTGCCTAAAAACCATCCAGGACGTCCCAGGACACTCTAAAAACCAGGACATGTCCTGGGAAAACAGGACGGTTTGCAACTCTAAATCATATTGGCTATTGATACCCGCCGTCATTAATGAAATTACGACGCGTCGGGATTTCCACAAGCAACACTATGTTAAATCAGTATTCATACTCATCTGCTGCTCCGGATGTAGCTCATGTGTCGGTAAATACAACGAACACAAACACATGTGAGTATTTAAGTAGGTGATATAAACGATCGACCATTATCGTAGTATTAAAGTGGTAGAGACAAGAAGTTCTACTCATATTATAAATGCGAATGTTTGGATGGATGTTACTCAATCATGCCACAAATTATAGTCTGGAATAGCACATAGGCTATTTTTTATGCCGGAAAAATATACAGTTCCCGTGGGATAGTTTAGTTTTTCACGAAGCAAGGGACCGGCATCATTTTTTGAATGATGGCAGTTTAGGGATCAGAAAATGACATAGGCAACTTTTTATCCCGGAAAATGCACGCTTCCTATGAAATAGCAAAATATAGAAGACTTTAATAGCTTAAGATGTCTAATGGCAACATCTAGTAATAATACATATACATACATATACACTCACGCCCGTATCCCATGGGGGTAGGCAGAGACTATTGACTGCCACAAGCTACGATCCTGACACACTTCTTTCGCCTCTTCCACATTCATACATCTTCTCATACATTTTCGGCGGTTGGAGGTACTCCTGATTTGCCCTTTTAGGAGAATATCGTTAATTTTATTGGAATAAGTTCTCCTCGGGCGCCTTCTACCCACTCTTCCAGTCACATTCGCACGATAAATACCTTTCGTAAATCGCCTTTCATCCATCCTCTCCATATGGCCAAACCATCTCAGCATACCTCTTTCTATCTTAGTCACCACATCACTCTTCAACTCACAACGATCTCTTATCACGCTATTCCTCATACGATCAGCAAGGATGACTCCACACATACTCCGTAGGGAACGCAACTCCACCGCATTTACACGACTTTCATGCTTCTTCTGCCACACCCAACTTTCACTTCCATACATAAGTGTCGGTACCAGCACACCATTATGAACAGCCATTCGCGCCTTTTGTGACACCGCCTGGCTGCTCATTATCGCGCGCAAGGCACCATTCACTTTATTACCTGCCATCACTCTCCTTTCAATATCCCCCTCATATTTCCCATCTCTCGTTATCACGCTTCCCAAATACACAAACTCTCTCACTTGTTCCACTCTCTCATCATCTATAGTTATGCTACACTCGGTAGCGTCTTCCTCTCTTTCTATCACCATAACTTTCGTCTTACTTCCATTTATTTTCATTCCCTTCTCTTTAAATGACTCATTCACTACATTTAACATGTCTTGTAGCTCCCCCACCGATGACGCAAGCAATACCTGGTCATCGACGTAGAGAAGACACTTGACATGCAACTCATTCATTCCCAGTCCACATTCCATATCTTTCAAAACTGTCAAACAGCTGTCCATATAAAGATTAAAGAGCCATGGAGACGCAACACATCCCTGCCTAACACCTCTAGAGATGTTAAACCAGTCTGAGTGCGCTCCATTTACCCATATACAGGCTTTTGAGTCCTTGTAAAAAGACCTCAAAGCACTCACTAGGCGGCTCTCAATCTCATATGTCAGTGACAGTGTTGACCATAGTTCATCCCTCGGCACACGATCATAAGCCTTTTCCAAGTCTACGAAGGCACAGTACACCTTTTTAGACTTAGCTAAGTGTTTTTCTACAATGGAAAAGACTTGATCAGTGCAACCCAATCCTCTTCTAAATCCTGCTTGTACATCCCATATTTTTTCTTCACTTTCATTCATCACTCGTGTGATCAATATCTTTGCATACAATTTACCGACAACGCTGAGAAGACTTATGCCTCGATAGATTTTGCATTCTTGCTGTGACCCTTTGCCTTTATAAAGTGGAACAATGACGGCTCTACACCAGTCCTCTGGCACTCGACCATTACTCCAACACATATTAAAAAGTAGCCACAACAATTTTGCCACTATACTTTTGCCGCTTCTCAACATTTCAATAGTAACCCTGTCATACCCTGCAGCCTTGCCTATCTTCATATAGTTCAACGCATTCATTATTTCATCTTCCGTAATCACCTTGTCTGCATCGCCTTTTGAATGAGCCGAGTCTATAGCATCCTGTATATTAGCTACGCTCTCATCGCCATGCTCAAAAAGATTTTTAAAATAAACTTTCCAGCGATGCAAGACTTCTCTTTCATTGCTCAACATTCTACCATCCTCACTCCTAATCACGCCTAACTTTGACGCCCCTGATGATCCCCTAGCCAACCGTACCTGTTTCCAGAACAGTTTGATATTTGCTTTGAAATCACCAGAAAGCTTTTTGTCAAGCGTTTCTTTCTTACTTTCTTTCTTTCTATCAACTACTTTCTTAACTCTCTTTTTCGCTTCAGCATAAATACCCTCTGCTTTTATCCTTTGTGGATCTGCGTCCCCTATGACATTCAAAAATCCTTTCGCTTGTATAGCTAGTAAATCTAGCCATGCCTTTTTCTTCTCTTCCACGACCTCTTTCACTTCATTATCCCACCATTTATCATTAATCAGTATTTCCTTCCTCTTTGCTACCCCACATACCTTTGTAGCTGCTCCAACCAGACTAGTCTTCACGGTTTCCCAAACCACATCCATTCCACCCTCATATTCTTCTTGCCATACGTGCGACGTCTTAACTCGTAGTTCTTCCAAATATCTTTCTTGCACATCTATCTCTTTCAACTTCTCGACTTTGATGCGACTGAGGCTTGTTGTCGATTTCTTCGGCCTGTGTCGCCAGCATTTGAACAGACCACTAATTCGGCTTACAACTAAATAGTGATCCGTTCCTACGCTAACTCCACGATAGCTTCTCGTATCGACAACTTGCTTTTTGAGCCTACGGTCTACAATAACAAAGTCGATCACGCTTCTGCTTCCATTCCTCTCCCAAGTATACTTATGGATCGCCTTGTGGTTAAAAAAGCTATTTGTCACCACAAGGTTCCTCTCCAAACACACCTGTAACAGATTCATGCCATTCTCATTTATTCTCTCATCACCATACTGTCCTAAAACACCTTCCAATTCCATTTCTTTTCACTCCAACCCAACTGTTAAAATCACCTATCATAACTATCCTTTCATTACTTTCGCAAATGTTCAGAATTCCTCTCACACTTTCCCAAAAATCCTTCCTCTCCGACTCAGAGCAACCCATGTCTGGCGCGTAACCAGCCAGCACGAAAAATCTATACAGCCCAATTTTGAGTCGAATCCAGAGAAGTCTGGGACTTATACATTCGTAACCTTTCATTAAGTGAGCTATTCGGTCGGAAACGACAATACCGACACCCTGACGAGCACGCTCAGTTTCCGGGACTCCTGACCAAACAGCCGTTAAAGCTCCGTGTTGCGTTATGTCGTTTCCTTTCCGTTTAGTCTCACTCAAACTCAACATATCAATCTGTCTTTCTTTCATCATCTGACACACTTCATCAATCTTATCTCTCATCCCTCCCTGTATATTTAGCGTAGCTATGCGGCACCCCGCAGCCCGCTTTTCGCCTCGTGAGATACAGTGGCGTGATGTGTGGCGAACAGCATCGCCGCCTACGAGTTTATAAATTTTACTCATTTAGTTCCCACGATTAGCAAGGGAAAATGTAGTCCACCCACACAGAGCCCCGCATGCGAGGGTAAGGTATAATTAGTGCCTGGGGTTACCCGGCCCCAGACAACAGGCACACTCACGACTAGACTCGCTCCTAGCCATGCATCCATCGGCGCTGCTGACCTTGGATTGGCGGAAAGGAAACAGGATTTGACAAAACGGACGGAAATCACGGACTTTGTTATGGGAAGATGGGTAACGGGATTCTACTGTCACGGACAGATGAGGGAGGTGACGGTAGAAGCTCGAGGAAGTCGGGGCCGCATACCCGTATCTTCTACATAGGCATCGGAAAGATGACTATATGAAAGACCCTCTGCCTCCCTAGTAATAATATATAATAATAATACTAGCCCTGTTTTAAACATTGTCCCACTGCTAGGCACGGGCCTCCTCTACTAATGAGAGGGGTTAGACGTTAGTCGACTGTTGCTTGGTGTGCTGATACATTTGAATACTTGACTAATGTTAATAATTTTAAATTACCAAATTATAAAATCTGAACTTTTAATATTTCCATTAATTTGAAAATTCGATATAGAGCCGTTAGTAAAATCAGACAATATTCTGTGCCTGCCAATTAATTAGGTAATTAAATTACGCTGTTTTATAACAATAATTTAATAATTAAGATTCCTTCGTTGGCACAACTGAATCCGAAGGAAAATGCTAGTCTAGATGAAGAAAGATCTAGAGTAGTATCCGCCGAATGTGTGTTAGGGTCACGATATATTAAAATATTCGATAACAGAATTAATGTCTGCTAGAGGTCGTTAGGAATTCTCCATTTCATTACTTTATTAGTGAAATTTGAATATTATTCGCAAAGTGCAATAATTTTTAAACCATATGAAAATAAGCCTGACGTCTCTCAGTTTTAGTTGATAGAATGAACGTATTTTGGTTATTTTTGCCAGAACTTGGATTAGTGCAAACGTGGCAGTAGTGACTGCCTCGGTGGCGCAGTTGTAATTGCGCATGCGTTACGATTGCTGTGCTGAGGTCTCGGGTTCGATCCCCGGGTCGGGTAAAGCGATATTGGGTTTTTATATCTAGAAATTCTCATTCAATTCTCAATTACTCCTCGCCCCCTATCACATTATGGAACCGAAATTTGGCGAATAGTGGGTGTACTGGTTACACCTCTGCCTACCCCTTTAGGGATTACAGGCGTGACTGTATATGTATATGTATGTATGTGGCAGTAGTTTACCGACTAAATAAAGATGTAACATGCTTAATATACACCGCAAACAACATTTGTTGCTAGTCCTACACAATATTTTACATTTGAAATCTATACTGGCGAACCATTACTGCTTTAGTCTATACAATTAAAAACCAAATCATTACTATTAAGTACTAGCTTTTGCCTGCGGCTCCGCCCGCGTGGTAGTTGTTTTCGAAAGAAAAGATATAAAACCCATGGAGTCATCTTAAGCTATTACGTGTTTCTATATTTTGTGAACGGTCAAACGACTGACAGGTAACATTTGAAAAGTTAATATGGTTTTAAGTTTTCTTATTTTTTTTAATGGCCTGCGCAACTTTCTCAATTTTGTTGCAAACACAATAAAAAAGCATTAGCGAAATCGATCCAGCCGTTCACGCGTGATGCCGTGACCAAGTAAATAGGGATTAATTTTTATATATATAGATGACATAGTAATTATGATCATGAGCGTGTCATCTATATATTCGAAGGCTACAAGACGTCTGACATTTCCACAGTTTATTCAGTAAGTTAACCAATAAGTTTCATAATGTGTGACTAACCGCAGGAAACCTTGTCCGTTGTGGGTTTTTCTTAATAACAACTCATAAATTCGAGTAAACTTTAAAGAATTTATTTAAACAAGTCATGTTAAATTATTTTATATTAGACGTGCAGTTTAAAAACTTATTTTATATTTCGACACGTTGTTTAGTTTCATTATAGTTTATTAAATATTCCTACATATATGTTACTTATGATATTATGTACGGCATAGGAAATATATCACGAAATTGTCCACTGTGACCACACTGCACCTGATGGTAAGCGCAGTGCTGACCAATTAGAGTAGCGAGAGACAACCTATCTCCCGCTACTCATCACAATCATGCCGGTCTGCTTCACACTACGTTTTTTTACGAACAGACGGTCCACTTAATGGTAAAAAGTCACTGCCACCCATAGACTTCTGCAATGCCAGGACACGGCAAAGCCGCTGCCTACCGTTTAGAAGGAGTTAGAAGAAGAAGGAGAAGGACGAGCGTATAAACAGACAGACAAACGCGGAGCACGACTTCCTTTTGTATTAGTATGTATAGAAGCTACTCATACTATTCACTTGTTTACATTAAAATAAATTGTTGACTTTCTAAAAAACAGCCGTGCTGCATTCGTAACGTACATATAGCAAAAATGTTTAATAAAATAAAAGCTGAAATAAAACGAATTTTACGGTTTATATCGCTGTTCATTTTGAATTTATAAGAAACCATTATGTTAATAAAAGCTATTTTTGCATGTGGTGGTTAGCGAACATCTAGACGCGATATGTCCCGTCAGAACAAGTGTAAGTCGGTGTGGTGAGATCCGTCGTCAGTGTGACCTTGGCCGTGATCGTGGCTTTGCGAGCGCGCGACACGCAGCTGTGAGTGAGCTCTGTTATGTAAGCACACATTGTGATCATAATGTGATATACACACTACGTAGTGCCGCCAGCTGTTGTCAACTGTTGTGCCTGTATGGAATTTGTGGGAAGATCGAAGAATTTGGATATAAATACATACATACACATTCACGCCTATAATCCCCGAAGGGTTAGGTAGAGGTGTAACCAGTACACCCACTCTTCGCCGAATTTTGGTCTCATAATGTGATAGAGGGCGAGCCTATCGCGATACCGGGTACAGATTCCAGATTTCATGCTGATACCGAGAATTTCTAGACAGAAAAATTCAATATCACTTTACCCGACCCGGGGATCGAACCCGAGACCTCAGCCAGAGATCGGAGATCGGATTGGAACCCGAGACCTCAGCACAGCAGTCGCAACGCATGCGCAATTACAAATGCGCCCCCGAGGCAGGCTTTGGTTATAATTCTGATAATTTTGAAAGTCTTTACGTAAGCCTCTCGCATATGAAGCATTGTTAGTTAATTAAAACTATTTGTTCTAGAACGTTCAAGACTGGAAGCAAATAAACAATGTTATTATATTCAAATATTTTGTTTTGTTCAGGCGCAAATCCTAGTCACATCCACATTTTTTTAATTACAATAACACGCTTTCAAAACGTCGGGATAAAAAGTTAAATAAACCGCGATAGAATCCGTAAAAAATAGTTTTATTTCAATACTTACGATAACAGTTTGCTAGTGGTAGGTAGGATATTTATATCCGCCCGGATAGCGACCACCTTACACAGGGTGTAAAACCCGCCATAGTGGTACACGCAAGTGTGTCGCGTTCCGAGGTTACTTAGTGGACATCCGGTTTTTGTCGGGAGTCGAGAGCAGGGGTACGATGTTTGGCCCTGTCTGATATTAGACCCTCGACCGCTTATTCACCTCCTTGCCCCATGGCGTAATGTAGAGTTACCAACCGTCCTGTTTTCCCAGGACATGACCTGGTTTTTAGGTTGTCCTGGATAGTTTTTAAGCAGCGTCCTGGGTTTTTAAAGCGCCCTGATAAGGTCCTGTATTTTAAAATTCGCACACCACTTAACAGTAGCGTAATGTGATGCAGGCCGGCATCACTGTGTTGAGATGCGAGGGATAGATTATTTCTCGCTACTTGATACTCTAACTGGACGGCACTGCACATACCATCAGGTGCTGTGTGGTCACTGTCCCGTGCCAGGATTAAAAACTAAACTAATAATTAATACATATATCATGTATAATTATGGGTGTTACTATTAATTCGTTTTTTATACTGACATGTGAAATATATGATCAAGATAAGCCAGTTATAAAAACTTGAACCATAAGTTCGCTTAAGTTAATCCGGTCGGATGATATAACGTGGTGAGAACCAATCGTTATTTTAAGAACAAATAAAATATTTGGCAAGTTTGAATTAAATAACTCAAATGAAGAATGAATTTTCGTATTTCTTTTATCGATATAAGCTTTATTTAGTCTTAAATCAATTTACATATTTTGATAACCAGCCGGCGAGGAGGCGGAATACCCCCGGGATCGCTCCGCAAGCGCCGAACAAGGCCACCGCGGGGCTTTAGCTGGTAGTGTCGGGTGGGGTGTACATAGGGGGTAGGGGCTCGGCCCAGCGGCTGCCCGGATAGCCATCATCCGGGCGAGGAGGTGCTGGGTCGTAAGACCGGCTAGTCCAGCATAACCGTTTTATTCTCATTCCGCATCCCCTCGGAGCGGGCGGCAATAATAAAATGCTTTCCCCGCGACAAAATAAAAAAAAGGCAGCTATGAACCCATCGGTTTCGATTTGCGCAAAAAAGTTTGTGTGATCTACTAATATTTGTTTCATAATAGGACATTACGAGATCAATGTTCATCATAGTTCATGATATCTGCCATACAGATTAACCTAGTGTGGGGTCAGAGCCATGTGTGTGATTGTCATGTGTATTTATAATTTGTATCTGTAAATTTAAATATACTTTGGCATTTGAAACGTCAAGTCGAGTATAAGCAAAATGTTCATATTTACTGATTGACGTCTCTGGCGAGTAACATTATTTTAATACTATCAAGGGAATGCAGTCCATGTGATGCAAGTACTTAAGTAATGACAGTAAATATAGGTATCAGAAAGGCAATAAACTTAGACCAGTATAACAAGTAATACTTTTGTAATTAGTAAAATAAACAATCAGATGCTACCCTGTAACATCCATAAGACTCCACATAGATAGTCTTTTGTCATGACTATCGGGAAATATTTTCGTCTCACAACACCCAGACCTAACACAAATATATTTTTGGTTCACATACATACATTGGCCACTCGTTGCACTAGCTACTACGCCAAGGAGGTATGTATCCAAAAGTAACCACAGTTATTATTTTATATTTAAACATTTCTCTCGCAATTTTCTTAAGGGTTGTTTGAAAACGCCGAAAACTATGTTGATATATGAATATCAAGTTTCAAGTAGATTACATAAATTCTATACTTTACAATATATTTTCACCCCTTTAAGGATGAATTATCAATAGAGTTTTCTCAGTGATTATTTATTTCTTTCTAGGCTTATGTTGTGCTTCGATCTAGCGGTATGACTCGGGCGTAGATCAATAAGACAGAACATGTTATTTAATATATCGATAACCGTTGAAATATTTTGCAAGTGACACATTCAGTATAATCTGCCAAACCCGTTATCACACTAATATTTTATTTAAATTTTCTAATCACCGTCCCAAATAACAGCGCTAGCATTGAAGATGATGAAACTATACTTTGCGAATATAAAATTAACCCAACCGATAATCAAAAGGTCGGCAGCTAGTTTAATGGAGTTAACATATAGATATAATTTATCAAGTCTTTGATGAGTCTCCGAGCTTATTCCAAGAGTAAACAAGGATCCGTTATTTATTTTCTTGATGTCATTATAATAATTTTTAGCTTTAGTTGACAAACGAGCGACTCATCATATACATCCATTACCCATAAATACTCAAATAGCCATTATATTGCCGACTTCAAACGCTCGGCTATTTAAGCCACCAAAAATGTCACTCACTATACAAAATGCTACAGCTTGCTACTATTCCACGTCGTTGTTCTGTAAGACACTGATAGTTGATACCATCTAGGTCAAGCCGGACGCGGCCCATTTATGCAGTAGTCAAAATTGTCATTGTTAGGAAAGGGTTAGTTTTCGCTGAGGAACCACATCACACGATCTGGAAAGATAATATATTTAATAACTGTAATATTAATAAGCACTTCTTAACTAACATTAATTCTGAGTAGTAGAGTAGACTGCTGTGCTGAGGTCTCGAGTTCGATCCCCGGGTCGGGTAAAGGGATATTGGGTTTTTCTGTTTAGAAATGCTCAGTATCAGGCCCTCCGGGCGTACTGATTTTACACCTCTGATTACGGGTATCTAACAATGAGTCAGCTAGAATAAATTTATTTCGATTATTCAGTTAAAAGATCACTATACAGGCGCTTCTTTACGCCAAAAATATGTACTTTTGTAAATGCCAATATTTTGATGTATGTGGCCTGTCACTTTCGTTCCGTAATATTCCCTAATATTTGGTACTTAAACTTTATCGATTTACCTTGTTGACATATTTGTCAATCATCGAAGTGACTCAGGCTGTTTATCCATACTAATACTATAAATGCGAAAGTAACTCTGTTTGTTTGTTTGTTTGTTACCTCTTCACGACTAAACGGCTGAACGGATTGTAATGAAATTTGGTAAGGGAATAGATTATATCCTGGAGAAGGACATAGGCTATATTTTTTCTCAAAAAACAACCTTGAAAGGAGTCAAATATGAAGTCAACATTTGTATGGGAAATCTATCATTCCTCAAGTTAGGGATCTGAAAATTCATATTAAGGCTTTTGGTAGGAAATAGCGAAATACGTGTTTCAACGTTTTTGAAAAATCATCCCTGAAAGGGGTAAAGTGAGGTTAAACTTATGAGGTATTCTTTAGATGCAATCTCAAGATTCAGGCACAACAACCGAGAGGCTGCACAATCGCTACAGGTGCCTCAGTGCAGAGGACAACTCCTTGGATTGTATACTTCTGCTCCCGAAAATAACCTCCACGCGGGCGGAGCCGCGAGCAAGAGCTAGTTGCCTATATATTACAGCATCGCCTCATTGGCCTAATGCCAACTTATATTGGTTGAGAAACCGGTAATGTTCCGGCTTCAAATCCTATAACGGGTAAACAAAATTAATATCTTTTAGTTTCTATTCGGAAAATCCCTGGAAATTATCAATTAATTATCAAAAAATTATGAGTTGCTCTGGATTTGAATTAGCCACCGCAGTGCAGAAATAAACTTTCTGGGTAAAGTAAGCTTGCAGTCATATCTTACCTTTCGGAATACAGGTGTAAACGTATGTATAATAATATGTAATTTTACAGCTAAAAGAATTATTTATGACTTAAAAATGTAAGATTAATCCACTAATTATGAGACCATCAGATGTCATACATACTCTATCTCTCTTTATGAGTGTACAGATGTCTGACCTCGGATGCAGCGCTTCAGCAACTGGTCCCCTGATGTTTTATCTCATTATAATTCGATAAATAATAACAAATTAATATATTGCAGTCACTTTGTTATACTGGGAAATTCGTTAAATGCCTTGGCAGTTTAAAAATCGTTGTTTTTTTAAAAGCACTTGAATGTATATAATTTATCAAATCATTGAGACTGTTAAGAAGAAGTAGGATTTTATCAGTCTGACTAAGATTACTCGTATCGTATTTTGCGTACCGCGGACTAGTAAGTGCCAAATAACTAGGTCCACCTGAAGCTAATCACGAGTGGTCTCGCAGTTGATGTTTTCGTAGACTAATGACGAGAGATGTAAAATGCGCATATTGTACGAGTTATTTACGTTTCTACAACGCCTCTGAGCATCATATATTTGCCTCCATGGTGATTTCTTTTATTAAGTGATTCTTTCTTCTAAACCTGTTTCGGTCAACACAAAAAATAAGCGATCAATGCGTTTTTTAAAACGTCCAGCCATTTTATTAATCGCCTGTTTACATATATTGCCTCTGTCATAGGCAGGCAACGCATTTGTAATCCCTCTAGTGTTGCAGATATTTATTTATGGGCGGCGGTGATCACTTTCCATCAGGTGAGCCTCTTGCCTGTTTATTTATTTAAACTTTATATACAAAATTTGTATAAAGGCGGACATAATGCCTGAGGCATTCTCTACCGGACAACCTTTGGGTTGTGCAGAGAATAGAGAAGTAGGTGTAATAAATGTCTATATATAAACACACATATTACATACATATATAAATACATATACACAGCCCCCTTTTTCAATAAAAAAAATACGGTTAAATATTTGTCACCTTTTATAAAGAAAATGTCCAGTTTTAACTACATTCAGCGCTTGTAAAGGGTAAGGTAAGTTAGGTAAGGTACGCGTACGTTGCGGTTGCGGTAATGGTTACATAAAAATCACATTAGACGCACAATGTAAGTATATGAATGATCTGCGCTTAAAGGCGGACGTACTGCATATATTATCATCTTTTCCATGCAGCTTCACATACACTACGTTGATCAGTTAACCTTAAGAGTCTGAAATCTCATAGAAAAAACAACTTTTCTCAAATTCAACTTTTCTAATTTTTCTTTCCCAAATAACCTTCATCAGATTATTACGAACCTAAAAAAAATACATGGAGAACAGTAGTGCAAGTAGATCATTGTACTAGTGTCTCTACCTTCAGGTATAGATTGCAAGCTTATATTAAGTTAATATTACTAGCCCTGTATTAAACACACTGCTGGGCACGGGCCTCCTCTACTAACGAGTGGCGTTAGCCCTTAGTCCACCACGCTAGCCTTATGCGGGTTGGTAGACTTCACATACCTTCGGAATTCTTATGAGAATTCTCAAATATTATGTTATTTAATTATATTCTCACAAGACAAGATGATTTATAAGCTTTCGAAAATTTCAGTGATTCTATAAATGCAGCAGCGAATTTGTCCGTTTCTACTGTTTCTACGAGATAGATCCAGATAAATCCAGGTCATGTCGCTTCGTTCAAGCTCTAGACATCATTCATTAATTATGATTGTTGAAAACAACAAAAATATAGAATTTAATTTTATTATCATTAAAATAAACTTTCTCCTCTACTGACTACAGCGTAGCTCTATCATTTATTATTGTTATGTATGTCATACCATATTCACGGGACTATGGAGTCCCGGACCTAGCGACAAGGGAGCAACATCATTTGAGCGACTAAAGGGTGGAGAGGTGTCACTGGACTTTCAACAACGATCATTTGCTCCCTTAGGGTCCCATCACGTTGCCCACTCGCCACTTACGTTTCACATCCACCCTCCGAGCGTAAAGCTCTCGCGACTCTACTCTGACCAGCCGGTGAAGGCAAGCCAAAGGCGAGGAACTGTTCCTCGTCATTGTTCACTCTAACCAACCGGTTAAGGCAAGCTAGAGATGAAGAACAGAGCACGGGAGCACTCAGGTACGTAGGATCGCTAATTTCCAACAGCTCACCACAAGCTGTCCTGCGAGCTATTATTATTATCTCGTTTCTTTAAAAAAATATTGTTCTGACTTTTGGTTTACCAGTGCCCGTAAACCTGAATATTTGAATATCTAAGCAGTATAATTGTTTTCGTCAAGGCACGCGCGGCGCAGCCATGTTGAATTTTCTAAACCTTTACGGATTATATTGAACGGTCGGCAAGATAATTAAAATAAACCATATTTGTGAGAATCAACTTCACAGTTGGATGTGCGTTGGGAAATAATGTTTGTAAATATTAGCATTAGATATCTAGGCAGTTAGGTACATGCATATTGTATACCTTGTCTAATTTAAAATGACGCACATTACCAATCCATCCACCACTCAATTTAATCGTAGTGTGTATTATAATATAACTTTAAGTCGCATGATGCGTAATTTTAGATTTGTATATCAAATCAAATCATTTATTTTGTAAATTAGGCCACTAGGGGCACTTTTTACATGTCAGGTTTAAGTTTATCTATAATGAAACACCCAAAATTAACACACGGAGTACTGACCCCACTCTAGGTCAATTATTGTGGGTATCAACAACTAAAAGGGAAACTACGTGATGTAGAACCTATAATACCCAGACCCAAAAGAAATATTGTTTTAAACGCTTGTAATCCCCGAAGGGGTAGAGGTGTAACCAGTACACTCACTTTCCGCCGAATTTATTACGGCCTCATAACGTTATACACACTACAGATATAAGAACAAGATATATAGACAGTACTTTAATCTTACTAATATTATATGTTTGATTTTTGTTTAGCAATTTAGCACAGGGATAGATAATAGTCTGGAATAGCACATAGGCTTCTTTGTATCCCGGAAAAATGTAAGTTTCCCGTGGGATATTTTATTTTTTATTTTACACAAATCAAATCAAATCATTTATTTTGTAAATTAGGCCACTATGGGCACTTTGTACATGTCATAATAATGTTAAGAACTACTGGTGCTTCGGAAATGCCCACTGGTCTGAGAAGAAGCACCAAGAAACTCAGCCGTAGGTCTTTTGTAATTTGTCATTACAATTTACATTATAAAATAATTTACATATAAAATACATACATCCTTAAACAAGTCACATTCACATGAAACAAAAAAAAAACAGTACGGTACAGAGTCGCAAATGAAGCTATACAACCTGTTATTTATTTTCTATAACTAACAATCAATGAGCAATCCAGGTAGACCAGTCCACACAAGTAGCACCCGTTCACGAGTATGACGCATGTGCCAGCCATCGGCCTCCTCAACCATGACACAGGGAAGTGACCGACCCGGCACATAACGCCGCCGCAAGCACAGACCCTTAAGCGAGCATGACATACCTTAATCGCGTCAAAGAATGATAGAGATACAAATTCACAAGACAATAGCTTTAAAAAAACAAGAAGCCAAGACAATTACGACTCCGGCGTCCTGTGAAAACAGGTACATAGTAAGGGATTGACATGATTTTTTGCATAGTGGTATGGTAGTTTAGGGTTTGAGAATGACGTAGGCTACTTTCATTCCGGAAAATTCAGGGTTACTTTAGGATAGCATAATATTAAAAGATGTCATAGCTTACGATGTCTTCAAGGTTTTTATACCTTTTCTTTCAATAATAACGCCGGCGAAGCCACGGGCAACAGCTAGTATTATATATATTATGGACCATAGTAATTGGCGGGTTCGATTTGAGTGACTTGCAAGTACAGTTGTAAATAAAAACAGTACATTACATTACAACACATCCTCATGTGCCGACTGGCGGTTATTAATTAGTTTTGTAAGTGCGCTGGTTGTCTCCTAACAAACTACTTTTACCGGCTCTCGTTACAAACACTCGATGCATACTATTGCAATCAACGTGCTTGTGTCATTTATATTAGATAACTAGCTTTTGCCCACGGCTCCGCCCGCGTGGAAGTTGTTTTTGAGAGAAAAGGCATACACTCCGTGGAGGCATACTACGCTAATAGCATCGGCCTAGTAGCCGGATGCCGGGCGGACACTATACGCAAGGATCTTGTATTTGAGCTCAACCAGACCCTAGATCTCGTATTTTCGCAGGATATCAGGAATAGGATTCAATTCAATGCCAAGAAAACATAGGTTTTGCGCGTTTTCATGCCACAAATCCCCCTTTTCTCCAGTCTCCACTTTCAGGGTGTTCCAATGACAATGCAGAATGATGTTAGTATCTTAGGTTTTATTTTTTATTTTTTAGGTGTAGATATCGGATTTAATTTTGCGACGGCGATTTCTAACGCCCGGTCAGCGTATATTAGCGTGCTGTTAATATAAAGCGCAGGTACAGCCGAGAATGGAATACTGCTTCCACATCTGTTATGGTTCCGATAATTGCTTGCTCGATGGTTGATACGGATTGCAGCGACGGGCCATCTGCATTATGAATGATGCAGACGTAACCAACAGATTAGAGCTGCTACAGCAGCCCAGGGACATTTCTTCGCTTAGCATGTTCTACCGTCTGTATCATGGCGAATGCTTCGAAGAATTGTTTGGTCTTATCCCATCCTCTTCTATACACGCCAGAACTGCACGTACTGGCTTGCGGAGCTACAACAGCGTGGTGTCTATTACCCTGGCCTGAACCAAGAGGTTCGCGAATTTGTATCTTACCCGCACCATCAAGTCGTGGAAAAGTTTGTCAGCGCACGTGTTCCCTTCTTCCTCTAATCCCGGGTTTATTAAGCGTACTGTGAAGAAGCTTCTGACTGACTTAAATTATTATGTCACTTTGCGAGGGATGTTTGTCCTCGCTACTTGTGAATCTACTTGGACAGTACTGCGCTTACTATCGGATACAATGTGGTCAATTTGACGTGCCAGGATAAAAAAACGTTGTACTCGTATACAGCGAAATACTATTAAAAAAACATCGAGTATTACGCAAGCTCGCACACTGCTGGGCACGCGTGGCCTCCTCTATTGAAAATAACAATTTACACCAAGTGAGTGCTAATTTTACAGCTAAAGCCTTAAATCTAATTTTGGCCTGTAACCGAGATCTAAATGTACACACATATACATATACATTCACGCCTGTAAACCGCGAAGGCGTAGGCAAAGGTGTATCCAGTACACCCACTTTTCGCCGAAGTTATTACGGTCCCATAATGTTATACCTAGGGGGGGAGCCTATCGCTATACGTGCCCAATTCCAGACTCCGGTCCGATACTTCGTATTTCTAAATAGAAAACCCAATATCACTTTACCCGACCCGGGGATCGAACCCGAGAACTCAGCACAGCAGTCGTAACGCATGCGCAATTACAACTGCGCCACCGAGGCAGTCTAATATAAGTCAGGCAGATCTAAATGTATCAGATGATTTTATTAACTCGCGGAGAATCTTGACATATCGATTTAGAGTTTTTTGTAAGGTAAGCGCAGTGCCGTCCAGTTAGAGTGTCAAGTAGCGAGAAACTATCTATCCTTCACTACTCAACACAATCATGCCGGCCTGCTGTGTAACTTCTTCACACTACGCCATGGGGTAAGGAGGTGAAGAAGCCGTCGTCTAAGTCGTCATCCGAAGTCTAGTGTCAGAGTACTCAGAAGGCCGCAACACGGCCAAACATCGTACTCCAACTCTAGACCCCCGACAAAAGTCGTCCTAGTAGAGCATACCCGTTTTATTCTCATTCCGCTTCCCCCGGAGCGAGCGGCAGTAATAAAACGCTATACCCACGATAACAAAAAAAAGGGCCAAGACAATGTGTGTGACTCTGTTGGGTGTATTTATTATTTATTTCATATTACTAGTTATCATAATATTCGAATTGCGTAAATATATTGTCTAAAAAGGAGCGAAAGACATTATAGAATTATGCCTCAAGGTTGTTTAATAGTGCGTCATGCTTATTAACTCTTACATACGACTCTTAATGTGTGAAATGTTTAGTTTTTAGATTGTGGTTGTCAGCCTATCACCACTGATCGCATTTCGAAGGTCTTTTTTTGCCTAATCTTGTTACAATTCCGAAATAATTATTAAGTACGTTCACAGGATTTCCTAAAGTGATATGTATAATATTAATTTATATTAGACTTGAATAATTTTATCTTATTTTTAGCTACTCATATAATATAGGTGATGTATTGTAACTTGTTAACGTTGATGTATGATATCAGGAATACAAATCAATCCAAGTTGACATAAACTAAAGAAAAAAAGAGAGGTGTATTATGGACACCCGGTTGGAACGGAGTTCCTTTCGCTATATCTTTTCTGTTTGTATTGAGTAATGATTAAATAAAATTATAAATATTTTTGCATACTCTCAAAATTGACGGCAAACTGAATTGATTGAAAAAGTTTTTGTTTCCTAGGTGATCGGGAAGTGCCTCAAAAATCATGTTGTTTTTTGGTGCCGTTTTTCATTGTTACACTTTGTCTAGCCCTTCAGCCCGCAAACAAATGATAAAATTTTCTTGTGGCGTGAGCATGACCTATGAGAAAACTTGGTTTACACCAAGACCCGTTCTAGACACACGATATAGGAAGTAAGAGAGAGATTTACGAGTTAAAACTCAGATGGTTTGAGGAAAGAACGGAATAGATAAATCGAGTAGACAGCTTTCGTGGCCTAGTGGGAGACTAGCATATCTTGGTGCAGTAGTTTTTGTACTCCATCGCCTGGCATTAAAATCTTCCTTAAATTCTAGATGGTCAATAATTTAAAATCTTTTCAAATTAAACTTTTTTTATACACCCAACAGTCACACATAGTTCTGACCCCACACTAGGTAAAACCTGTGTCGTGGGTATCAAAAACTACGAGGGACTACGGTCCCACAACACCCAGACCCGAAACAAATATCTGTCACACAAACATTTGTCTCGTTGCGGGAACCGAACCCATGGCCTCTCGTTTCACAGCCACCCACTGCGCCACGGAGGCTGTCTTGACTTGCTTGAGTTGAACTTGGAATACAACCAAAGTTAATTAGAAACACGCGAATTTTATACCAAAGCAAATTATATTCCACTTCATAGAAAGGCTTCACTCCGCTCATTCTATCCATTCCTATCGAAGTACTTCATGGGTTATTGTTTTTTATCGAGTCTAGTTCGTTTCATTATTTTCCCCCTTGAGCTCACGTAGTATTTATCGAGAAATAAAACTAGTAGTATTGATACGACTTGAGTATGGCGGCTACTTGTCCTACATAGTTCATGTTTTAGAGCACAGTTCACTAGTATTATGTGTTAATTAGACTAACTTCCTCAATAATAAACGTTGTTTATGTCTGTAATAGGTACAAACTGTTTTGTCTCGTAAGTTTTACGACATTTAACGTTCAAGGAGGCAGGACAAAATACCATCATATACAGCGTCATTTTGACATTGCGTTACTAAATTAAACCCTTAATTAAACCAAATGGTCTTTGTGAACTTGGTTAAGACCGTGCAAAATATTATTCATGAATAATAAATAGTCAAATATCCCGATTTTAGATTTATGGTTTTTTGATCACGATATATTTTAGCGCTCGTAAATTTATAGAATGAACTACGTCACAGCTGACGATATTATCACAGAAGCTATAGGGTTAAGAAGGCCAACTCACAATTGAACTCTCAATACGTTCACTGACATTGTTGCAGCAGTTCATTGAGACGTGGAATTTGAAATAAGATACGGAAATTACTACAAGTACGGTCCCTACTCCCCAATACGTGATAAGAAAACAAACTAAAGAAAAATCGTGTAAATATATGAAAAGTAATTAATTACTTTGTATTTGCTGTTGCTGTCAAACTAAAGTATTTATTTCATCAATTATAAACTTTGTTTTCATCAATAAATTAGTTGAAATCTATTGGTTTCGTATATTTTTATATTCTACATGATATTTCGAGATTTATTTTAGTTCCAACATCAACATTTCGGATCTTTTTTTTCCTAGGGTATAAAGCTAGTTCTTACATAGAATTGATAAGCATGTAGTTTTACTCACGAAGCTTTATTTTACCATTTCAGCAAACGGTGATTAACAAAAATAAACACATTATGCGTCCCTATAAAATTTTGGTGTTGCCCTCAATTTTTCTAAGACCCCATCATCAGATCCTGACTTGGTGCTAATGGGACCACCTGGGAAGTATCTCCTTTTAAACAAAAAACAGGTTTTCTCGGATCGGTCCAGGCGTTTTCGAGTAATCGGGGAACAAACATAAGATTTCGATGAATTGAGAACCTCCTCCTTTTTTGAAATCGGTTAATAACAAACCAAGAACAGTCAGTGGTGATGCTATTAGAGCTAGTTTCGAACCTGCGATGTTCGTCTTACCAATCTGTACCACTTAAAATTAGGCTGTGACTTATTTATCACATTCAATTACGTAAAGATCTAATTTTATATTTGATTTTATTACCAAGTTTTAAAGGTTAATGAGGCACATTTATTTATCATTTATATAGATTAATAATTAAGTTGCGTGTGTGAATTATCAGGAAGTATAGTAACTTGTAAGTAAGTAACTTGTATACTGTCGCAGTAAAAAACAATGGAGTCATCTGTACTTATGTGTAACTTCACAACTTAGGCAATGTTAACTTGCACTAATGTATTGTCTTTGAGTGAAGTGAACGAGGTAAATGGCTTTACTACGCATTGTTTGCAAATACTTGTTACTTTACACTTAGCTATTTAATTACGTGATTCATTAGATAAATATTCGAAAAATACTACATTGCTTTTATATGAGAGGTATTTTACAGTTTTAGAAGTGCTAATGAAATGAAATCAATAAAGGATTTCATTTCATTTCATAGTGAAGAGGGTGAGTCGGTTGCGAATCCAGAGGTCGTGGGTTCAATCCGACTGAGTCTATTGTTTGTGGGATTCAAATACATGTCTTTCGGGTATGGCTAGTACATTACTAAATAAAAAGATATACATTTAAAAATAATGATTTTATTTCAACTATTTAAATCACATTGCTTTGATTTGTATCAATAATTAAAACATATTTTTTTGAATAAACTAATTTAATCAGGTACAAGGTTCCAATATGTTATTCAGATGAACGGACATTAATACAGGGGTTGAGGGTAGTGTTCACCACCAGCCACTGTTCCAGCCCCTGCCGCCGCTGTATCCTCCGTAACCGCTGTAACCGCTGTAGCCTCCGTAACCTCCGTAACCCCCGTAGCTGCCGTAGGAGGGTGCGTAGGAGATGCGGCTGTAGGCGGGGCGGGAGTAGTACCCGGAGTAGGAGGGAGAAGACCAGCCGCTGCTCAAGTAGCCAGCGGAGGCCACTGCCACCAGCACGGCGAGGACAAGGAAGCAAGCCTGCAATAACATTTCCTTATTAAGGACACGAATGTGATAGGTGGTCTAAGTATTCTCCACACATTTTTCTGTACTAGTATTTTAATACTTAAATTGCGGAATAATCCAGACGTAATAAAAGTTAATGGTGTTTTCAACATGTGCGTAAGGATACCCTGCTCGGTTTGATGAGATTCAACATACCATGTGGGTTACGAAACTGCGTAGCATAAACCAGTCTTTAAAGTTCGCTAGATGTCACAATATTTTGCTATTTTATCCAGGTATTTTGAAAATAGAATATTTTAAACAAAGGGTTATTAAGATTTACATTGTAGCAGTTCAATAATCAGATAATCTTATAAATATAATAATGGGTAAACAAAGCATTTGTTGATGGAACCAATAATAGTGTATATGTTTTTATTCTGGTACGGCTGAACTGATTGAAGCTAAGTACCATGCAGCCCAAAATATTGTCAACAGTTGAGATATACAAAAATAATTTTTATATTAAGTGAAAATCGACCTAATGTATCCCATAATACGACCTTTATGTAGTTTAAAGGATAGCTGGCATAAAGCCGATATACAAAACTTAGTAACAACATTGACCCACTGAACTTGTTTAATTTGAAACGATTAAATTATCACAAAACTAAAGCGTTTATTTCTACCTTGAACTCTATATTAGACGAAAAATGACGCAAATTATCGATAGATATAATTAATTTGAATGTATGAACTTACGAAAGTCTTCATGATTGTAGTTGTAGTTACTTTGGCAGGACTGCTCGAAGTATGAGGTCCTCCTCGCATCTTGATCCTTATATACCGAAGCTCAGGCACTCCCTGCACCATGGTCACACGTCACACCCCACGGCTGAGCATTGTTCATGCGTCACCACATTAGCAGCCGCTCCATACACCACGTATTTTGGTGTGAGAGCCGCCTGTGGCTAGACGCGAGGACGTGAAAACCATATTATTTTGAAAAATTGATCGATTTACAAAAATATTTTTTTGGATTGGCTATTTGGGAGTGTTCATCATGGTATTAGATTTAGTGTTGGTTTCGTAGTGCGATTATGTTATGCAATATGCGAATATTAAGTGTCGTCGCACCTATAAATGTGTTCGCGTGATTTAGTGTTTGCAAATTGTAATACAGTCATAATATACTTTGATACTTAATTATTTATATTTAATCTTGTCATAAGAAATATTCGATGTGTAAATCAAGCTCCAGAATCTCATAGTCCATAATTAATTTACTAACTGATCTGAGGCTGCCTCGGTGGCGCAGTTGTAATTGCACATGCTATACGACTGCTGTCCTGAGGTCTCAGGTTCGATCCCCGGGTCGGGTAAACTGATATTGGGTTTTTCTATTTAGAAATACTCAGTAACAGTCCGGAGTCTAGAATTATGCCTGGTATGTCGATAGGCTCGCCCCCTATCGGATTTAGGGGCCGAGAAAAGTGGGTGTACTGGTTACACCTCTGAATATGCCTTCGGGGATTACAGGCGTGAGTGTATATATGTATGTATAATGTTTACAGTGGCTTGTATATCAACATCACATTGCACTTCTATTTCATTTTAATTTCCTATTCTAAGGAATGGATCCTCCAATAATGAAACTTATACCACTTATACTATCCGAATGTAAGGTAAGGTAGACTCCACATACCTTCGAAGATCTACGAAAACTCTCACGGACCCTCTATACTAATGAAACTGGTTAGACCTTAAGCAGCGATAGTCTAGTTGGTTGCGGTGCCGACTGTCGAGACGAAAGTCGTATGTTCGAAACCAGCCCAAATGGCATACACTTCTGACTTTTCTAAAGTTACGCGTATACTCATTGGTAATTATCGCTTGCTTTAACGGTGAAGGAAAACATCGCGAGGAAACCTGCATACCTGAGTATTCTCATAACAATTGCAAAAGTATGTGAAGTCTACTAACCCGAATTAGGCCAGCGTGGTAGACTAAAACCTAATCCCTCTCATTAGTAGAGGAGGCCCGTGGCCAGCAACGGGACAATGTTTAATACAGGGCTGGTATATATTATTCTAGACCTTTAGTCAATCACTGTCCTAATATAGACAGGTATACTTTACATACCTTCTAAATTATTTAGAGAACTCTGTATGTAGGTAAAATGAGCGTTAATAGACAAGAATACATAACTTTGAGGAGTCAGAGGTGTCTATGTGTCCTGGGGTTGGTTTCACACCTGAATACTCGCCTCGGCAGTAAAGCAAGGCAATAAGGGATTAAAATCTATCGTATTTTAAGCTGTACATACAAATATGCAAAGACATCATCAACTCATAACAATCAATTTTCTTTACATTTAAATAAAACTAATTTACCCATTTTATCGCGGCTTATTTTACTTTTTTAACCCGATGTTTCGAAGGCTTTACAACTTTTATGGTCACGCTGGGCCATGAGCTCATGAGTTTCATGTCATCACGAAGAAATGTCGGGTTAAAAAAGTAAATATATAGTCCGTCTATAAAGTCCGTCAAATTAGTTTTATTTCAATGTATAATATTCGCGTAAACTTAAGAAAACATTATGATTTTCTTTATTCTTTACTAGCATTTGCTAGCGACTTCGCCTGCATGGTACTAAGTTTGAAAGAGAAGGTATAAAATCCATGGAGACATCTGCTGTTACATCTTTCTATATTATGCTGTCCCATAGAAACCGTGCATTTTTCGACCGCTTCTTCACCTCCATACCCCATGGCGTAGTGTGCTACACAGCAGTCCGGCATGATTGTGTTGAGTAGCGAGGGATAGATTGTTTCTCGCTACTTGATATGCTAACTGGACGTCCAGGATAAAGATGTGGGTTCGATATCCACAACAGGACAAGTAATTGTGAGGTCCACAAGTATTTGTCTGGGTGGTGTGGGACTGTCAGACTGTGGGTATGGTACTAAAAAAGGTACTTATTATACTACTGCTTATAGTAGTATAATGGTTTCTTATATTTACGCGAATATTATAAATTGAAACAAAACGAATTTTACGGATTATATCGGGGTTTATTTTACTTTTTTAACCCGACGTTTCGAAGACTTTATAGCCTTCGTGGTCACGGGGCAGACAGTTGTAGGTCGTCACAAAAGTATAGTGCAATGTTTCTATACTCCATATAGTTGATAGATTTTTTATTTTGTTGTAGTCCGATCTACGCAGAAACAGCTCACAGAGTCATGAGGTCTGGCAGTTGGTCTTTTGAGTTCTGATTTAATTAAATGTATAATTGGATCCCAGGCTGGTGCTAGCTTCCAACCATCTTCTATTCAAATTTGGATGTTTTTTAATAGCCTCGCTAATCATCCTAGGTAGGAATCGGTGATCTTTGGCGAGGATTTATGGTTTGTCAAATCGAAGATAATGTTTGGAGCCTTTTTCTGAATGTTCAGCAACTGCAGACTTCTTATACGAGTAGTACTTATACCTAGTTTTGTAGTTCTGCATACCCACGATGCACGTTATCTTACGTTGTCAGGATTCTTTGTATGATTGTTGACAGTATTCAATTTTATTTATTGAATCACTAACTTTATATCCAATATTTAAATGATTTATGTCTTATGTTATATACAAAAAACTACTTAAGCCTAAATATCGGATTAGTGAATATTGAAAATATCAGAGCATTCAGAATTAATTAATTAGAGCGTATAATAAAACTTTATGATCACAATTTCCTATTTAAGTTATAAAATACTATAATCACTTCAAAAATGATTACGAAATCTATTTGTATAACGATTAATGTGTTATAATGAATATGTTAATAAATGTTTGATTTGTATTCGTTGTTTTATTATGTATCGTTATATTTTTGTTTGTTGTAGCCGGAAGGTCATTGTTTGTTGTGATTATCGAGATAGTGTAAAATTTACATACATATATACATAATACACAATACACTCACGCCTGTAATCCCCGAAGGGGTAGGCAGAGGTGTAACCAGTACACCCACTTTTCGCCGAATGTCGGTCCCATTATGTGATAGGGGGCGAGCCTATCGTCATACCGGGCACAGATTCCAGACTCCGGGCTAATACTGAGAATTTCTAGATACAAAAACCCAATATCACTTTACCCGACCCGGGGATCGAACCCGAGACCTCAGCACAGCAGCAGTCGTAACGCATGCGCAATTACAACTGCGCCACCGAGGCAGCCTAAAGCCTAAGCCCAGGCAGTGTAAAATTTCGTTGCATATATTATACCATATAGGTTACATTTAGCTATTTTTAACCGACTTCTAAAGATATTTTATGTAAGTGTAGAGATTTTTCTAACGAGAGTATTCCGTAAAAAAAGAGTAAATCAAATTATACGTGGAGCACAAACCCTCCTCGGTCGTTGTCCATTAATCAAGGGCTTCATCCTTGAAATCTCGACATTTCCTTATTTATTAACGACACATTATTAATTGATAGTAATTAAAAAAAACTAATTATTCACAATCGATTAAAGCTTTGATTTATAATTACAATACATAAATGAACAAGTAAGACATGTTCCAATACTTATATGTACCAGTTACTAATTATAATGGTATCAAGATAATAAAGCAAATGGGTAATTTTGGTCCGAACTAAAATAAAATTTTCCTGTTTCTGAGGAATAAATTTAATGATTGAATTTTATTAACAAGAATGTGATACAGATACAAGTCATTCATGCACGCGGAGCCACGGCGCCATGTGTGTTTAATTTGTAAATAATGTGTAGTTTTGGTTTGTAGGACATTGATATGTCAGCTGTCATCCTCAACTCATTAACACCCACATAGTCACAGTGTCTATACACATCTCGTACAAATAGGACCCGCGTTAAACAGTCTATTAATAATAATAATAATAACACCTAACAGTCACACACATAACCCCGATCCTACTCTAAGATAGGAGTCTTGTGTTGTGGGTATCAGGGACTACGAGAGGCGCGCGGTCTCACCACGTCCAGACCCCGAACACATAGGTATCTGTCTATCACACAAACATTTGTCCCGGTGTGGAAATCGAACTCACGGCCTCTTGCTTCACAGCGGCTACTCGCCTACTGCGTCACGGAGCCTGTCAAGAATTGCTGAACATTTATGAATTAATTTTCAGCGTAAAACTATTTCAATCACTCAAATCATTGATATTTGTTTATAATTAACAAAGTCAAAGCTATCCATAAACCGATACATATTCAAAGTTATTCAATTTATTATTTGGTAATATTCATAACAAAAAACCAAGCGGAACTAATTTCCTTAATAAAAATAGGCCAGGGTCACCGCGGTTGGAATTTTAAAAATAAAATCACCAGCCAGTATTTAAATTTACTGAATATAAATGTGTTTCGCCAAAAATGGTGCATATTGATTGTTTTTATGTCGTTACGAGATATTGGTGGGCAGCGCTTTTCTTACGCTGCTTTATTTTATTATCGTTCATTTGTTACGCATTTGTTTCAGTTTGTTTTATTTTAAGCTGGCGAACCAGCAAGCATAGTAATCTCCACTATCCATGAACACCTATAATATAAGAAGAATCATAGTCTTAAAGGAAAAAATTAGAGTTAGGAAGGGGAAATGCATTTTACTTTGGAAATCTCACACAACGTACGAAACAGATTAGCATGTTGTTATTTCATGTCGCATATTTTTTTTGGCTGTGGTAATAATCCAGTCGAGCTGTAGTAATTGTCGATTATAGGATTATTTAAAAAATATATATATATATATATATATATATATATATATATAAACTGGATTGTATTATTATAAACATTTTGTTATTTCTCATAATTATAAGGTGAGTTTTCGTCAGTCACTGGTTTTAATAATTCCAGCACTGTATTAAACAGTCCCACTGCTGGGCACGGGCCTCCTCTACTAATGAGAGGGATTAGGCCTTATTCCACCAACCTGGCCTATTGCCGGTTGCTAGTCTTCATCTTTGAAATCCTTATAATAATTCTCAGGTATCCAGGTTTCCTCATGATGTTTTTCTTCACCGTTAAAGCAAGCGATAATTAATAATAAATACACACGTAACTTTATAGGAGGAGATGTATGATATTTGGGTTTGTTTTGAACCTACTACTTTTGTCTCCGCAGTTCGTACCTCTCCCATCTATCTCTGCTTGTTATATTTACTATTGCCAAGTTTTTTATTACTACAATATTAAGCCTGCAGTTTCGCATAAGTGGCTACCTTTATCGGTACCACAGGTATTTCTAAAAGAACACTTTCATTTCACTTCCAGGAAAATTTCCCGATTTTTCCCCGTTTTATTTAGAGTATTACGAACGTTTTAAAAATAACTAAATCCATCTACTCGTCCTTAAGTGATATTCTTACCAATGAACAACGTTTTATTTATACCAATACATTTACATACAATATTATGAATATTATGCAATGTACCTAAAGCTATATAAACACGTATAAAATGACCAGTCCAACAACATGTTGTCAGTTGTTTTGGTGTGTAGCGTATAATTAAATTAACTGATGGGTGGTTATAATAGGACCTGGCAACTCGCCTGCCAGCCACAAATGTCATAGGACGAGGAACACTCCCACTCGTTTTAGACATATACATATACACTCACGCCTGTAATCCCCGAAGGGGTAGGCAGAGGTGTAACCAGTACACCCACTTATCGCCGAATTTCGGTCCCATGATGTGATAGGGGGCGAGCCTATTGCCATACCGGGCACAGATTCCAGACTTCGGACTAATACTGAGAATTTCTAGATAGAAAAACCCAATATCACTTTACCCGACCCGGGGGTCGAACCAGAGACCTCAACACAGCAGTCGTAACGCATGCGCAATTACAACTGCGCCACCGAGATAGTCTCGTGTTAGACGAGTAAGGTGAAGAATCTCTCGGCTTATGACCATTTATTAAAAACCATTATTAATGAACTAGTCTGAGGTGAAGTTCTCTATTAATTTAAAATGTTTATTGGTAGAGTATCACAAAGAGACAATGCCCTCGTCGCCCGCGCCCCACCTTTATCCCGCTCCTTATAGTACAGGAAGTTTTATATGTCGACTTGGATGTCCAATGTTGCCATGTTGCCAACACAATCTTACTCCAAATAGCTTATGCCCGCGGCTCCGCCTGCGTGTTGTGATTAATTATTGAAAATATATATTAACCAAAATAAAAAATAGTCTATAGCACTCAGGGATAATATACCTTTATAACAGTGAAAGAATTTTCAAAATCGGATCAGTAGTACACCTACCGGAGATTATCACGAACATACAAACTTTACCACTTTATATATAAGAATAGAAGAATAGATATAGATCTAAATCTGTATAAATAAAAGAAGAAACTGACTGACTGACTGACTGATCGATCAACGCACAGCCTAAACGGCTGGGGTTAGAGACTTGAAATTTTGACAGTAGGTACCTTTTATGACGTAGGCATCCACTAAGGAAGGGTTTTTGGAAATACCACCCCTAAGGGGGTAAAATAGGGGATGATAGTTTGTATGAAAATCCGTCATTTTTGAAGTTAAGTTTATGAAAATTAGTATTTGGCGTTTTAGTCAAAAATAAAAAATATATATTTCAGGATTTTTGGAAATTCCACCCCGAAGGGGGTAAAATAGGGGAAGAAAGTTTGTATGAAAATCTGTCATTTTTGCAGTTAAACGCATGAAATTTGGTATTTGGCCTTACAGTTAAAAATTAAAAATACATATTTCAGGGTTTTTGGAAATTCCACCCCTAAGGGGGTTAAATAGGGTAAGAAAGTTTGTATGAAAATCCTTCATTTTTTAAGTTAAATGCATGAAAATTGGTATTTAGTAGTGTATACTTTTGGTCTCAAACATGACCTCCACGCGGGCGGAGCCGCGAGCAACAGCTAGTAAATCTATACAGAAAGAAAACAGCCTACGTCACACAGTGAGTAGGCAGCTGGCACGGGTTCGATCCCGGCACCGCAACAAATGGTTGCGTAATCCACAAATATTTGATTCGGGTCTTAGTGTTGAGACTGCGTCTCTCGTAGTTTCTAATATATCTTGGTGTGGGGTCAGGACTATGTGTGTGACTGTCGGGTCTTATTTATTTTATTTAATAACAATTAAGTTTGATAATGATTGATTGGTTTACTATCAGATTCAATTTGTAAATGCAGATTATGTTAATGATAGCCCACTAGACGGAGCTATACTTTTCTGTTAATTAATTTATGAAAACGATGTTCTACATAAAATATAATTCTTCAAGTATTGTTATTGTTCATGGGCGGTTTTGATATTTCACCATCAGATGACCCAATTGTTCGTTTGCCGGTCTGGAATTAAAACAATAATCCCGTAATTTGTTTTCTTTATTATTTTAAAAGGGGTTTTGTCACATTTAACAATGTCACCCCCGTAAATCATAGTAACTTAATATTGATTACATACATTGTTAACAAAAGTAGTTTTCCCATCGGTATTCAAAGGAAGAAAAAATATCATTATCAATAAATTATCAATGTTAGCACGAGTCGTCCCTCGAAGAAATATATAACTTAAGTAGCTGTTGCTCGCGGCTCCGCCCGCGTGGATGTCATGTTTGAGACAAAAAGTATACACTACAAAATACCAATGTTCATGCATTTAACTTCAAAAATGACAGATTTTCATACAAACTTTCTTCCCCTATTTTACCCCCTTCGGGGTGAAATTTCCAAAAACCCTTCCTTAGTGGATGCCTACGTCATAAAAGGTACCTACTGTCAAAATTTCAAGTCTCTAACCCCAGCCGTTTTGGCTGTGCGTTGATCGATCAGTCAGTCAGTCAGTCAGTTTCTTCTTTTATATATACAGATCATATTTATCGCTATATCAGAATTTGGTGAAGCAAGGATGCTGTTACAAATACCCACATTGCTAGAATTAGTGAACAGTTCACGACGCAATTTTACGCTTCGGACACACTCTGTTAAAAAATACTCAACGTCCTCTATTATTTGACTCAGATCAGGAGACTCAGATTTGCCCATTAGATGTTTAAATTTGTTTCCAGGGATGTGTCCAGACCGTAGTCTAAACAGAAAAATCATCAATTTCCTACTCATGTCAACACTCTCAAACCATGGACATCGAGGCACCTGACACTGGATGGTCCTATACCTTATGCCTTTGGATAGTGACCGTTCATCGAAGTATTCCTGCCAGATTTTCGAGCAATGATCTTTTACATATTTTAAAATTTCGTTTTGTAAAGGTAGAGTAGAAAAGGTATGGTATTCCTTCATAAATCGCTTGTCTTGCTGCCAGGTCAGCCGCCTCGTTGCCCATGATTCCAACATGCGAAGGGATCCATTGGAAAATGACCTGTTTGTCCACTGCACTCAAATTACCGATTAGTTCAAGAATAGTGAAGGTAATCAGATATCCTCGAAGATTCAAGGTTATCTGAGCCAAATGTTGAAGCGCACTCTGAGTCAGAAAAAATTACAAAACTACGACTGCTTAGGGATAGTATATAAGATAGACCTTCAGCAATCGCAACTAATTCGCTGTGCATGATGGAATCGTTTGCATCAATCCTAAATTTGACTCGCAAGTCCGTCTGAGGGTCAAAGAATGCTGCACCTGATCCATTTATATCTTTTTATCCATCAGTAAAAATTTTGAAATATGATTTATATTTATCCTGAAAAAGTACATTAAGGTGTTTACGTATCTCTACCCGGTTCAAATATCTCTTAGTTGTATTATGTCCTTCGATTAACAATCCCCTCATTCTAGTTAGTTTTTGAGTACATAGTTATTTATTCTCTCCAGCTGCAATGTAAACAGTTTGATATCCAAAAAAGGAGTTATTGCCACAGCACATCGTTAAAAAGTACCAACAAATTGCTGTTAAGCAAAAGAATCGATGACCTCATAAGTTATTGTTCAATTGGTTATTTGATCCCATAAAAATATTTAACGTGACGAAACTGTAGCCGCGGCTCGAATCAGTGAATGTGCTCAGGTTTATTGAGCTCGATTCCAAATCGTAACAAATTTGGTGTACTTTTTGAAACATATACAGTCTTAAAGCTCGTTTTTCATGCACTGCGACTGAAAATTTGACAAAAAAGTTTTTTAATTCATAAAAAGTACACCGACTTTAATAAAAAAAAATGATGCGTCCCTATAAAATTTGAAGGAAGCCCCCGATTTTTCTATACATAGTTAACGTTGTATACCAATTGTTGACATTTATGACGTTTCATTAACAGGATTGGTATTCTGGCGTTTTTTTATCCTGGCACAGTAAAGTGATCACACTGCGTCTGATGGTAAGCGAAGTGCCATCCAATTAGAGTATCGAGTAGCGAGAGACAATATATCCCCCGCTACCCATAATATATAATAAACAAGTACAAATCAAACACGGGGTGTCCCACGCTGTGACAAACACGTCAAACCGTCAGACTTAATCACTACCTATTAATCAACGAATGATATTTGCCTGCATTATTACCACGGAACTTTCCCACGCGGTCTGATGTTCATTTGTACTGATCGATTGATTATACTGCAAATTTGTATCTTGATATTTCGTCAGATAATTGTTTTATTCGTTTTTAAGTGATTGGTATTTTTATCGGTTTTGTTGCATCATCTATTTTACATACATAAACACTCACGCCATTGATCCCCGAAGGGGTAGGCAGTGACGAATTCAGTACATCAATATTTTACCCATATTACCGCCCCACATATAATAGCGGGCGAGTCTATCGCTATACCGAGCACAATTTCAGACTCCGGGCTGACACTGAGTATTTCATCATAGAATAACTCAATACCACTTTTTCCCGAACCGGGGATCGAACTTCAGATCTCAGCACAGCAGTCGTACCGCATACACAGTGACAGCTGTGCCACCGAGGCAGTCATTAATAATTATTTGATTTTAGTTTGAATAATTGTCACAATTTCATACTTGTTTATTACACTATCAGAAACTATCGGAGGTACCAAGCGTTTCAAGAAAGTGGGCAAAACTCCGATAGTTTTATGAGACCTCAGCACAGCAGTCGTACCGCATACGCAATAATAACTGTGCCACCGAGGCACTATTAATTTTAGTAGATGTTATTCTTATTCATGGATCCCTTGTTGCAGCCTAAGCGACTAGGCAATAGCCTAGTTGGTCGCGGTACTGTCGACTGTCAAGACGAAAGTCGTATGTTAGATACCCAAGTGGCATACACCTCTGACTTTTCTTGACCGTGTGTGCCGAATGTGTATCTAAGACGTGAACGCTCAATTCTTGGTTATTTTATGCTATTTTTGTATCGTGATTAAATTTTAAATTATTCACCAGCGAATTTAAAATTACATCAGCTATTTCAATATAATAAGCATTTATATATACGGTTTTGTTTTTGTTCCTTTCTATAATTATCAAACTAGTATAGATTAGGTGCCGGAGGGTGCCGCCAACTCTGCCGCGGTGTTCGTTGTGAAATAAAACAACTTGGGCGGTTATAATGTTGCTAAAAATCCTTCAAACTTTTATCTATCCGCTCTTATTTTTATACAATGACCTGAGTAAGGTTTTGCGTAATATTTATTTAGCCGTGGGGATGTTATGTTAGTTATGATTCCGGTGACATAGCTATAAACCTTATAGTTATTAGCACAATAGCTTCTGGATATGTACCCACTAAATATATAACAGCCTCCGTCGCGCAGCGGGCGAGGAGCCGGCTGTGAAACGAGAGGTCGAGGATTCGATTCCCGAACCGAGACTAATGTTTAAGTGACAGACAGATATTTGTTTCGGGTCTGGGTGTTGTGGGACCGTAGTCTCTCGTAGTTTTTGATACCTACGATATAGGTTTGACCTAGTGTGGGGTCAGAACTATGTGAATGATTGTTTGGTGTATTTATTTATATTTGATAACCACCGTGGCGCAGCGGCGAGCAGCCGGCTGTGAAACGAGAGGCCACTGGTTCGATTCCCGCACCGAGCCAAATATTTGTGTAATCTACATATTTTTGCTTCGTGTCTGGGCGTTGTGTAACCGAAAGTCTTTCGCAGTATCCGATACCAACGACACAAAATAACTACCTATATATTTTTTGATTTTGATTATAGATTTTGAGAATAATTCCGAGTATAATATAATATACCTACATTATTAAAAACCATTTGGTATCTAAGAGGAAGCCTGAAAGTAGCTCCAATTGTGGAAAAGATGAGGAGTGCTAGGTTAGCTTGGTATGGGCATGTGATGAGGAGGGATGAAAGGCATGTGACAAGACTGGTTGTTAATACGAATGTGGATGGAAGAAAGAGTCGTGGGAGACCCAAAAAGAGGTGGATGGATTGCGTGAATGAGGACATGCGCATGAAAGGGGTGAATGCAGATTTGACGCATGATAAGGCTGCGTGGAGGGTTCAAACCGTTTGTGCCGACCCACTTAGTGTGGTATAAGGGCAGGTAGATGATGATTAAAAACCATTTGGTAAAAACTGTTTAAAATACATGCAGCTATTAACATTACATTTAGTGACATTACAAGTTACAACTACCTATGATAGTTTACCATAATAGATACTAAATAACCAATGATTTATAGTTATTCAAATGTACATCCTTCAATGACATGTTTAAAATTCATATAATTTAAACAAAAATACAACCTTCCGATATTAACATAGATATTATATTTTGATCGTAAATTGATTACTAATTGTATAATTATTTTACCATCGAATATCAATATCATAAAATGGTAAAGATAACATAGGTATTTAAATAAATGTTTAAAGAAGCTACACAGCAGGCCTTGTGTTGAGTAGCGAGGTATAGATCGTTTCTTGCTACTTGATACTCTACCTGGACGGCACTACGCTTACCATCAGGTGCAGTGTGGTCACTGGATTTTAAAAAACTAAGCTAATATCCTTAAATTTTAAACGTGTACGAAATCATTATTACCCGTTGTAACGTCACAAGAACAACATTATTGACTGACGTGACGTGTTGAAATTCAATAACATTTTTTACATTACTTTCTAGTAACAGAGAATGGATACTAAATGAGATTATATTTACACAAGGATTTAAAGCATACTTGCGCTGTCTACTGAGACGAAGTCTATGTTAAAACAAACTTTTCTTGAAAATATTGTTAAAACTTTTCCGCAATTAAAAATTATTATTATTATACATATACAATCACGCCTATAATCCCCGAAGGGATAGGCAGAGGTGTAACCAATATGGGTGTACTTTTCGCCAAATTTCGGTCCCATAATGTGATAGGGGCGAGCATATCGCCATACCGGGCACAGGTTCCAGACTCCGGGCTAAAACTGGGAATTTGTAGATAGAAAAACCCAATATGACTTTACCCGACCCGGGGATCGAACCCGAGACCTTAGCAAAGCGGTCGTAACACATGCGTAATTGCAAGGCAGTCCAGTCAAATATTATTATTATTAATTATTTTATGTAAAGTTCTTTGTGTCAATGTTATGATACCTTGTTTTGTATATGATTGGTATCGATAATCTGTAACAAATAGCAATTACTGCACCGGAACTAGTTTCACAGGTTAATGTATAATCACAATTCGACTTAATGTTTTCCCCATACATCATACACTTTATTAAATTGTATGTGGTAGTGATGTAAAGTTTGTATTTTAGATGATTACATAGGTTAATTGAGTAGGAATTATGTCGATAAACCAGATAAAGCTTTCAATAATATAATTATTTACTAAGCGATTAGTTAGTTGCGGTACAGACTATCAAGACGAAAGTCGTATGTTCGAAACCCAAATGGCATACACCTCTGACTTTTCTAAAGATACGTGCGTATTTAATGTTAATTATTGCTTGCTTTAACGGTGAAGGAAAACATCTTGAGGAAACCTACATACCTGAGAATTCTCATAAGAGTTTTCGAAGTTATGTGAAGTCTACCAACCCGCATTAGGCCAGCGTGGTGGACTAAGGCCTAACCCCTCTCATTAGTAAAGGAGGCCCGTGCCCAGCAGTGGGACAATGTTTAATACAGGGCTAGTATTATTATTATGATTGATATTGATTGGTATTGCTTAATGAGCTGTTTCTTTATAATTACTATTTAGGTAGTGTCCGACCGAAACAGGAATTTCTACCGAAACCGAAAACGAATCTTCGGTACCTGTTACAGTTTCGGCCGAAACCGAAACTTTTCAGACATGTTAAAATGTCATGTTGTTTAGTGAAATTTGGCTTATTTCATAAACTAAACATTATACAGACAGTGAACACGTGTTAAGTTAAATAAAAAACAATAATTGAAGTATGTAAAAAAATTAAATAATTATATATTTGTTTGATATTATCATTATTTTTACCCGACTACGGCGAAGCAATAGGGAGGGTTATGTTTTTGACCGGTACGTGAGTATGTATGTATGTATGTTCATCTGTTCCCTCATAACTTCTAAACTACTTCTCATAATTTGACAAATGAGATGTTGTTGGCTGGTTATAGGCTATGTGACGTCACATTAAATTGAAAATGGCCCCTCTAGGGGGCAAAAAGTCGTGAACAAAAATTTTTTTTTCACCTCACCCCATCATGTGACGTCATCATTGAACATGGATTTTAAAATGAAGGTTAGGTTTGGTACATCATATTTTTGTCAAACCATCATCATCGTACCGTTACCGAGATATGTTCCGTCAAATTCATAAAAACTAATTTTTTACCCGACTACGGCTTCACAAAGTGTTTTTGATCTGTATGTACGTATGTAATTATGTATGTATGTATGCATTTATGTTAATTTGTTCCCTCATAACTTCTAAACTACTTATCATAATTTGACAAAAAAACCCTAAACAGATAAAAATGTGATGTGGCTCTGCAAAACCCCAAAATACTTTAAATAAAAAATAAGTTCAAAAACTAAAACCCGACTACTGAAAAAACACGCTCTAAAAAGTATGAAACAAGATATAATAAATATTTCATTGTATATCAATACATACAATAAAATATTTTTAGAACGTGTTTTTTCAGTAGTCGGGTTTTAGTTTTTTACTTTAGACTTCACTTTCTCATATGTTTGTGGTATCAGTGATATTCTAAAATGTTTTACAGACTTCATGCTATATTTATGAACCGCGTAGGGATCATTGAAATTGAGTCGTCGGAACGATTCGTCTTCTACTAAAGTATACGGTATGTCCACAATTATGAGGTCAATTATTGCTTTGTCACACACGATACACGAACTCTCCCCATTTATATGTAAATATTGATATTCCTTGATCAAATATTCTCCCAAAGGCAACCGAGCGACGCGCGATAATTCACGAATGCAGTTTCGGTTCTGCCGAAGGTTCGGCAGGTGTCTGCCGAAACCGAAACTGGTACCGAAACTTGATTTTTTTGCCGAAACTTGCCGAGACCGAAAACGGACCTTCGGTCGGTCACTATATTTAGGTACTGAAACTGTGAAGTTAAGTAGAAAAGTGGAGCAGGAAACAAAAGTAGCGAGTAGTGTGGTAATGCGCGCAAGGAGCGGCGCTCACGAATAAATTACTTTTGTATTTATTTATATTAATTGAAAATGAGAGGATTCTAATTAATGTATCAATATATTATCTATTTAATGATGTTCATTAATAAACAAAGCTATGACGAAGCTGGGCCGTGTGATGTTTAGATCAAATAACGCTCCGCCGCCACTACATTTGCATTAACCTCTCGTAAAGACGTTAGTATATGTGTGCTATTTAACGGACTTCATGCTCATTACGAGTGTATTAAACAAGGAACCATTATAATCGATCTATATAAATAGAAATTAATTATGGTCGTTGGTAAGCACATCACTTGAGAACGGCTGCACCATTTGGCTATATTTCTAAATGTCCGTAATGTTTTATAACAAGGACAAGTTGTGCAGAAAATTAAAAAATTGCAAATGCTTCTTTCTATGAGATTTCATTATCCTACGGTCCTATGTAATCAGGCATGTGAAGCTGCGATCACTAGCTAGTTCACAGTTATTACACACATACATAACGCAACTAACCTACTGTTCTAATTTCTGCCCCATGACGTAGGTCAGGTTAACCCTATCGTTATATTGAGTACAAATGCAAATACCATGAAATATAATATCCCCAGATAAATATAAGCTGCTAGTTGCACTCGGCATGCCTTGCAATGCCACGTAAAGTAAAGATTAATTGCGATCCGTTGAACGGTATTGAAGTTGATGGTCTGCAGCGCCATCTAGGAGTCTTTTATTTTTTTTGGGTCAGGTACCATCGCGGGCGTATGAATAATACCTCACTAAAGTTTCGTAAATTTAGGAGGAGGCAAACTAACTATCATAGGCTTTAATTTATATATAGATACATTATTCGTAAGGAATTGGTCAGAATGAAGGATGACAGCTTGCTATCTCGCCTACATCGCGTCGGTGCGAGATCACTGATGCATGCTGTTCCGGCTTCCGCGCCAATACATTATGAATTTCTTTAGTTTTTACTGCGCAGGATTCGGCGATGCGTAGTTATAGTAAAGTTAATTGCTTCCTACATTTATTTTAATCTTTTTCGTTTTACTAGATCTGACGGATATGTAAGAATTATATGAATCAATCTGATGTTATTTATTCTGTATCATATACACAAAATATAAATTCAATCTGGTATTATCGAAGGAGTAAGCAGATATATAACTAGTATACTCACGATACGCCGAGTTCATGGTGTGATAGGGGGTGATCTTACCGTTATGTCAAGATTCCAACCTGGGAAGCTAAAAATGTAATTTTTCGAATGGAAAATTCAAATATATATAGTGGTTGTTTGACCTAGGATTAAACCCTAAACCTCAATGGTTTTTCAAACGGTGTACGCTGCTACTAGACCAATTAGGCGACTGTATCCCATGTTGTTTTTTTTTCAATATTACAACACCAAAGTGTTGCCACACTATGTAAAACCTGTACCGTGGGCATCAAGAACTACGAGGGACTACGGTCCTATAACACTCAGACCGGAAACAAATATCTGTCTGTCACACAAACATTTGTCTCGGTGCGGGAATCGAACCCACGGCCTCTCGTTTCACAGCCGGCTACTCACCCGCTGCGCCAAGGAGGCTCACAACTTTCTTTCACACTAGCACAGCAAAGTGGCTCAACGGCAACCTACCGATTCAATAAAAGTGATCGGTTCAAGGCGCTTTTACCTAAACATACGTTTTATCATTTCTTACAGCTCATGAACTGGCATATTAGTTTCCTGATAGGATTTTATTTATTTTATTTATTTAAAACTTCATACACATAACATGTGTAAAGGCGGACTTAATGCCGTAGGCATTCTCTGCCAGTCTACCTGTGGATGATGCAGAGACGAAACAATGTGGGTTTTGTATTTTTACAAGGATTTTTTAAGGATTTTGTAAGGAGTCTGATTCCTGTTTTCTTTGACCTGCTGCTAGAAGATTAGTTCATTACTATTAGCACAATTCAACATGGGACTGATTTTATATTCTAACCACGTAATCTGCACGGTGCAGGTAATCAGGACTGCCTCGGTGGCGCAGTTGTAATTGCGCATGCGTTACGACTGCTGCTGTGCTGAGGTCTCGGGTTCTATCACATTACGGGACCGAAATTCGGCGAAAAGTGGGTGTACTGGCTACACCTCCCCCTACCCCTTCGGGGATAATATGCTAAAATGGGGTAATTTGCTAAAAAACTTTGTAAGTATTTTTTAATTTTATTGTTTAGTAACTAGCTATAGCAGCGATAGCCTAATTGGTTGCGGTACGGACTTTTAAGACGAAAGTCGTATGTTCGAAACCCAAATGGCATACACCTCTAAGTTTTCTAAAGTTACGTGTGTATTAAATGTTAATTATCGCTTGCTTTAACGGTGAAGGGAAACATCGTGAGGAAACCTGCATACCTGAGAATTCTCATAAGAATTTCGAAGGCGTGTGAAGTCTACCAACCCTGAACCCGCATAAGGCCAGCGTCGTGGATTAAGTCCTTACCCCTCTCATTAGTAGGAGGCCCGTGCCCAGCAGTGTGACAGTGTTTAATACAGGGCTAGTATTATATTATTAGCTATTTATTTGCTTATATTATAGCTTTTATTATACTATAGCTATTTATATGCTTGATTTTCTTGAAAAGGCAATCAAATATTGAGTGACTTTTTGCATTTGTCACCGAGCTGTTGGAGGTTTCCGGCGTAAAGAGCCTACCTGCATTATACGCCTCTATTCCTCATTACAGTATACGTCACCGCTGCCGTATAAGGGTAATGCGATTTAATAAAATAAAATTACTTTACGGTAATTACTTTTTTACTGAATACGAAAATGTTCTGTTTTTATGATGGTTATAAACTGTCAAAACTCAATGGGTACTTACAAGTTTCTTACATCCTTGTACATCCTCTTTTAATATGTAGGAAGTAAAATAAGTGCTGAGATAAATTATTAAGTAAAATACATTTTTTTTACCGACACCCATAACACAAGATAAATATTACTGTGAGGTCGGGGCTATGTGCGTCTGACGTATACAACAAAATCTTGAAGGCTCGGTCTAAAAAACTGTATAGGCGAAAAAGTTATTCCATAATCACTTTTTGACAATAGTTATTCCATGTAACGCGATCACAGAAAGTAAGCCGTATTTCCATATTATTTGTATATTTCGTTTTTTTGTTTTTTTTTAACTTATGGTATGCATACCATAAGTTGAGTAAAAACATAGGCAGTCATGGGGTCTGCCGACAGAAGTGAAAACTTTGGAATTAGCCCTTTCTGAACATATTCCCACTGCTGATCCCGGCCACCCTCTACTGATGGGAAGGGATTATTCCACAACGCCGGCCTCATACAGCTTAAAAGACTAGACACTTTAAAAAAAATCTCAAGTGTGCATCCTACATGTTGTATTAAATTCGAACCATGGTTAATAGTGAACACATATGTCAACAGTGTGTACATCTTATACTTTACCTATAGCCTTCTCATTCACACTAGTCTAAACATATGTGAGTCATCCAACCCTCGATTGGTTCAACAATATAAAAAGTATCATGGGTGCATTGTCTGCCTTAAATGAAAGAATGACGGATCGGGATCGAACCCGAGACCTCAGCACAGCAATCGTAACGCATACGCAATATCAACTACGCCACCGAGGCGAGTGCACAGTTGTTTACATAAGATGTTACATAATATGTCATATAAGGTACATAGTTGTGGACCCTGTGGGGCACGGCAAGTTAGAATATTATAAATGCGGATGGATGGATGCATGTTTGTTACTCAATCACGCTACTGCAGAACGGATCTGGTTGAAGTTTGGCACTGAGATAGATTATAGTCTGGAAACTACTTTTTAACCCGGAAAAATGTAAGGTTCCTATGGGATAGGATAATAAAAAATATGTAATAGCTTAAGATGATTTCACGGATTTTATACTTTTCTTTTCAACAATAACTATCAGGATATTTCCTTTTACTAGAAATACCGAAGGTATAACGGAGGTATTTAGGAGACTAGTTGGGGGTAGTTAATAATGACAACCAAAGTGGGAGTAGTAAATGTTTAATATAAAACAGAGTGCCTTCCGCGCTCCGGGGTTCAGTTCAGTTGTTTTGTGAAGTAGACGAGACGATAGCCAGTATATTCGTGGTTCGGTGTTGTAAGTGTTATTCGTAATCAGTTCAATGGCCGCGTAGTTCAGTTTAAAAGGGTAATGCTGGTAGATTAATTATAAAGAGAAGCCTTAACCCAGTGAACACATGACCTTGATATGATATAACAGATAAGTCATTGTTAGATAATGTCACGTTTATGTAATTTTCACGTATAAGTAACATCCTTTATTGGTATTATTTATGATATAATTATAATATAATTCTGACATCATAATGATATAATATTAATATCCTTTTCTACGTACATTTGACGTAGCAATGATGTTATTTTCTCACGCAAAACTAATGTTTTAAGACATAATTATTCTAAACTTAATATGTTTTTAGGTAACGTCAATCAAACATTATTTCGGAATTACGACCTAAGTTACTAACTGCCCGATAATAATTATACCTAAATATTTCAATTATTATTCCACATTTATTCGTGCATTATTAAACTTTATCTCTGATCATCTGCTGAATCCTCCGCTTAGACAAATTATTTAGCATAAGGTTGGGCATGCTGACATTTTTAATTAACCCCGAAAAAAAACCTTAATTTAAAAATTATATTTTGTTTTTAACAGTTTGTTTGTTGCAGAACTTTTTTAAAAGAAGCTACTTAGCCATTCCATAAACGCGATCTTTATTTATAAATATAACTAGTAAATTGTCGGCTCGAAAATAACTTATTAAAATTACAAGAATTAAATCATAAAGTGAAGTCATATTTTCATTAATAATGAAAATATTATGATGTAATGACTTGGATTTATTAATAAAAGTATTAATATGCACGGGAAAATATTGACATAAGACGTTATAAATGAATTTATAGTATTAAAGAAATAGTTTAATACTTACTTTAATAAAATAATGTTAATTTTACAACAATTTTAAATAAAACGAAGACTGGGCTTAGGCTTTACTGCAAATAATTCCATGTTAAATATACTACGATTGATGAGGCTGTTTGAATTGAACCCTTTGCCTTCAAATTTGGCGCGCACGCCGCTCAATGATGGCGCCATTTTCACTGAACATAGACGAGCGAGTGTCTTGGTTAATAATTACAAATGATTTTTTACATCGCATAATAAGTTTTTAACATACGACAAATTTTATTTTATTATTGGCTATTTGTAATATCACCTGGGAATAAGTATATCCTTATTATTATTATTTAAAAATTGTGACTGTTAATAATAATATATTTAGACGTGTCTGTTTTAGATAATGAGAAATTTATAGTATAATCATTTTCAGATCAAACTTATACTGCAAATCGGCGAGTCTAACGGAAAAGAGTATATGGACAGAATATTTAAGAAAATATTTTCACCGTTTGCCAAATGGGAGAACGGGATCGGAGAATCTCAAAATATCCTGTTAAAGATTTGACTCTGATAAATATAAATCAAGGTACATACACTATTCCATTTTTTTTAAATTTATTATTAAAATTAAAATGAAACTAATAATTTTTCCATTCCAGAAACTATATTGACGAAATTTCCTTTTTGGGGTTCTGCCGAATTTGGAACAAAACGCTGGTAACCAACTTGGCTTTCAACTTACGACTTGGTAACCGACGCGCAGTGGAACAACTTGGTCAACAAAAAAAAGCTAAACTGTAGCAAACAACAGCCAAAGTGACGAGTCAATAATTTTAGTCTAATAAATTATTTGGTTGGTTATTATCCAGAAATTGTAACAGATTTCTTATGTAATCTTTAGTTATTAAAACGGGATATTTACCATGTTTTTTATTTGATGTGAGTTCCCTATATTTCGGCACTATTGCAAGCGCCATGATCACGGGTAAACTGAAGTTTTTGCGGGTGGATATTTATGAGCAGACAAAACGATCTACCCTCTTTCTTTCTCTTTTTGTGCGCTGGGTACCACTACCATTGTCACATAAGTCACTCACATTACGATTTTGTTCACGACACACGAAACTCACTGTATCTACTCGCGAACTTTTTTCGGAAATTTTTCGGTGTTTACATAGTTGAACCACTGGATTCCAGGCCCTCGACAGTTGAAACCCTTCCTCCCGGTTGAAATTTCTGTATTTCGTAATTTCTATGGCTTCTCTAACCAGTCTAGGAATATAGTGGCGTTCTGTCGAAATTACCTGAGGGTTATGTAACTCGATCCAGTGGTTACTTACCACATAAGTCGTACATCGGTCAGACGAAGCGCACTGTCTCGTGTAGAATCTCAGAACACATTAGAGCGGTAAAAAACCAGGAAACCCAAAAATCGGCCATAGCTGAACACCTTTTGGGAGCGGGATCGAACCACTGACATATAATGACATAGTTTAAATACACGAATACTTGAAACTTGAAAGATTTCACTTAGAAAATAATCTAGCAAACATGACTGTGGCCACAAATGTTATCTGGAGATCGGCTAATTTCCAAAGCATAGCAGACCGCATATAATATGCTATATTTGCCGTGAGAACGTACCAAATTCGACAAACACGTTCCTATTATGGCGAACATGTACGTTTCCACGGTAGTTCTGCAATTGAAGTGTGCAAAGAAACAATTAGTTCATCTTAATTTAATTTAAGAGGCAGTTCAGATACCTTAATGATAAGAGGTAAAATAAAATCACGCCATGTGTCAAATAAACAGTATTATGTTTAATTAGTAATTGAAAATAATGTACCTGGTCCGACCAGGCTGGTCGAGCAGGCATTATAGAATACTATTGTAGTTGCTTGGTTGTGCGTCGTACAGTGGGCTGCTGCGCTCATACCATGATAGTAATCTGGTATTTGGGACGGGCCAGACATCAAGACATATCTGCCCCTGCAGCATTTTTAGATATATAAGATAGGATAATTATGAAGATGAATACTTAAACATTAAAAAAACAGTGTTTTATTTTTATTTAGAACCCGTTTTTATTTTTTTATTTAATTTCTAAGTCCAGGATTTAGGGTCTGAAGATATTTTCTGCACAACTATTGACCAACTCTGTGTCTTCCATTCCAACTTAGCTTGTATTGAAATAAATTATATGTGGCTTATGTTACTTATGGTATAAATCTAAGGGTGAATTATTAAAAACGGTTCAGCAGTTTATAAGTTTAAAGGATTTATCGATTTCCAAAAAAATAAACAAATTATTCCTCTATTTAAGTATAATGTGTTCATATCTGAACATGTAAACGCAAACACGAATGTAAACACTTGTGTGTAAGTACCTACGGTGTGGCGGATCATCCTTCCCCACAATAGTTATAAGTCAAGTTCAGTAGGTACATGTTTAATTTACGACCCTGCCTCAGGTGACAATAACAGTAGTATTATAATGCTCTTTGGAAAATAGGCAAATAACATTTTTATAAGCTTCATAGATAAAAATATTTTATTCAGAAATGTCAAATAGATCATAACCTCAAAATCTTTAAATTGAAATATCTTTAGTATTAGACTTTTTCATCAGAAATCCCTAATACATTATTGTTTAGGAATTGCTGCTGAATTTTTTGATATTTTTTTCACTTCTAAACGCTACATATTTATGTCAACTAATTTCATGTATGGGAACCTGCCATTGTCCTTTATAAAAATTTAGTCCAAATGTCAAGTTCATAATTTATAATATTTGATATTTATGCAGTCGTTTATGGTTAGTGTCAAAGTTTACTGCAGTTCAACATACGTCTATTATTTGTTACCTAACCTTTTAAACTAACCAATTCAAAAACATTCCAGTCCTCGCATTTCGATGTTAACGTTAAAATTGCAAAAGCGATTTGGATCCTTAGCAATTTAGCGAGTGTCATTTATTTGTAAACAGTCCATTACTCGTAGTATCCTATATCCGAAAGAACAAACGAGGTTAACACAAAATAATTCGATGCGTAAATAATCCTTATAAATGAAGTCAGACTATAAAATACGACTAAGTTAGCGAAATAAACGATGTTATGAATAAATAAATACTTAAGAACTCATTTTAAATTGTGTTTCAGAAAATAAATGCAATGCAATAGGATTACTGTCATAGAGTTTTGTGTATTGGCGAACCTAGGATTTGGTTGTCTAGTATTGCTTTTAACTTTTGCTTCTGACATAACTTACAAAGTATCAGTATCGTATCTTTAACCCGTATCATCATTACCAATATTGATTGGTTATTATATATTCTTTTATTGAAAAGGCTCAATTTACACAGGTTTTAGTGGTCCAGAATGAACAAAATCACACTTTTTAAGATTACCAGAAGATTCCGTGGTCTTATACCATTTGATATGGTTCTGGAGAAGAGTTTTTCCTGGATTTTAATCATAAATACAAAAAAATAAATACCAAACATAAGTAAGTACAGCGAGGTGTTTACATTTTCACACTTCGTTTGTTTCCCTTTGTTTTCCCTGACAACAAAGGTCAAACAATTTATTGTGTGTTAATAATGTGCGTTCCCATAGATTACTGATAATATGGAAGATAGAATTTTATACTATAGTCTATGGACGGAAAAATGGCGGGAATGTGATGTGATGTTTGATTGTGATTAATAAGTGAAAAAAATATTTCAGACATGGCTTAGGCCTTTAAATAGTGACTATTACAGACATGGCTTCGGCCTTATGAATTGTGACTATCTCAGACGTGGCTTTGGCCTTTTGAATTGTGTTTATTTCAGTCATGGCTTCGGCCTGTAAAATGGGAAAAATATCGGACATGGCTTCCCCCTTTTGAATGGATGAAGACTACAGACATGGCTTCGGCCTTTTGTATAAGTTAAAACCAGAGAAGAAGAAGACTTTAATTCTAGCCCAGATATGGAAAAAATAACGACAGACATGGCTGCATGGCGGAGAACCTTTGCCTTCTCTTTTATAGAGTAAATAAAATAAAATAAAAAAAAGTCTATGGACGAACATGCGCTGGTAATCAAAGCGGTCGCGGCTCTGGGATTTCGATGTTATCCGCTATGTAGCATCATTAAAGTAGTCCGTGTCATTCAGAACGCCACTTGACCCCCAGGATCTAATAGATAGACTGTAGGGGCATATTCACATCACACGTTGTAAACGGCAGTTAGCTGTATGTACCTAGAAAATAGTAAAATAAATATATAAAAATCTTTATTGATCAAGTAGGCATATAAAAGGCACTTATGACAGGTCAAAACACAGATGGAAATTCACCATACGGAATAAATCATGGTTAACGTCATGGCAACTTAGAAACCACCATCATGGGCTGGTAGGCAAGGAAGGATACAACGACGAGGACGGGACTGGAAAAGGAAAAAGAGGAAGACCACTAAATTGAAGAAAGGGAATCGTGATCTTCGGTAAAGGAAGTGACGGGAGATGATGATCACGACAAGGCGCAGGAATGGGAGGGGAGAAGTCGAAGCTGCCAACCGTCCTGTTTTTGCAGGACATGACCTGGTTTTTAGAGTGTCTTGTGGTATCCTGTATAGGTTTTAGCAGCGTCCTGGGTACAAATTCGCACCCCACTATTTTATAACAACAACGCGTCCTGTTTTTAAACTGAATTGTCCTGGGTTGTCCAACTTCAAATCCTAGTCTTTAAAAGTCTGTGTCGGCGACCCTATCCTAGGCTACATAATTGAGTAATAAAAGTACTTACGATGTGTGTTAAAAGCTTTATTCCAAGACTAGTTTAGTTTCATTATTTCGTATGTGCAATCAGTAAATGTTAGCACCAACATACAACAATATAGTACTTCTTTATTCAGCCGTTCAACATTAACGCCTAATAAAGCGTAGTGTGTGTTAAGATATTCTGAGGCTCATGTACCACGTCCTTGTACTCGTACGTGTGCACCTAGTTGTTGTCGAGTAAAATATAGTAATTGTACTAGTCAGCGTTGGCGGACACTCCATTAGGTGGTTATTGGCAAATCGTCGCACATTAACACCGTTGTCATCAACAAAGACTCACCTTACTTCTGTAATTATACGCTTCATCTGCTACATGAAGCTAAATTTAATGTTGCATTTAATGTTTAATGTTGCTGGTGGTAGGATATTCATATGCGCCCGGATAGATACCACCGTACACACCGTACATAAAAATAAAATATATATATCTGCTACATCGCGGAGCTCTGTCTGTTTTCATTTTTAAGTAGTAACAATTACTCTTTTCAATGTTTTAGAACGAAAAGTAGAGGTAATAAGAAGGAAATAAAATGCATTATTTGACAGCTTTTTTCCATCTTACGGATACCTTCTGGGCCTCGGAGGAGGAGAGATGGTTATGCCGGACTCACCGACCTTCCGACCCAGTTCAGCCGTAGGACTACTAGATCGGGGCCCTAACAGATTCCCTAAGCCGGGGCACCAACTAAAAACCCCGCGGTAGCCTTCTGCAGCACCTGAGGGACAATCCCGGGGGATCCTGAGTACTCTGGATTGCTGCCGGAACCATCCCTGCCCGGTGCCTTTACGGCTCGTCTCTTTTAGGGCTAGACGCCCTCGTCATTCTACATCAGCAGCACGAGTTTTATGAAGGCCGCACATCCCCCGCTGTGCAGCCGCGACTCCCGTGATCCCTTTTAGTCGCCTCTTAAGACAGGCAACGTATACCGTGGTAGAATTCTTCAGAGTCTCAATCCACAGGGCGAGAGATGCCAGTATATCGTAAAACTCGGCGCCTCCTCCTCGTTTAGTGACGAGCGGGATCGGTTCGTTCCCGATCCCATTCAGTGCTCTCCTTCTGCGACATGACACGTACGCAGAAGGAGACCATCGCACACCACGACCTTCGTCTGCCAACCATGGCAGCTACCCTGGCCGGCAGAGAAAGGTCTCCATTGACAGCTGTTCTGAGAGCGCCTTGCTCTTCATCCCAGGCTGGCCACTCCTCAAGGGTGATGAGAGCAAGTTGGCATCTAAGTCCCAAGGTAGAGTACCAGCTAATGTGCAGGCCGCCTCATGGAAGAGCATGCGGTAGCCCCTGACGATACGACCTGGCGAGCGTTTAGGGACAGCCGTAAAGGGTCGTGGACCGCACGACTCCGGCCACCCAGCCTACAAATTTCGGCAAGGGTGGCCAGGACCTTCCAGGTTCGGCAGCAGGCTTACAAGCGCGCCCGCCGATTATTTCACAGCTGACGCAGTGGACGAATAGCCGGCGAAACAAGAGGCCGTGAATTCTATCCTCCAGCCGAGATAAAGTTTGTGTGGTCTAGTTTGCGTGTTAAAGTAGGGCAGTACACAATGTGTATACAATACACATGGTAAAATATAAAATTCCTTATATTACGTAGACCTTATATTATACGACCTTGTATGACATGAACATTCTATTACATTTTCAGTACAAACGATAATTACTAGATGAATAATATTTATAACACTTGAATAAAAAAAAACAACTAAGTGTTTATTAAGAAGCGAGGATAAATTACAATGTTATAATACTTGGAAGCAACTAGCACCGATACCAGCTTGCGCCAATTACTGAATCATACAGTAATTGATCAGCGTAGAGTAGATGACGACAGCAGCGGATGTACATAATATAAAAATTTATTATATATAAATATTGTTGAATTATATGAAATACTATAAATATGATTGAACTATATTTATTTATTTATAAATAAATAAATATTATTAAAAAATATTTCGTTTTTATTGTTAAATGAAAACTATTTATTTCAATCGTACTATGATATTCCATTAAACTGTTGATTCAGAAACAATTTAAGTCAGAAGATGAGATAAGTAAGAGTTCAACCATATTATTTTTTTATTAAGTCATGATACCCTTTCCAGTTTCTCTTTATTTTAAGGATGGTAATGTACCATTCTTCTGGTATTCATGGGCGATAGAGATCATAAATATAAGATCTCCGTAGCATTTTTGCTGTAACAAGGTATTATGTGGGCGTTCGGAATAGTATCATAGAGTGTATTATGAATGATTTAGCTGGTTTGTGCAAGTATAATTTATTTTGAACACCAAAATTATTGACAAGATAAAAATCGAAACGCAGCCTCGACTTTTGAAAATCCATTAAAATTCTTATCATCCGTATTACAAAGTTGTACCACATCATTATGGGGCTCCCCAAGGTCTTACATATTTAGTTTTTATTTATTTCTTGATGCACATAGCCTCTGACGTCACATTAGGCACAGATCCTGCATTTCACGATTAAAAGTATATTTTTTCAATAGGATGAATAGAGATTTCTGTTGCACTCATAACCAATTTTCACCGAGCTATGTTTACCTAACACAGTGTGCCAAGTAAAGTCAAAGAGTGATGTGCTACTTCAAAACGAGCTGGTGTTAAGGGATAAAACAATAATTCGTTGTAAATATCCCCCTGAATCAGAAAGTTCTTCGTGTCTAGACTTGTGCCCCTCTTTTCGTGACCCTCACTTCACAGAATTAAGCTGATTATTGTTTGTAGTTCATAATATGCTCCTATATGGGTTCATCGACGCGACCTTTTATTATTGTTCATTACTAAGTTACCGGTTACGAAGTAATACTTATCAGACATTTGCATTGTTTTGTTACTTGTAAGACGTAATTTGAATTGATTTAGTATACCGTTTGATATTAATTTAGCCATACTTGTATGTGTTTCTGCCTTGTGAATTAGAGACCGTTTGGATATTTTGCCTTTTCTCTGTTATGAGGGCCGACTAATAGGGACCATAGGGAATCAAGGGTGGAGTGGGCTGTTGTAGCGTCTTCATTGGTGTACAGCACATTACGAGCGACCCTAGAATAGATGGCAGCACAGGTACGTTGGCTTCGTCATTGCTGATGTCGATAGTGGCTTGCTCGGAGCCGTTCCAACTGAAGCTGGGGCGCTTCTCGCTCCAAGAACTTGGGCCGTGCTAATGCGCCAAAGAGATCCACAGCATAGTTTTCGTTGGTAATGTCAGTATTGGGCCTCAGTTCAATGGTCGCCTACCTTCCTTCAATGCATGAGCCCGCTATAATTACAGTCTCCCCTGAAGCGAAGTGGTGTTAATAAATCGGTTTACATCGCGAAAAAATTAGAGTCTTAAGACGTCAGCGAAATTTCCACAAACTGAGAAATATAAATATTCTTATAGAAAAAAATTAGAAGCTTATTAGAAATAATGTCCTACCCATATTTATCTCTTGGAGTTAATGTTTCTAAATTCAAGGTTCTGTTATGGTAATTTGAAAGCGCCATGTCCTTTGCTGTTTGTAAACACTATTCAGTCTATGTCCGTTCATTTGTAACGCTGACCACATGTGAATATTTTAACACTTTATCACACCATTGGATGTTAGTTAATAAAGAAGATAGGTTGGGGTACTAATGGACCGCCGCGCCCTTTGAATTGTGATTGTTGGTGGGTAATCAGGGTTTCCGGGCACGCAGGGGGCTGTTGTGGCGCCTTTTGTACTATTTATCCATCCTGACGATTAATACGGCAGCATGGATGGTTTGCCTTGTGAGCCCTGCAAATTTCTACACAGTCAGCGGCACTTTTTTTTATCCTGGCATGACCGCACTGCACCTGATGGTAAGCGCAGTCGAAAGATCGAGGGTCTATTGTCAGTGTACTCAGAAGGCCGCAAAACGGCCAAATATCGTACCCCAACTCTAGACCCCCGACAAAAACCGGATGTACACCGGCTGATCCCGGAACGCGTCATACTAACGTACATGCTACTATGACGGGTTTAACACCCTGTGTACGGTGGTCGCTATCCGGGCGGATATGAATGTCTAGTATGCTTATATGAGTTTAATATAAGCATACTAGAGATCGGTGGTTGACAAAATACTCTTGAGCTGATTCCAAATCATATTATTTAAGCTTTATTGATGAACACGTCGATAGGGGTCTGTGAGACCAACCAAACATTAGGGTTAATCGAATATCGAACACTAAACGTGTCAAAAGCAAGGTCACATGGAATCTTCCACATTTTTATGCAAATGCTCGTATTAATAACGATGCTATCAAAATGATTGCATAATAACTGGGCGGTGCAAGGTTCTGATGAACTACGGACTGCGGATGGTGTCATAACACATATGTATATGATTACGAGAGATGGAAATATTAAACCGTTGGGCTTATAAAATAAGAGGGATTCTCCTTTGTCTTTGCAAAGCCCTTCTAATGCGGTTAATTATCGAATTATTATATTTTATAGAGTCGCTTTAAACTTTCTAATTTATAGGCAGATATCTGTCAACCCAATGCCTTTTGGCAGACGCATGTTGTGATCAGCTATAGAGTTATTAAATAAACAGATAATGTAACTTTTACAACATGCAAAAATTGTTCCAATGATATTTATATTTCAAAAAGCTAAATAAAATGGTCCACAATTCATAACCTTTAGGGTTTGACCTACAAACACACGAGTGATATAACAAGGTAATAAGGTTGCCGTATGCAGGGCATACTGTTTGGTTACGCAACCACTCACCTTTGGTGGGTCACGGATATATTCCGTGTTCCACAGACTAAATTAAGTAATTTGTTAAATATTTTAAACCAATCATTATTGATTCTATACGGAGAATATATAATTTTGTATTTATTGTCAGAGCTTATAGTATTCTAGAAAAAACTCTTGTCGATCTCACGTCTGAGTCTTTTACAGAATCCTCTCTATACCAATTACGGACGTTAATAAAACACTCAAATGGAAAACAACAGTTTTAATAACAACAAATCTAAACTAATCACCACCCTCCGAGCTTAATACGTTTGACGATGGTGGGTGGGTGGATGTGTGTGTGCAGGGGTGCCACCTCATGGATCAGGGGCGCGTGAAGATGTGCGTGGTCGAAGTGGCTATGAGCTATAGGGTAAGAGTGGAGCACTGGACTGTGGGCGTAGCTCAGCGGTGCGTGGAAGTGCGGCACATCATAGTGAAGCCCGTGGTGCAAGTTATGATGCAAGTCGTGGTGCAAGCTGTGGTGCAAGTCGTGGTGCAAGTTGTGGTGGAAGTCATGGTGCAAGTCATGGTGCAAATCGTGATGCAGGTCGTGGTGGATGTGCGGGGTGAGCAGACCGCCCGGCTCGCCGAAGATACCACGCTTGTCGCGGGTTTCTGAAGGTGCAGCTGATGCAGCGGCTACCAAGAACAGGGTGCATACCTGGAAAATAAATCTTATGTTAATCCTTTATTTCATTATCACCTCATACAATTTAACTGTTGGTGGAAGCTGTGATATAGAGTTTTGGTCATCATCCCTCCTACCCCTCACATTTAGTTAATATAGATTCCTTAAAAAGGGTCTGTTTGAAAATTACTATCATAATGTTGATAATCGATATTGACTATTTAAATTACTGTGTGTTGAAGAATAAAGGTGCATCTACAGGTTTGCCTCATCAATATTCATGTTATGGCATCGAAGTTTATAATTATTTTTATAATAATTCATTTATGCCGACCTTGTTCCTCAACTCTTAAAACATACAAATGTATATTCAGATTAGGAACACCGCGACCTACGTATTCGTTACAACAATAAATTAACAAAATAAATGCTGACATAAACGAGGCTTCAATCTTAACGAAATTAGTATTAAAATTTCAAATTGAATAAATTGTATTCAATGGAAAAAATTTAATCAATAAATCGTTTCAAAAGACAAACGAGAATCAACCGTCCTCGTTCCCGTCCTTTTTTAAGAAGAGGTAAAAACTACATTGTTCCTATTAAATGTTTTAACTGAAACCCACTCTATTACCATGTTTGTAAATCACTATGCATCGAAAAGAAGAAGAGATTCAATTATTTTAGGTAATGTAATCCTGTATACCTGAGAATTGTCATAATAATTTCAAAGGTATGTAAAGTCTATCAATCCGCATTAGCCCAGCGTAGACTATGGCCTAACCCCTCTCAATAGTAGAGGAGCCCGTGGCCAACAGCGGGACAATGGTCAATACAGGTCTGGTATTAATGTTATAATTTATTAATATAACCTTGCTAAAGTTGTAAAACGGAAGTTTTTCACTTCCGTTTGCCGTTTCCGTTTGGACGGACCGGTAATTGGAGAAAGTTGACTGAGACTGACATCAGTCGAGAGATCAGATTAGACTCAGACAGATCAGGCTCGATTATCAGACGATATTGTAATGTAAACTTGACATTTTGTCCAAAAGAGTGCACAGGATCGCTGTTTGATGAGATGTGCCAGACTAGAGAACTTCACAGTAAGTGAATGAAGATTGATGATGATAATGAGACAAAGAGGTGAAAAATAAGCAATACTATAATTATGTTTGAATGTCTCTGCTTCTCATCTTTTTGCCCAACTTTAGTGGAGAGTGAATCTAATTTGCTTCATCACGGTTTTAGGACGTAATCACTCTGAATCCCGTTGTTGATCAACCATTTTTACAACGGCCTATCGATAAGAATTATCTATGAAAGCCAATGACTTAATGACATCTTTAGGACACTGAAGTACACTAAACACTGGGTCACTCATCCAATAAAATTGATTGGCGTCCCAAAAACACGTTACATAACAAAACTTTCTACAAAAAACTGTTTTATATTCCGTTTTGAATCACTTTGGTAATTGATAAAGAACTCACGAAGAACTTCATGATGATTTGGAGGGTGTTGCACTTGTGATGCTTTGGGCCCTCACTCGATGTCATTTATACTAGGTATGGTGATTAATTCTAGTGGTTGCGACAGCGGGCCCTCCAGCCCTGCCGGTGGGACTGTTACGAAACAGTGGATGATACACTTCCATCAACATGAATTATTAAATAGTTGCGTGATGTGCCCTTCGCGGGGTCGGTGACAAGTTTGAAGATGCGACATATCGGTCAGGCGACATGATCTATTGATCAGCTGGTGGTAATGAAATGAAATGAAATGAAATGAAATGAAATGAAATGAAATGAAATCGTTTATTGATCAAGTAGGCAATTACATAGCTCTTATGACAAGTCAGAACATTAAAAAAAGTAGAGAAATTTTAAGAAAAGCATATCAGCTTATGTATACATAACATACATAGCATCATCAATACACTAGCAATTAATTATTCATATGGTATTTAACATTATTATTATTTATTTATTATTAATTATTTTTTATTTTTATATTATGAATTAATATTATTCAAGGTAATACCGGTCAAATATATATATATATTTAAATGGGTTTGATATGGACCATGGGTATTTCCGAGACGTCGCTTGTTTTAAAAGCTACCACCGGATCCAAACGCGACCCCGCCTGAGAAGACCCGGCGAAACAAACTCAGCGGGCTTACATTACCGCTGGATACTACGCGGCGCGACCCAGTCCTGAGAGAATCCAGCAAATCAATCTCAGCGGGCTTGTTTTTGGTCCGGTTCATTATTTCTAGTAGATGACCTGTCACAAATTACATTGCCAATTTATTATTTTATTTTATACGCGATCGGTCGTCATAGTTTATTATTTTTTAAGTGTATATAACAACATGTCATTTATTAATATTTTATGAATATAGTTTTTATTTTATTTTGTTATACTATTTGTATACACTAACATGGTGTAAGCTACAGGGCGCCAGGTCGCAGTGTGCAGGAAGAAACCGAATGCCAGACATCCCTATCCTCTAGATATTGTTGAACATTATAATAGCCCCTGTCCATAAGATGACGTTTAATATGAGTCTTAAACATTTTATTGGGCAAATCAATTACGTTATTGGGGATTTTGTTATAAAATTTAACACAGTTACCCATAAAAGACTTTTTAGATCTTACTACTCTAAACGAGGGTACTGTAAGTTTGTTTCTGTTTCTTGTATTAATGTTGTGAATATCACTATTTTTATAGAAATTGCTTATATTTTTACGAACGTACATGATATTTTGATAGATGTATTCAGACGGCACAGTTAATATATTACTATCCTTGAATACTGATCGTAAAGAATCCCGACTACGTAGGTCGTATATAGCTCGGACTGCTCTTTTTTGTAAAATAAATATAGTATTTATATCAGCAGCTGATCCCCACAATAGAATGCCGTAAGACATAATACTGTGGAAGTATGCGAAATATACCAACCTAGCCGTTGAAACATCTGTTAGACGTTTTATTTTCCGGACTGCAAAAGCTGCAGCACTTAATTTAACGGATAACCTTTCTATTTGAGGACCCCATTGCAATTTACTATCTAGAGTTATTCCTAAAAATACAGTTGAAGAGACTGAATCTAGTAAATCTCCGTTTAATTTAATACACGAATTTATATTTGGTACATTAGGTAATGCAAACCGAATGCATTTTGTTTTTCCTGCATTTAGTAAGAGATTGTTAGCAGAAAACCAACTTGATATTAATTTTAAAACATTATTGGGCGTAACTAGGTCTTTATCCTTACGATTTACTTTAAATATTAAAGATGTGTCGTCAGCGAATAAGACAATGTTTGAAATCCTCTCTACCATATAAGGAAGGTCATTTATATATACTAAAAACAAAAATGGGCCCAGAATGGAACCCTGTGGAACTCCTATTTTTACTGTAGATCCTATTGATGTGACGCCATCTATAGAAACTTTTTGTTCCCGACCCGATAAATAGGACATTACAAGATCCAGAGATGAACCAGAAATTCCATAATATTTGAGTTTTACAATGAGGGTTCGGTGGTCGACGCAGTCAAAAGCTTTAGAAAGATCACAGAAAACTCCAAGAGCATCCTGAGACCCCTCCCAGGCCTCCAACACAGTTTTTATTAAAATTGAACCAGCGTCTTGAGTAGACCGACCCTTTGTAAACCCAAACTGGTTAGGATGCAATATCATATTCCTATTAAAATGAACTAGCATTTGGTTGAGCATGATTTTTTCGAAGACCTTACTAAGAGTTGGTAATATAGATATAGGTCTGTAATTAACCGCGTCATGTGCACAACCTTTCTTAAAAATGGGTATAATTTTACTAATTTTCATTAGATCAGGAAAAATACCATTAATTATACAAAGGTTAAATATATCTGCTAAAATAGGAGCAATATTTACAATGACCGCTTCAATAGCTTTAATGGATAGCCCCCATAAATCTTCAGTACCTTTTGTTTTTAGAGACTTAAAAACTTTAACTATTTCATAATATGTTACCCTTTCAAAGTAAAAATTGGGCATATTTCCCTTAACATTTTCTTTTAACAATGATTCTGCTAAAGTCGCCGATGACTGCAGGGATTTAGTGGTCTCTACAGGTATATTAGTAAAATACTGCTCGAGATAATTGGCTACATTAAGTTTATCTGAAACCAGTTCGTCATTTAAAAGTAAAGCTATAGAGTCATTTATTCTAATTTTACCAGTTTCAGTATTAATAATGTTCCAAGTCGTTTTTATTTTATTATTAGACTGTCTTAATTTCTCACTAAGATGTGCGGCTTTAGCTTGGAGACATACTTTTTTAAATATTTTTGAATAATTTTTGACGTATTTGGAAAAATTGACATCAGGTGTATAGGACCTTTTGTCGTACAAGTCATATAAAATATCTCTACTACGTCGTATGCCTTTAGTAGCCCACGCGTTAAAATTAGTTTTAGGGTTTAGTTTAAGCGATTTTATTTTACAAGTTTTGTTAAATTCATTGCAAATGTTACTGAACAATATATTGTACAAGTCGTTAGGCCTAGAAGAATTTGGGGTATAAGAATATAATATAGACTTCAAATTATTACTAAAATTATCTAGATTCTTTTTTGTCAATTGCCTGCATGTAATTGATTTGTTTTTACTGCATGAATTATTTTTTATTTTGACCAACTGACATTTGTGATCTGACCGAACACCTGTTGTTACGCATTTATTTGTTATATTAAAATTGGTTATAATATTATCAATGCATGTTGCCGATGCATATGTTACCCTAGTTGGCTCAAAAAACAAACATTTTAAATTAAATGAGCCAAACAACGATATAAATTTACTTTTATCAAAGGAATCAACCAGAATGTTAACATTAAAGTCTCCACACACTAATATCTTTTTATTGTCATTAAATTTTTTAAGGATATCCTCCATTATTGTCATAAATCTTAATAAGTTAGATGACGGAGGCCTATATACGCATAAAAGAATGTATAATTCGGTCTCTGCACATGCGACCTCACAAACCCGCTCAACAGAAAGGTGAGAGATATCCCTTCTTTCCTTAAATTTAACATTATCTCTAACTAATATTAGGGCTCCCCCACCCTCTGCCGACGCTCTATTGAACGAGCTGGCGACCCTGAAGCCATTCACATTGAAGCTCATATGGTGCGCCTTCAGCCAGGTTTCTGTAAAACATAAGATGTCAATTTTATATGTGTCTATAAAAAGTTCTATTTCTAAAATTTTGCCAGAGAAGCGGTTTATATTCTGATGACATAAAACTAAATTATTGTCATTCTTCTCTGTTGTCACCCTTAAATGTTTAAATTATTATTCACCACATTTATTTTAGTAACATTACTAATAGCGGTGGTCCCTGAAAACTTTGTCATATTACTTATGACTGTGTTTGTATAATAGGCTACTGATGTAGCAGTTAAATTTAAAGCTTTTTTAGAAAGATACAATGTACCTCTTGTCAACTTGCCTTTACCAATAAATATATTGGTGTCAAAAAAAGAAAATTTGTCACTATTATGACTTATTAAAAATTGTATATGCCTGTTCAGCATATAAATATTATTATTAAGGTAGCATGTTTATATCCGCCAGGATAGCGACCACCGTGTTTTCACAGGGTGAAAAACCCGCCATAGTGGCACGCACAAGTGTGTCGCGTTCCGGGATCAGCCAGTGTACATGCGGTTTCTGTCGGGGGTCTAGAGTTGGGGTACGATGTTTGGCCGTCTTGCGGCCTTCTGAGTACTCTGACACTAGACGCTCGACTGCTTCTTCACCTTCTTGCCCATGCCGTAGTGTGAAGAAGCAGGCCGGCATGATTGTGTTGAGTAGCGCGGTACAGATCGTCTCTCGCTACTCGATTCTCTAATTGGACCGCACTGCGCTTACCATCAGGTGCAGTGTGGTCATTTTGCCGTGCCAGTATAAAAAAAGCAAGCCACCAAGCCTTTTTTATGAAATACAGTTCATTGTGAATTAGATTTCTTTAAAATATTAGTTTTTGTTAATTATTCAGTACAGAGTTTATATTATTCACAGCTGGACCTAAAGACAAATATGAAAGCAGGAGTTAGAGAGCTAATATTACTCTAAATTTGTAACCTCCTGGTATAAAATATTCGTGTCGTTCTAATTAGTAAATAGTTTTTTAATCGGAAGCCATTATATTATAGAGAGCGTTAAAATATGAGTAGATTTATATCATGTTATTTCTCTTGAATAACCTTTAGTTTTTTATGTAAAATTATATTGCATCAGGTTACTATTAAAGTAATAAATTATCTGTTCTGACAAATATCTACGTTACGAAGGCCAAGTAGATGAAGCGTAGATTAGTCGTGACCTACACAAAACTTTATTAATATAATGCAGTATAGATCTAGTAAGAAGTCATCAAAACCTCAAGTGTCTCCGTCAACCAATGCAGGTCCCGTAGTGTATAAAGCGTTGACTTGGAAACAGACTCCTTATAGTATAATAATAATACTAGCCCTGTATTAAATATTATCCCACTGCTCGGCACGGGCCTCCTAATAATGAGACGGGATAGGTCCACCACGCTGGCCTAATGCGGGTTGGCAGACTTCACATACCTTCGAAGTTCTTATGAAAATTCTCAGGTATGCAGGTTCCATGATGTTTTCCTTCACCGTTAAATCAAGCGATAATTACATTTAATTCACACGTAACTTTTTATAAAAGTATGCCGTTTGGTTTTTGAACATACGACTTTCGTCTTGACAGTCCGTACCACAACCAACTAGGCTATCGCTTGCTTCATAGCAAAGCAATAGTTTACAGGAAAATATACTAAAATATGGAAAACGTTGTTCTTTTCAAAACTTATAAATAAAAATTCTGCCTCAGTTGTAATAACGTATGCGTAAATACTGCTGTGCTGAGGTCTCGGATTCGATCCCTGGGTAAAGTGATATTGGGGTTTTGCTATTTAGAAATACTCAGTATAAGCCCGGAGTCGGGACTTGAGGCTGGTATGGCGAGAGGCTCACCCCCTGTAACATTATGGGACCGTAATAAATTCGCCGAAATGTGGGTGTACTGCATACACCTCTGGCTACCCCTTCGGGGATTACAGGCGTTAGTGTACATGTATGTATAAATTAAATTTAGAAAGTGAAGAACACATTAGGTGACAGATTTTGTTATTATTATTCTATTTCTTTATTGTTATTATCACGTCTGATTAAATATAGATTGAATACTTAAGATGACCATTTATATTGGTGTCCGTGGCTGGAAAAGTGAAAAAACAATTGGTGACTTTAGCTGTTTTACCCAGGGACACGGCTTGAAGATCAAGGTTAAATGCTTTAATACATGCTCTTATATCTATTCTAATAATTTCGGCCAGTCGACTCAAGTCTCTGGGTTTCTTATTATTATTTTAGTATACTACCTAATTAAATATACGAGATATGCACGGTGACTAGTATTCAGAGAAATACATCAGGATTAAAAACCAAAGCCCACCTTTTGGTCAAACGTCTAAGAAGCAACTGTGATCGACCTATAAAATTGCCTTACAAAACCTACGGAGCAATGTTACATCAACGATCTTGCTATAACAGTTATATAAGGCACTTGACACAAACTTCTAAATATTTTAAGGATTTGCGAAAATGGTCATTATTGTGTATTGACGATAACAGCTTGATCTTGCGTTTCGAACTGTGAGTGGGATTTCCGGAGGTCCTGATAGTCCTCCCTTTCCCAATCCCCTATCTTTATATTTAAGGCCGACAACGGTTTCATGATGCTTTTGGTGTAATTTAAAATTATTTGGTATTTAAAATCAGGACATCAATCGGTTAATTAGCTGGTCTCTGCTAAAAGAAAACAAGCCACATAATCGTATAGGATTTTGATAGCATTCATGATAGTCTTAGATTTTAATTTGAATCTCTACTGGGGTATTCACGTAATTTATTTTTAAGAATTTATTTTGATGCCCACGGCCCCTTTCTACCATCACACCGCTCGCCATCGACAGGGAGTTCATCCTCACACATTGAAATGGAAGAAAGAAAGAAAATGAGAAATTTCCTCTCGCGAGCGTTCCGATTGTGGAATGAGCTCTCTGCCGAGGTTATCCAATGGAACTATAGTATCGGGTTCTTCAAGAAGGGGTGAATAGGTTCATGAAGGGTCGGCAACGCGTATGTGTTGCTCCTGGTGTTGCAAGCGTCTATAGGCTACGGTGACCGCTTACCATCAGGCGGGCTGTAAACTAGTTTGACACTATCGTGGTATAAAAAATATTAGGCCGAAGGTATTATAACATATGCATATTAAAATACGTTAAATGGTAGTTTCGATGATTGGCCAATACATGTATAATTCATTACAGCTTGACGGCGCGGCGTCCGTCACTAGTTGATTTGATTCGTGGATATTGCCTTTTTCGTATGTGTTGCATGAACAGTGTAAGTGCCGAAGCATGTACATTTCTACCACATTATTATTTATTGTCACTTAAAATTCACGATAGCAGAACAAAAACGCTTTGATGTGTTCACAGTTGTTTGTTGTTACAAACGAACACGTTTATAATGCTATTAATTAATTTAAACAAATGGTACGGATTGTTTTGGTTCATGAAATTTAATTACCGAGTAATATTAAAATGACCTAAACATCAAATGAACAAATAACATAAAACAAAATTGATACTTTTGACTAACAGTTAAAGCAATCATACCGAAACATTAAAATACTCAAATAAAATTGCACACTTTTTCCAACTAAATAAATATTTAGTTAGATATTCATATCCGCCCGGATAGCGACCACCATACACAGGGTGTAAAACCCGCCATAGTGGCACACGCAACTGTGTCGCGTTCCGGGATCAGCCAGTGTAGAGAGAGTTGAGGTACGATGTTTGGCCGTTTTGCGGCCTTTTGAGTGCTCTGACACTAGACCCTCGACCGCTTCTTCGCCTTCTTGCCAATGGCGTAGTGTGAAGAAGCAGGCCGGCATGATTGTGTGGAGTAGCGGGGGATAGATTGTCTGTCGCTACTCGATACTCTCATTGGACCGTACTGCGCTTACCATCAGATGCAGTGTAGTCACTTTGCAGTGCCAGGTAAAAAAAAATTGTTCAGTCTCGGTACTCCAAAATATTTTATTATTTTTTATAACAAGCTCTTCCAACAATCACGGAGTTATTTTATTCTGATGTTTATTATGTCCATTTATTGCTGGTACATAAAGCACAGCCGTTACAGCAGCACTACGTATTTAGCTCGTAGATCTGAGTTGAGATATATTAACCCGTCCACTTGGAATGTGTTATGTTGGGTAACATATGTATTGCAGTTTGCACTTTTATAAACATTTACATATCTCGTATTGGTTATAGTCAAATTTCTCACGTTGTTTGTGAAGGTTACTTGTTAAAGATTTTCTTATTTGATTTGATGTGAGTAAATTGTCACCAGATGTATTACAACGTAATGTACTATATGTAACGGAATACAGAGATTAGACTGCGATTAGGATATTGTTACACATATACAGTTGGCGAATAATAATGTATTGCTGAAGCAAAAATATAAACATTGCGTATGAAGTTCTTGATTATTACATTATTACAACCAGTTATTGATACAATAAGACAGCCTCCGTGGCGCAGCACGCGAGTAGCCGGCTGTGAAACGAGAGTCCGTGGGTTCGATTCCCGCACCGAGACAAATGTTTGTGTGACAGACAGATATTTGTTTCGGATCTGGATGTTGTGGGATCGTAGTTCCACGTAGTTGTTGATAGCCATGATACAGGATTGACCTAGTGTTGGGTTAGGACTACGTGTGTGTGTAGTGACTGTCGGGGTTTTTTTTTAGTGCCTCGATAGGCAGACGAGCAGACGGCACCGACGTTCCGTCTGACACAGGTACTGTCGGGTCACGGATGTTTCGCTTCGTTTCTGTGTCGGATCGGAAGGGAGGAGTCTGCCGTGTGCCACCATTGTGGTAACTGCCGAAATGACACCGCTCAACACACCCTTGAGGAGTGTCCAGCCTGGGAAGAAGAGCGCAGCGCTCTCAGAATATATGTCAATGGAGACCTTTCTCTGCCGGCCGTGGTGGCTGCCATGGTTGGCAGACGAAGGTCGTGGCGTGCGATGGCCTCCTTCTGCGAACATGTCATGTCGCAGAAGGAGAGCGCCGAACGGGATCGGGAACAAACCGATCCCGCTCGCCGCCAAACGAGAAGGAGGCGCCGAGTATGACGACAGACTGGCGCCTCCCGCCCTGTGGATTGGAGGCTTTGAAGAATTCTTCCACGGTATACCCTGCCTGTCGTAAGGGCGACTAAAAGGGGTTCACGGGGGTCGCGGCTGCGTAGCGGGGGATGTGCGGCCTTCATAAATATTTCTATATATATTTACATGGTGCGACCCCGAGACAGGTGGCGGCGCGAAGTGTCGTGCTGCCGTAGGACGTGAAGGGCATCCAGCCCTAAAAGAGACGGGCCGTAGAGGTACCGCACAGGGATGGTTCTGGCAGCAATCCAGAGATACTCAGGATCCCCCGGAACCATCCCGCATGCGCTGCAGAAGGCCACCGCGGGGTTTTTAGTCGGTACACCGGCGTAGGAAAAATGGTTAGGGCCCCAATCTAGTCATCCGTCGGGTAAACTGGGTCGGAAGGTCGGTGAGTCCGGCATAACCATCTCCCCTCCCCCGAGGTTGAGAAGGTATCCGTAAGATGGATTTTCCCCGCGGCAAAAAAACAAAAAAAAGACGAGCAGACGGGACACCTGATGGTAAGTAGTCACCGCCGCCCAAAGACTTCTGCAATTCCAGGGCACAGCAAAACCGCTGCCTACCGTTGAAGGACTACTCTTTTTAAGCCTCGTTTAAAGAAGGACATGTCATAGCGCTCAGGGAACACCGCTGCAGGGAGTTCATTCCAGAGCTTGCACGTACGTGGTAAAAAAGAACGCTGGAAACGAACCGTGCTAGACGGAATCGTTTCCAGGTGGTATGGATGAACTCTGCTGCGGTGTCGGGTGGTGCGATGATAAAATGGTGACGTGGTATAATATTATTTACCTAAGAATTCTCTACAAAGTTTTTTAAAGGAGTGTTCTACCAACCTGCATTAAGCCGGCGTGGTAAACTATCAGAAGAGAAGGTCTGTGCCTAGCATAGTTTATAATACAGACCTAGTATTATCATTATTATATAGCGATAAAATTTTATGGAACAGCAATTACTATATAGAGACCATGCTTTGTAACACCACGCTTGTGGGTGTGTTAGTTACCACACAGCAATTTCCGCATTTGTTTCATAGTCCTACTAATATTATAAATGCGAATGTTCGGATGGATGGATGTTTGTTACTCAATCACGCTACAACGGCTGGACGGATCTGGTTGAAATTTGGCACAGAGATAGATTATAGTCTGGAATAGCACATAGGCTACTTTTTATCCCGGAAAATGCACGCTTCCTATGGGATAGCAAAATATAGAAAGGTGTAATAGTTTAAGATGCCGCCATAGATTGTATACCTTTTCTTCCAAAAATAAACGCCAACGCGGGCGGAGCCGCGAGCAACATCTAGTTTGTTATAATTACTCGCATTTCTCAATGCTATTGACACTCGTTATGTAAGTAATGGACAGTTGAAGTATGATTCATTACACATGCTGAGAATATAGGTTCGACTGTTTAACGAGGTAATAAATTGTGTAAGTTGTTGGGTACGTGTGTTCTAATTTGGAAAATGTTGCCATAGTCGTAGAAGAAGTGGGTTTATGTGATTTTGTTCGGTGACTCTTTTATCCTGGAACTGCAAAGTGACCACACTTTAGTGCCGTCCAATTAGAGTAGTGAGCGACAATCTATACCCTGCTACTGAACACAAACATGCCGCCCTGCTTCTTCACGCTACGGCATGAGTAAGAAGCGGTCGAGCGTCTAGTGTTAGAGTACTCAGAAGGATAATAAAAGTTGTACTACTATAATAGTTGTTTGGTGACTCACAATTTTCAATCCCCATATTACTCACTTAAGGGTGGTTTCTCGTAAAATGCTTTCTCAACGAAGTCCTAGCTCATATAAGAATACTTTCATTTTTTAAATTCGTAGACTTTATATATAAGTCTGACAGGCTCCGTGGCGCATCGGGCGAGTAGCCAGATGTGAAACGAGAGGCCGTGAGTTCGTTTCCTGCACCGTGACAAATGTGTGTGACAGACAGATATTTGTTTCGGGTCTGGGTGTTGTGGTGTGGTAGTTCCTCGTAGTTCTTGATACCCACGACACAGGTTTTACCTAGTATGGGGTCAGAACTATGTGTGTGACTGTTGGCTGTTTATTATTTATTATAGTATGTGACATGAGAGAGACCTAAGATATCTATCCCGGATTCAAGTCCGGGACTCAGATATTGTTGTAACTCTAGTTCTAACAGCCCGTAAAGCAGCGGTAGGCTAGTTGGTTGTATACGGACTTCCGAGACGAGTCATAGGTTCAAAACTAACACAAAATTCATACACATTTGCCTTTATAAAGTTAGTATTTATTGTTGATTACCGCTATCATCCGCTATCTATGCTATGGCGATGCTGAATTATTTATTTTATTATATTACTAAAGTCATGATATGTTCATCAAAGTAACCTTGGCACGCTAAAGCATTCATTAATATTCGTATTAATTCGTAGATAAACGCCATATCCTCTGCTCGAGGAATCCAACGTGGTCCGAGTGTTACTTTCGAGATAGAATTTCGCAAGTTTCCGTTTCCGCTTGCGACAGCGCTGAGCCTATTTCATTCAAGTTTTACTATTAGCGGAGTTTTCCTTACTGCGATTGTGTAATGTGGTATGATATTTCATCTATAGATACCGTTTTATACAGCCCCGGTTTCACAGTGGTAACCGACTGTAATACTAGAGGCAGGGTGTATGTGACTGTTGGTCGTACATACATACATGACACACCTGGTACAGCCAGGTACACCTGGGTACAGCCAGTACACCCACTTTTCGCCGAATTTCGGTCCCATAATGTGATAGGGGGCGAGCCTATCGCCATACCGGGCACAGTTTCCAGACTCCGGGCAGAGGTGCACCTCTGCCTACCCCTTCGGGGATTACAGGCGTGAGTGTATGTGTGTGTGTTAACATAAACTAATATGATGTACGGAATTGCGATTATGCGAAACTACCAGACAAAGTAATTATTATCTATAAGTATATTCTTTAGTGTTACGTCAATTTATAATACTAAGTAGACATTTTGTTACAATTCAGAAGTAATATATAACCTACAATTGTAACACTCAAAGCTTGAAACGCAAGAACTATATTTTAATAAGATCACAAAAATTCGCTCCTACTAAGTTCTAAAGCAATTTTATGACTATTTAATATTTATAATTTGCCCAATAGTGAGTTTAACGACACGTCAAGTTTCAGATGTGAGTCAATCGTTTGGAGAGGCATGATTTATGATGGTTGTATATTAATACGAGTTTCTGTCAACATTATTTTATCTACTAATTGTGAATGAATATGATTAAAACTGGTGAGAGGTTTATTTAGACATTAATTAGCATGGTTGGGTTAACACTACTATCTCATAGAAAACAGTGGAATAATATAAAGTTATTTCCATTCGTATCATAAGACTTTTTCGGAGTCCGTAATCGCAATCCCAATATCCATTATTTTCCCATCTATGATTTCTCAGGTATTATGTTTAACTAGCGGTACAGATCCCATATCAAGTGACCCACTTGTTCGTTTATCAGCTTCTGTTATATGAATGATCAGGACGTACAACTCTGTAAACTAATGCTAGAAAATTAGCACGATAAATCAGTACGATGACTATTATATTGTGATAATTTGATGAATAAAGCATGTAGCAGTTTCTATGTTATATTAACGACTTATTTTGACTAGGTAAGTAGGTACCTATTTCATGTGTGCTGGTTGTTTTGGCTAAAACTAGTGTGGTTTGTTATAGAGTATATAGTAATATAGACATGTGTGCCAATTATTTAAGATTTATGTTTGTGTAATATTAATAAAACATTGTGAATGTAATAGTTACTGCGCCGAATTGGCTTGTGAGTTTGTACAAGTTAAAGTTAAAAAAAAGAATTAATTTTATAAAAAAAATATATTCAAATTTGAAACGTTTTAGCCGACAGACATAATAAAATTTGGCACTTAACAACACATACACTAAATCAAGCCATTACACTAATTATGTTGTTGCCAACAATTAACTAGTTCTGGAAACAGCTTCGTGATTTAAGAATACTTCTACTCTCAATGCCACCCATGTCCCAAGCCGTGACCGAAGCCCACGGAGCTGTAGATTGGAGCGCTGTAGGCCACACTGTGGCCCAGCACGGGAGCAGCCGCGATTCCGTGTCCGTACAACCCGAGTCCATGGCCGTAGTATCCCTGGGAGACGATTGGAGCTGCAGCATACCCATGACCGTACAGCCCTTGGTCGTAGTAGCCGTGCGAGATGATGGGGGCGGGTGCTGCTATAGCGGCGCCATAGCCCAGGCCGAGGACTCCACGCTTTTCATTCTTCTTTTCTTCGACGGCATGTGCGGCGACGGCCAGGAACAAAATGCACAGCTAAAAATAAAGAGTAAAGGTTGATTGGTAAAATGTTGTGTCTATTGTCAATTATCTAAGATCTTCAGTCAACCCGTAAAGCATATTTTAGGTATAACGCAGAATTATTCAGGTATATATGCTATTCTATTTCAGTCGTGCACCTCATAACGTGACATCGTGGTTTCATGACGCATTGTATTGGATGTTGTATCTAAATTAAAAATTTATATCAAATATGTCACTTTCAAATAGTAATTGAGCATAGAAAGAATATGACACTAGTTCTTATCAAACACATTAATTAATCCTAATTGCATAAACTGTGACAAATTAAACGAGACTAGCTATAAAACAACTTCGAATACCGTAGAAGGCAGACGCCGCGCCGTAGTTCAGCCAAGTACACGTATTAGTTACCTACTGTGATTGATTCCGCCTAGAGACAACTTTATTTTATACTTGTACTATTTTTAAGACTGCATACTACACTATTAGGAAACACGGAGCTTTCTCCACTGCATCAACTATATTGAATCTGCTACAGGAATTACAATTTTTTCGGGGATCTAGAGTTGAGGTACGCGTTTTGCGGCCTTCTGAGTACTCTGACACTAGACCCTCGACCGCTTTTTCACCTTCTTGCCCATGGCGTAGTGTGAACAAGCAGGCCGGCATGATTGTGTTGAGTAGCAGGGGATAAATTGTCTCTCGCTACTCGATATTCTAATTGGACGGCACTGCGCTTACCATCAGGTGCAGTGTGGTCACTTTGCCGTGCCAGGATAAAAAAATAACGACAAACTAAAAGCCATTTATTTATTTTAGCCCTTAGCCATTCTTTGGCTAAGGGTTCCGAGACCATTGCTGATGCGCAGAAGAGCGCACTCATGGTTATTTGGTTAGTGTTATCGGTGTAAGATATTGATAAGTACTTTGCCAATAGGTCGTTCGATATATTTTATATTTGCATCTCTCACGCGACTTAATTATGCTTTAGGTAGAGATAATGGTTTACTCCCAGAAATACCTATTTATTATGCTATATTTTGTGACGGGAGAGATATAAGATATGATAAACCTTGTGATTGCTTAATTATTTAATTCATATTGATTAACACTTTCAGATAGCTATTTTACCTAGCGATGAGAGCAAAGACACTCTTATGATTTTACTTCCTCTTTTAATGAAGAGGAAGTTAACTCATAAGAATAAGATTTTCTAGAAAAAGGAATAGCGTTGCGCTAAACGAATATGGAATTGTTATGGTAATCCATAACACAAGTTAAATCTTTACTTGGATACCGTAGCGCATATAACACTTATTTACAATCTGTTGTGTAATGTACACATGATATTATTTTAGTGTATGTTTGACCTACTGAAGAAATAAAGAATTTATTATTATTATTATTATAATTAATTTAATTTAGTAATTTTTCAAGTTAATAATATTAATGCTTGTTAAAGGAGCGCACAGATCGTGTTTATATGAAATATCACAATGCATATCAAACTTGGATTCGGTTGCCCTTCCCCCGAGCTCTGACCTGACATCACTTAGTTCACGAGGTCTCAGTTCCCACGATTACAGCGAAAAGGTAATCAAGGGTATTGCAATACACAATATACTGCGAACACCATTTATTGATTTTTCAATGTAATAATTGGTCTATATTTATTATTTTATCAAAAATAACGAAATTTTTATTAGCTTTAAAAGTGCATCAAAAAGCTACACTTGTGTGAAAATTTCACATTTTGTAACTGAAACTAGAAAAATAGAGCTTGTAAATACAGATATTTAACGTGTGTTAGAGTAATTTATCTCTTTTTTATTTTTTAACTGACTTCAAAAAAGGAGGAGGTTAACAATTCGTCGGAATCTTTTTTTTTATGTATGTTACCTGATTACTCGAAGACGCCTAGACCAATTCGAGAATTCTTTTTTTGTTTAAAAGGGTATACTTCCCAGGTGGTCCCATTGACACCAAGTCAGGATCTGATGATGGTATCTCAGAAAAATCGAGGGCAACCCTCAAATTTTATAGGGACGCATAATTTGTTTTTTATTGAAGTCGGTGTACTTTTTATGAATTAAAAAACTTTTTATATGTTAATGGCTCCATCGTTAACGAAGATTTTGCCAATATCAAGGTAGGAGAAGATACAGTATCTGATCATTATGAAAAATAGAATTATCTGACCATTGACCGGTGTTTGTAGAGATGAAATCTCATATGCTTGAAAATAATTTATCTCTATGTATTAGACACAATTTCGATTGCCATCAAGTGTCAGACGCTAGCGTTACTGACATCATCTACTGTCTACGCCACATGGAAAGCTCTATTGATACCCGGCATCAGGGACGCTGCCGTCGACAACACAACACTTAGGTAGTTGTATTTTAATTCGAACTCTACGTCATAATATATTTTTGTTTTTAGGATAAGAAAAATCAATTATATTATGGATTGGCAATAGAGTATACTTAAATTCAATTCAATTAAAACAATTTTTTGAACCCACAAAATATTGCGTATTATTAGGTTTTAACTTTTTTAATCTAGGGCAAGTTTAATATGCAGTTTACTGTATATGAAACTCTAGAATCCGTATAACGATTAAAGAAAAGATTTTAATATATTACTTTACTATAAAGGTGCAAAAAAAAAATAATATTAAATTTTCAGTAATTAGTGTTTCAACTATGATAATAAAGGTTTTTTGAAATTATACTCACAGCAGCCTTCATGTTTAAGTGGTAGTGTTGATTCGTGAGCTGGGGTTGAGTCGAGGGAGCGACTGTTGGAGTACTATGCCCTGGTCAGGTCCTACGCGCCTTATATTCGGTCTGCGGCCGGAGGTAGCGCGATACCGACTCAGTTGACACCGGCAAGCAGCTTGCAATTATTGAAATTACAGAATCTGCAAAGCAATTTAGGAAGTTGTTTTTGGAATAATTTACTCATAGAAATAAATATTCATTTTATAGAATGAGATAATACTTCTGGCTATAATTGTTATAATATGTGTAAAAGACATTTCATGCAAGATTTTGTACATTATTTATATATGAGAGTATAATTAAATGGAGTTGTAATTAAAGTATAATTTAGGTTTTATAACTACAAAAATGTTTCATATTTTGTTGCTTGAGACTCTTTTGTGCTCAGAGACGTTTAAATATGAAACATAATAAATACGTAGGTGCTTTCAAAATCCCAAGTTGCAAATCATTTCCCCTTAAGGAGTTTTCCACGTTTGTTTTCCATTTTGTTATCAGATCTTTACCTAATATATATAAGATACTTCTTCGGAAATCCAATATCATACATAAAGTATTTTCAATAATGGTATACGTTTAAGGGAGATATGGCGTAACATACAAAAAATAGTCATATATAGTTCTTTTTAAAGCCTGTTGATAAATAAGTTCTTTAAAAAAAACACCGAACAGTCACACCATAACCCCGAACCCGCAGTAAGATATAATAATCTGTGGTTTTGCAAGCTGCCAGAAACTGCTGGTCTTAGAACACCCAGTCCTGAAACAAATATTCGTCTGTCACATATAGTACTTATATTTGTCTTGGAGCGGGATCGAACTCATTGATAACTGGCTACTATGGATAATATACAAAGTCTAGTATTTTTACAAGTTTTTATTCAACTTGCAATGTTTGTTTAGGTCAAAATTTGAATTTTGAACCATTTCTCGTAATCCGTGCAGGCTGAAAGGTGTTCATGCATAAACCTGATGACAATGCAATATTATGAGCTGAACTTGATGCTGCTACCAGGACCACCTGCAGAATACTCAATTCAATCAGCCATATCGTGTTTAGGGCCGTTAGATTTGTCTTGACTTTTTTATTCATTCACTACTTACTACTTTAAATTATTATTTTATTTTTTATTTTATTTATTAGGGATCACCAACAAAATTTACAATTTCACATCAGTACATAACAGAATAACCAAACAATACTAAACTAATTGTAATTTTAATTATAGGTAATCACAACATGCTCCTTAGAAATAATAATAATAACATATTATTATTGTGAATAAACTAAATTTTAAAGGACAACTTCTTTTCTTTTTAGAGCATTTATAATAAATACTATTTATATTATAATAGTATAAAAAATGTTTTTATGAATAAACTTATTTATATAATTAAGTTTCATACTGCATCATTGATACATGCAAGCTCCACAACGATCCTTTTAGTGGTACCAGGTGACTTGTGGCTACGGGGTCGCGGCGCCGAAACGCACAAAATCGTGGGACCACTCGGTCGTCAGTCGAATGTCTGTTGCCATTATATCAAACAATGATACAAGTCATGTAACATTCTTTTTTCTGGCTACTGGATTGTTTGATTGTGTATCGGTTCATAAAAATGAAATGTTGTGTAGGCTATAATTGCTCGGCAAAGTATTATACTTACTTGGATAGTGCTCATTATAAGGTAACTGGTGTGCCTTATCTATTATAGATATATTCTGTCAAAACTACAGCTTTTAGGTCTCTCGGTTTGGATTGAGCGTTGATGAATTAGCCAGGCATTGCAATTTTTTATAGCTATAAGATATGTACATACGTTACGTATGAGAGTGGTTAGACCTTAGTCCACCATGGTGGCCTAGGGTGGGGTCGTCAAACATTTTGTCGGGGGTTTAGAGTTTGGTACGATGTTTGGCCGTTTTGCGGCCTTTTGAGTACTCCTACGCTAGAACCTCGACCGCTTCTTCACCTTATTGTCCATGGCGTAGTGTGAAAAAGCAGGCATGATTGTATTGAGTAGCGGGGTATAGATTGTCTCTCACTACTTGGTACTCCAGTTCGATGGCACTGCGCTTACCATCAGGTGCAGTATGGTCTATGGTAAAAATCTTATTCGGACTATTAGGAAATTTCAAATAATTGCAAAAACAACGATTAACCGTTGTCAAATGATGTGATTGCCAACGAAGTTTTTATTTTTAGTTATTCCGATTAATGATCAAACATTATTTTTATGTAATGAAAATAGTGACCCTTAGATCTTTTGCGGAAAGTTTTTACTAAGCAGTAAATTAGTTAAAAATCTAACATTTTGAAGTCTCAAAATCTCGTGTCGTAATAAACCGGATATTAATAATTAAAATTGCTGTAATTGCAGAAATCAATGAATTAGACATAGACATCCTGTTCACAGCTGTCTAGTACTAGTAGTAAGTGTATTAGTCATAGTACCTAGTGTAACAAGTCATTAATCAATATACGAATGTGTCGCGCAAGCTTCCGCTGCGAAGGCGCGTTGCAAACTACCGACTATAATCTGCAAATGAGCAAAAGTCAATAAAAGGTGGGACATGGAATTTAATGGAACAGTTGTCCTTTAAAATGGATCTTATATTGGGAAGTAATTTAACTGACTATAAAGAATATGCAGATGGTTTTTTTATGGTTAAACCTTTAAATTATAGAATACCAAATGGTACCGCAGAGATCGTATGCAACAATTAGAAAATATTATATGAAATTAATAATAAATGTTATATTTAATTTAATGAATAAATAATAATAATACTAGCCCTGTATTAAACATTGTCCCACTGCTGGACACGGGCCTCTTCTACTAGTGAGAGGGGTTAGGCCTTAATCCACCACGCTGCCCTAATGCTGGTTGGTAGACTTCACATACCTTCGGAATTCTTATAAGAATTCTCAGGTATGCAGGTTTCTGTCATATATTAGAGTAGTACAAATATAAATAATACTTAATGTTGTAACAGATTGGACACGCAAACATTGTATATACACATGAAGATTATAAGATAAATGTAGGTAGTTGGTTCATCGTTGTGAGCCAACTACCCCGGCTATAGAATACATCAGTTCCTGTAGGGAGATTAAATTGTGAACGTATCAGTGGGTTTCTTATATCCCAAATACATACCAGTTTCCTCACGATGTTTTCCTTCACCGTTAAAGCAAGCTATTAATTATAATGATAATTAACATTTAATACACACATAACTTTAGAAAAGTCAGAGGTGTATGCCACTTGGGTTTCGAACATACGACTTTCGTCTTGGCAGTCTTTACCGCAACCAACTATGCTATCGCTGCTATTCTATGCTATTAATGAATAAATAATCAACAAAAATTAATACGATTGGTAAATTTTTGTTTGGTGCCAAAATTGTCTTGTGACGTATACAAAAATTGGCTTAGCTAAAATCTCATTATATATTGTTCTTGAAGACGGGCCGTAAATGTTTCTAATAAATCTCTTGACGATTAATTTCGGTAAATGAAGAGTATGAAAAATATAACAGTATATCCCAATTTGTAGAATTTATAGAAAGCGCATTAGCTGTCACTCAGTCTCATTCACTCGGCCGGTACTAGATAAAAATCGGTTGTATGCGTTGTGCCTAAAACGCTGCTTGCGATATGGCAGCGAGTGTGTACTTGCCAAGTTGGCACTCCTCATAGCATTACCACATTGGTGTCTGCACTGCTTCAAGCATGTTCAGTGCTGCTGTTGCCAAATGATTGGCCAGATAGGGGAGAACCAGAAATATTAAATTTCATAGATAGGCTAGTTCTGGACCCCATAGGTAGCATTACGGTTCATGGATATCATACGGGTGACGCCGCGAATAACAGGTAGTGTTATATTAAAATATCTAATTATTTTTTGGTGGATATAGTTCCTCAACAGATCGCTGCTTATAAACACGCAAGCAAAATAGTTAGTCTGCAAATTCCATCAGGTTGGGGGTTCAAATTTCAAATCCCATCTTAAGCAATCACAATTTGTGATTGAGTTTTAAATTCATAATCATACTTGACTTTTGATAGGCTTTCCACCTATTAGGATGGAGCACGGTGGTATCGCTAGTTGGATCTATGCCTACCCCAACGATACAAGTAAACCATATTTCAAAATAATATTTCTAGCAATAACTTGGCGACATCCGCATCCGTTGGATTGCCAATCACAAGTTCTGTTAATAAGTCTGAAGGGTGAGAGAACGCAGAGTCCAAGTTCTGCGGACATTACATAACCGTGTCACATTTGCTCAGCTCTTTAACATGACCTTTCAATGTATATTATAAATTAAATTGCGTTAATTCATCCGAAATGTCGTGGTTTTAATGTTTCTAGAACAATGAGAGTAAAGTTTTTCTTGTGTCTATAAAAAACCCGTGTCATGATGTTGGTCCGTACTGAACCCAGTAACCGCCCAACCGATTTCAATGACATAGTTGGTTCCGGCTTGAAAGATATATTGATATTGAGTTCCCTGCCGTGGTTTTCCAAGGGGACTACGGTATTGGGTTCTTCAAGCGCATGTGATGGTCCTGGTGTTGCAAGCGTCCTTAGGCTACGGTAACCGCTTACCATCAGGCAGACCATAAGCTTGTTTCCCACCATCATGGTGTAAACAAACATGTGTGTAAGAATTTTTGCTTTTTTAATTTGATAATTAAAATAGAAATCTTATATTTGGATATCTCGGTTAATGACCCGGTGCGTATCCTTTACTTTACCACTATATGCGGTTGCCGATTAATTTCCTCAAATGAATACTCTCAAACCGTGGCGACACACATCCATGCACTGAACAGTGACAGTATAGGATTTAGTCAATAGTTTGAAAAAGACACAACTCTTTAAACACGTTTAATGAAACTGAATCATTATTAAAATCTATAGGGCACTTCGCGATGACAGTCATATTTTAGAATATTTCAAGATCTACAATCTTGAAACAAATGACGGAATTAATCCAAACCTTAGACGAAAAAACCTAATATCCAAACTCATTTAATAATCTTTTGTGTGGAATTATTACAGAATCAATATAAAACACCCCTCACACTAAGACTCAACACTAAGATACGATAATCATATGTCATGAATATGAAGAACTACAAAAGACTCGTTAACACGACAACCAAAACATTTAAATAATAATATGAACTACTGACTGCATCGGTGGCGCATTTGTAATTGATGCGTTACGACTGCTGGGCTGAGGTCTCTGGTTCGATCCTCGGGTCGGATAAAGTGATATTGGGTTTTTCTATCTAGAAATTCTCATTATTAGCCCGGAATTTGTGCCCGGTATGGCGATTGGCGATAGGTTCGCCCCCTATTACATTATGGGACCGAAATAAATTAGGCGAAGTGGGTGTACTGGTTGCACTACTGCCTACCTTTTCGGGGATTACAGGCGTGAGTGTATATGTATGTATGTATAATATGAACTAACAATACCAACATTCAGATTGATGCAATCATAAATTATATTGAATTTCACCGTGCATCTGCTCATAACACAAACATTCGTCTGGGATTGTCTCGAACGCGTCATGTTTTAGAGCCGGCTCCTCGCCCACTGTGCTACGGAGACTGTTACCATTAAATCTCTGTCCTAGCCTTGTTATTTAGACTCCTTTTAAAGCAGTTAACATTTTAAAATATGCAGTATAACATTAATGAGATAGTACACTCGAGATAAGAACTGTATGGTAATTTTATTATGAGCAAGTAATAAACCCCTAAACCAGGTCGGCCGCACATGCGCAGTGCTGTCGTTTGTTATTTAATGTCGTTTCGCTGCAGTGTTTAATACTAAATGTATACATTGATTATCTATATCGATCTTATAATTAATAATAATACACCTAACGGTCACAAAAATATTCCTCACACTAGGTTAGACTTGGATCTAGAACTACGAGGAACTTATGGTACTATATGTGACAGATAGATATTTGTTCCTGGTCTGGGTGTTGTGGGACCGTAGTCCCTCGTAGTTCTTGATACCCACGATACATGTTTAACCTAGTGTGGGGTGTATTTATTATTATCACGTCCAGACCAATTTAAAATATGACGATTTAAAAAAAAATGTGATGGAACTTCCAATAAAATAGATTATTATTAATTATTCTAGTAATTATTCTAGTATATATATATATATATATATATATATATATATATATATGTGTCGGAGCAACATGAAAACGGATACTCAATTGAACTTTTAACTCGTTTTATTGTAAAATGTGTACCGCCACTTGTTTTGCTATTTTGAGGGTGGATTTGACTAGTTTATCGCGTGATCTCGCGGACGAGTGGGGCACTATAGAAAATATCATAATAAAAGCGTGCACCTTGTCATTTTGAGAAGAATTCCATATTCAATCTTGAATAGCTAGTAACTTAGAGGTCGTAATGCCGAAATACTGTGTAATGTAATAAGTTAACGTGTTGTGAGACTGTAATTAGTATCAGTTATAGTAACTTAGTTTGTGCTGTGTAAAAGAGCAACCATGGGGTTTCTTGCCAGCTCTTCCCCATGGATGACTGCATTCCGAACTGGCAGTAGTTTAATAAACTCTAAAGTCTGAAGTGTTAATCTCCTGTTTTACTACCGAACTATTATACGATGAGCATCCTGACAATATCTGGAGATCGGAGAGGGATGTCTAAGCCCTCTCACTGCCTCGGCCGATGACCGCCCGACCCGGCGGATATATATATATATATTAATATATATAACATTATATATTGCAACGTGGAATCACTATGCTGTTAAAAACATTTTCAATTAATAAACTAGTAAAAATCATTATTTGGTAGGGGTATCTTCTCATAGCAGAAAACTTGGTAAGTGGCCTATTAGATAAAAAGTTTCCGTACCTCTGTTCTAGTTCTACAAAACGCATTTATCATTCCAGAACTAGACTAAAAAACTAGACCAAGTAATGGTATCTTATATTTACGCGAATATCACACTGAAACAAAACCACACCGGGACAAATGTTTGTTTGACAGACAGACATTTGTGTCCGGAGGTAGGATATTCATATCCGCCCGGATAGCGACCACCGTACACAGGGCGAAAAACCCGCCATAGTGGCACACGCAAGTGTGTCGCGTTCCGGGATCAGCCAGTGTACATCCGGTTTTTGTCGGGGGTCTGGAGTTGGGGTACAATGGCCATTTTACGGCCTTCTTAGTACTCTGACACTAGACCCTCGACCCCTTCTTCACCTTCTTGCTCATGGCGTAGTGTGAAGAAGCAGGCCGGCATGAGTGTGTTGAGTAGCGGGGATAGATCGTCTCTCGCTACTCAGTACTCTATTTGGACCGCACTGCGCTTACCATCAGGTACAGTGCGGTCACTTTGCAGTGACAGGATAAAAAAAAAAAAAAAAAGTCTGGGTGTTGTGAGACCAAAAAGTCTCCCATAGTCCCTGAAACCCACAACACAAGACTCGTATCTTAGTGTGGGATCGGGGCTATGTGGGTGACTGTTGGGTGTTATTTATTATTATCAACCATATACTTATACCAACAAATTATAATATGCAATTCGGTATTAGCAGCTCGCCACACGTCCCACCTGTGGCCCACATCCGTACCGGACACGCTGTCCTGTTTGATCTATTGCTAAACATTACCTACACACTAGTATGTTCCAAACCCTTAGCCCTGACACTATTACGGTATTATGCACGAATATTGCTAGTGTGAGAGTAGCCACGTGATTTGTGGCCATATTTATGTTATAAACTAGCTATTGCCCGCAGCTTCGCATGCGTGATTATGTTCAGCGGTACCGTAAGAGCCTGATATCCAATAGAAAAATGCACTTACAGTTTTTTTTTTTATAATATAGTCCGACAAACGAGCCAGTGGGTCACCTGATGTTAAGTGATCTCAACCGCCCATGAACATCCACAATACCAAAAGTATCATGTATGCGTTGTCGGCCTTAAAGGACAAGAACAGGGATTAGGGAAGGGAAGGCACTTACAGTTAATCCCGATTTTTTCAGGCAACTTTTGTAATTTTTCTTTTCCTACCTTATTCGGATTATTACAAACATTAAAAACTTTAGTCATCAATTCAGCTGCTTTCAAGTTTTATTTATATATATGGAGATAACTTATATGCTGGAATATTACATTATACTACATTTATTCCTGTTGTAAGTATGAAAGCTACTTATAAATCATACTACAAAATTGTCTCTTTAGTTAAAATAATCTTTGCCTGCAGGCTAAATCCTACTGTAATACTACTTACTACTAATATTATAAATGCGAAAGTTTGGATGGATGTTTGTTACTCAAACACGCTAAAACGGCTCGACGGATTTGGTTGAAATTTGTCCCAAAAATAGATTATAGTCTGGAATAGCACATAGGCTACTTTTTATCCCGGAAAGATAAATAGTTTAGTTTTTCACAGAGCAAGGGATCGAGATGATTTTCTGCGTAGTGGTAGTTTAGGGATCAGAATGACATATGCTACTTTTTATACCGGAAAAATGCACGCATCCTATGGGATAGCAAAATATACAAAGGTGTAATAGCTGAAGATTCCTCCATGGATTGTATACATACCTTTCCTTCCAAAAATAAGCTCTACGCGGGCGGAGCCGCGGGCAACATCTAGTTAAAAATAAAACTATGTTTTATTATAAAAAAATATAATTTATTTACAAAATAAATAAATTCAATTAAAGCTATGTTAATAAGTTACCACTAGACGGATTAGGCAATACATCGAACGCAACTCGACGAAACAATGAACAATCTCATTGTCACATTCACGAGAAAAAATGTGGTTTTCCGCGGAATGTCCAGATATTGTCTCGACAGACATTCAACTCTCAAATCTATCATACAATGAGGTAATATCACAGGCAAATAAACCTACAAGACGCCACATTGACGATCACACGCGGCTCGCACGCACATCTTAGGTGCTGCAATATTCAAGAAATGGATCGCCACTAGTTAATTTATGCTCACATGGCTTGTTTTTAAAACTATATAATACTTCATCCGTTTTTACGCCAGACATATTACGCTTGTATTTTCAAGCGCAATAAGTCATCTATGAGGTGTCTTTAGGCTTATTGGCCTGTGGATAATGTACAACGCGTTGTTTAGTAACATTATCGAAAATGTTCGAGTGGGCGGTCAATCGGCGGTTGCAACCCCAAAGGGATGTGATTATGGAATTTCTGCGTCTCGCCTTCGGCCTCTGAGCTGCGCCCCTCCGCCTGCGGCACGCCGTACTCGTTGCTAGGCTGTTGCTGTGCGTAGTTGAAGTCTTGGCCTTGTTGTGAAAAGCCCTGGCCTTGTTGTGAAAAGCCCTGGTCTTGTTGTGAAAAGCCCTGGCCTTGTTGTGAAAAGCTCTGGTCTTGTTGTGAAAAGCCCTGGCCTTGTTGTGAAAAGTCCTGTCCTTGCTGTGAAAAGTCCTGTCCTTGCTGTGGTACACCATACTCCTGGCCCAGTTGATGATTGTGATAATTATGTTCATATTGCGCTTGGTCTATTTGCGTCTGTATATGATGCTGTAATTGATGCTGATAGTCGTGGTATTGGTCCTCCCCCGCGTGCTGCTCGAACACCTGAGTACCCTGCTCCTGAGTGAACTGATGGTGACCGTCCTGAGGGTACTGTGCGTCTGGGTGCTGACCTTGAGAGAAGTCATGTGGTTGCACTGGGTTCCAACCATCATGGTCTAAAGGCACTGAAGATTGATGCACTCCAGGATGGGATGGTTGTAACTGAAAGCCAGGCTGACCTTGGAATTGTGGTCCATTTGGTTGTAGGGGTTGCACGCTCAAATCAGGCTGCCCAGGTTGCAGGTTGAAGCCAGGTTGTGGTTGTAAATGTAAATCAGGTTGACCGGAATGGTAATGGATATCGGTTTGACCTGGTTGCAAATGTACGTCTGTATGTCCGGGTTGCCCATGAATATCGATTTGGCCGGGTTGCAAATGTAAATCTGGTTGTCCTGGGTGATAATGCACGTCTTGCTGACCAGGCTGTAGGTGATAATCCGGTTGAGCTTGGTGGAAGTGAACACCTCCTTGCCCCTGCTGTAGATTGAACTCAGGTTGTCCGGGTTGTAAATGTAATTCAGGCTGACCGGGTTGTAGATGTACACCAGGTTGTCCGTGGTGCAAGTGGAATCCAGGTTGCTGAGGCTGGAAATGTAGTTCGGGCTGACCCGGTTGTAAATTAACCTCGGGTTGACCTGGTTGTAGGTGAAGTTCTGGTTGCCCAGGCTGTAAGTGTACTTCTGGTTGTCCCGGATGATAGTGAACGTCTGGTTGCCCATGCTGTAAGTGTACTTCTGGTTGTCCCGGATGATAGTGAATGTCTGGTTGACCTTGATGATAATGTACATTTGACTGTCCGTGATGGAAATTGAAATCTGACTGAGCTTGGTGAAGATGTACTTCGCCTTGACCTGGCTGCAGATGAACTGCTGGCTGTGGGATAAGCTGTGTGGGATGTAATAGAGTATTCGGTTGGACAGGTACCGCTGCTGCGGGCTGAGGCTGCTCAATCACTACACCATCATGTGCACCACCTTGAGGTAATAAATGATATGGCGGGACCTGTGGACGATTGAATAGAACCGGGCCCACACCTCCAGCAGCGGCCAATGGCAAATACGGAGCTTGGTAGTTAAATGCATACCGAGGATATGTGGCAAATAATGAAGCCTGTACGGCACCTCCAGGGCGCAAGACGTACGGAATCTGTTGAGCAAAAGGGTACACTGGAGATGCGACTGGAGCAGATTGAAACGGCACAGGTGGTCCCGGCAAAACTGGTTTCAAGATATGACTAACTGGCACCGGTGCGGGTACAGGCACTGGTGGTGCTGGGAGGATAGGTGCTGGTTGGACCACTTGCAGGGGAGGCGGGGCTGGCACAGGATGTGCTATGGTAGCGGTCGGTTGAGGTACCGGCACCAAAGGAGTAGCGGGAACCGGCTCCGCGGGAACAATAGGGTATAGTGGTTTTGGTTCTACATGATGGTGATGATGATGGAAATGATGATCAGGTTTCGGCAGAAGCACTGTTTTCGAATGATGAGGGAATTTAAGCCCGTAGTGGGGATGAGGCACTGGCACTTTGTGTCCTACAGGCACGGGATATCGTGAGATCAGAGGGTGTGTCAGAGGGACCTTCACGGCAGTTACCGCGGCCGTGGGAGGATACGAAACAACAAGTGGCTTCACAACAGAATGAGTCACGACGGGGATGTCGTGTCCAAGTTTGTAAGGCGGCACCGCTGAGAGGATGCCACGTTTGTGATGCTTCACTTTGGCCGCGATCCGGCCGAGCAGCTTCGCCTTCGCCTTGACGTGGGCGACGTCGCCAGCCGCCAACCACGCGCACGCGCACAACACCAACGCGATCTGAAATCCACGCACCATGTTACCACAATCACAAACACGAGTCACTTCACTGAGCCCTACCGAGCCCTACTTACGCAGGTAAGCTTCATGTCGAGCGGTCAGCCGGTCGGCACCACTTCCACAATGAGACCGAGTGCCATCACCGGCCGCCACCCATACTTATAACTTAAAACCAATCACATTAGTATGTAGCTGGCGTGTACGTTTCACTCGGGGTAGCCGCCAGCCGGACGCTCCCGCGAACTTCGTCCTTACGCGATAATGCTTTCGACTGTTCATAATCGAACGTCTAAATGTTTCTTCCGAAATTGCTGCAATCCAAAACCATACTTATTCCAGGGCTATAACGTTCATTATGATATCAAATGGTTTGCCTAAAGCGAGCACGTAGCGGGCTGCCGTCATTACTGTAACAAATGCATGGATGCGCATACCAATTGATCAAGAAACGTAATCGAGAGAAAATTGTACCACCAAGCCAGGGGTGAACTAAGGTAAGCACTTTTACTTTCTGTTCGATTGTAAACATCACCTACAATCTAATCGACCATAAAAATAACATTCAAGCAATGTTTGTGTTGATTTAACATACTAAAAACTAATTTGATATTTTTTTACTTTTAGGCGTAGTGTGAAGAAGCTACTTAGCAGGCCGGCATGATTGTGTCAAGTAGCGAGGTATAATTGTCTCTCGCTACTTGGTACTGAACTGGACGGCACTGCGCTTCCCATGAGTTGTAGTGTGGCCACTTTGCCAAGCCAGTATAAAAAATGATTATAATAGAGTTGTTAATAAGCGGATATGAAGTTATCAGTTAAGTAAAGTATACAGAATGAATATTCCGTGAGGACTGTAAGTAGGTACTACATACGTTCTCTAAAACTAAATTGATTGTGCTAATTGCGATTGATCTAATTACATTTTTAATACTTTAGAGTATTATGTACTTACTAGAACAAACTCCCCGGAGAAAATTCATGCGATACGTTCTACGTTCCAACACCACCGTTAAGATATTTACTTTTGATCCAGTTAACGCTCATCATCCAACCTGAAACTATTTGTGCCCGTTTTATAGCACAACACACCTTAACAAATTATTTACTTAGCTATATTAAGCAGTGTACTATAATTGTTATCCATAACACAAGTTAAATCTTTACTTGGATACCGTAGCGCATATAACACTTATTTCCAAACTGTTTGTGTACATTTTCCATGTTATTATTTTAGTATATGTTTGACTTACTGAAGAAATAAAGAATTTATTTATTTATTATTAATTGTAATAAATCATTAGTCCTTTATTCCGCCCCTGTACTTCTTGTGTGATCATTATGGTACACACGTCGTATGGTTACCAAATAACGGCGATCACTTTCTTCAGCTCTCACTGTGCGGCGCGGGCGTTACGGATCACTCGTCATGGTGTTATTGGAGTCAACCCCTTGCGTAATGCCACAGCCCATAGTTAGCCAACTGAGTTAAGTACGCGCTGGTGAAACATCGCCCGCTCTGCCAATACTTGGCCAACAATGTAGCTTTGTTATTCATCACGATCTCTCTCAGCACTGCTTAAAATTTTATCGCAACTGTTTATTTCTCTTTTATTCATTAAGATGGCCATTTTGGGAATTTTAGTAGTCGTGTACTCGTCATAAAATAGCAATGAAAGTTGAAACTATGCTGCTTATCAATCAATTTCAAACAAATAAAGGCTTGGAGCATTTATTGTTGTAGCATCGTTCATCAAATGATTTAAATGTTACTAGAATTGTTTTAATTTAGTGCAAAACATTGTATTGTGTATAAGGACTTTCAATTTGACTTTTATAAATCAATATATATTTTATGCTATGTTTTAAATACATTCAAAAATAAAACGTTTTTGATTGATACCTACTTTATTGTTTGACAGCTGTCGTCAGTTACGAACTTCGGTTGTTGAGATAAATATTAATATTACAAGCATGGTTTTTGGGCTATCTGTGTTGCACATATGACAAATGTTATTATACCTTGCTCTTTCTAATGATCTATGTGAGAGTGAGAACTTTACAAATTGTGGTCGATTATAAACATTGTCAAAGAGCATTGTTCATTTACCTTATATATATATCAATGATCTAAACATTATAATATGATTGATCTATCCGCTTTCTTAAGTTAACCAATTAACCAATTTTATTAGATATAAATATATTTTAGAAATGGAAACATACAGTGAAAGTACCTGCAGAATATGTTTCAGAACACAAGAGACAGTATTTTCATTATACAGAAAGCATAAAGGTTCTTCTCCTTACGAAAAACTGGTGAACAGCACCCAATTGGAGATAGCAATTAATGATGCTGGACCGTCTTCCATCTGCTCTGAATGCCTCATAGAGTTGGATACTACAGTTAGCTTCTTAGAAAAGTGTAAATTATCAAATCAAATTTTGGCAGTGCGTTTTGCGGAAAGCATAGATGGTGATAATACTAAATCAGACAATCCAATGTCACAAAATTGTACTATCAATTCAGTGGCGGATGTATCACTGGAGTATACTAGTGTTGAAGTTGCAGAGATCAAGACTGGGCCAGCTCTGAAGGGTGATATGAAGTGTAATGAATGTGAATCGAAACGGCGATGCCGGCACAAGTCTACGCCAGCGTTACATACTTGTCAGTATTGTGGGAAGGTGTTCAATAGGACATTTAATTTTAAATTGCATATGTAAGCTGAAAATATCTTTATATTAAATGTAGTAACAATATTGATGGTTGACATGCTATTTTATAAAAAAAAAACATGTTTTCCGATATTGAGTTATACACATATTGGGAATAAGCAAATTTTTCTACATCTTGTGAGACTAGTTAAAAAAAATTGTGCCCTGTTTTAAGCGGTTGAATCAACTGGTAAAACAGGGTACATTTATTTTATAAAATAATGCTTTTAGCATGTAATTAAACATATTTATCATAAGTCATAAAGATGTAGTTTGTGCTTACAAAAGTAATATATAAGTATAATTCTACTAATATCCAGGCAATTTTTTTATAGTGTTTTTTTTTTCTGAAAACAAAAAAACTTTAAATCTCTCTCCTATAACTTTTCTAAAGTCTTGCTTAAATCAAATAGTCCACCAACTGTGATGCTTTTGTATATAAACATGTATAATTAAATTAATGAATCTATTATATTTGTGGCGGCCCATCACTCCCCCCCGGAGACCAGACACGATGTGGCGGCACTAGCACCTCATAGTCCTTTATAATTTTCAGACCTCACTCTGTGCCGAGATTATTGTACTATACACATTAGGACCTCTATGGGACTTTGTTCCCTGAACACCAAGATCTGAAATAAATACATAACATGTCTAATTGGTTTTAATAGAGAGAATTATGTGTTTTAGGCAATTTTGTTCTTAGGAGCAATTACATTGGGTGCACTAAATAATATACCGACATGTATTTTTTTTATTTTTAAGTGGTTATTTATAAGGATCTAAGAATTTTACAGAATTAATCTCTTTGTGAGTCATAGTTTCATAATTAATAACACACAAGCAAAGGGGCAACTGATGGTAAGTAATATCCACTGCCCATTACACATCGCACTACCAGAAAAATCTTGGCTATATCAGCATTGAAGAATAAGAATAGAGATGGGTATTGAGAAACATATTCAGGCCTTTGGATATTTCACCACTGTACAAAACAGAACAGCAAGCTGATACTTCCCATCATGTTTCTGTGGGATAATGGTAGTAACTCTATCAAGGTGCTCTTTCCATGCTGCAGACAAGACAGTATCTGTCTATAACATAGCACAATTGTTGCAGATTACGGTTTTATAGGCAACATATATACAACAGAGTTTATCAGCCAAAAAAATACTATTATACTGACTGAGTGGGTGGCTTAGTTGTAATTGTTTATGCGGTATAATTGCTGAGAGATGTAAGGTTTCATCCCTGAATCAGCTAAAAATGAGGTTGGGTTTTTCCATCACAAAATACTCAGTATCAGCCTGGAGTCTGTGCCCAGTATGGCGATAGGCTCGCCCCCTATCATAGGATAGTAACAAGCTTACACTTCTGCCTACCCCTTCGGGATAACAGATGTAACTGCATATGTATATGTATATGTATGAATGTATTTTCTGAAAAATGATAACAGTACACTTCTTAATTCCAGTAAACGTCATTTGGGTGAGAGAGACTGGTCATGTCCTTCATGTGGACTCCCTCAAATGACACGGTGGCATGCGGAGAACCACTGTGCTCCACGGGTCAGGTGACCGTGTCCCTTCCCTGGATGTGAGAAGTCATTCACCTCCAACACTAACCTGAAAACACATATTAGAGCCCATAAAGGTACGTAATTATTATTTTTACACTTCTTCAGACAGATATCTTAGGTCTTCCAAGTATCTGGCAATTTAAAACTCTTTTTACAGCCTTATGTAGTCTTAACTAAGTAATCTACTATATCTTGTTAACCAGTCACTCATCTATCGGTAGCCGGCTACCGGACACGTACTGGCAATACTCGTATTTATTGACTGCATATTAAGTGTTTTGTAAAGTTAATATTATGGAAATAAGGTACATTTTGGCTTGTGTTTTTACTCACTACTTATTTACCTTACCTTTTTCATGTTACCTATTCAGAATATTTTAATATTTGGCAGTTATGCAGGTTTTCTTACAATGCTATTTTCCCATGTGTTCTATTCATTGGGACAACTTAAGATATTATATTAACATATTTTTGTAATCTTTCAGGAGAGAGGCCGTATGTATGCAATGAGTGCGGAAAAGGATTCACCAGCAAGAACACTCTCACAGATCACTTGAGGATACATACAGGTTCTAACAATTTAGCAAATTTTCACTTAAAAAGTAGTTGTGATTCTCATCGCGGCTACAAGGGTCTTGTACATTAATAGGTTTTATAAATTAATTTTTTTCTAATATTATAATAAGGCAGAACCTACATTGAGCTGTTCTAATCTTATCTAATTTAATTTGTTTTTCATTTAGGGTAGTGTGTACAAATTGAGCCAATAAGAATAAAGTGTCAATATCAGTAACATAATTTGGATGGTTTATTTTCGGGATCGCTTATACATGCGGGTCGTGATTGATTATCGAAGCAGGCGATTCTTTCTTCGTCTTTGTCTTATTTTGAATATCTGAGAACTTGTTCAATTGATAATACGATCAAACTGAAATTAAATTTTGACTAAAAACTGGTATGAAGGTTTTTTATTTATCCTGGCACGGCACAGTGACCACACTGCACCTGATGGTAAGCTCAGTGCCGTCCAATTAGAGTATCGAGAGAGACAATCTATCCCAACGCAATCATGCCGACCTGCTTCTTCACAGTACTCGATGGGTAAGAAGGTACAGATGTTATCTAAAAATGTCTTTTATGTTTTACTTTAAATCCATTTTCATTCTTATTTTAGAATAATGTACACGATAGCTACAGTAATTGACATTCGACGCCGAGACTGGATTTGAGTGACATTGTTTTTATTGTGAATATTTTTTAGTGCCTGGATAGGCAGACGAGCAGACGGGCCACCTTCAGGTAAGTAGTCACCGCCGCCCATAGACTTCTGCAATGCCAGGGCAGAGCAGAGCCGCTGCCTACCGTTCCGTACCGAATATATAAGCTTTCTGTTTGTGATCCAGGTGAGAAGCCGTACATGTGTCCTGCGTGTGGCAAGCGCTTCACCACCAACAAGCTGTCGACGCACGCGTGCCCGGGACGACGCCCCGCCCCCTGTGTGCCTCGCGCCCCCCGCACGTCCCCCGCGCCCGCGCCCCTCGCATGCGTGGTGTGCGCCCGCCGGTACGCACACAGGCAGTCGCTCAACAAACACATGCGCAACACACATGGACAGGTAACATATGTTCATTTAACCAGTCACGTATCAAATGGTATGCCGGCGCGCCAGAACTCGCCGTTCTTACATGATAGATTCAACTTTAGTGTTATGGAAATAAGAAATAAGAAGTGTTATAGAAGCAGCGATAGCCTGGTTGGTTGCGGTACGGACTGCCAAGACGAAAGTCGTAGGTTCGAAACCCAAGTGGCATACACCTCTGACGTTTCTAAAGTTATGTGTGTATTAAAATGTTAATTATCGCTTGCTTCAACGGTGAAGGAAAACATCGTGAGGAAACCTGCATATCTGAGATTTTTTCAAAGGTATGATAAGTCTGCCAACCCGCATTAGACCAGCGTGGTGGACTAAGGCCTAACCCCTCTCATTAGTAGAGGAGGCCCGTGCCCAGCAGTGGGACAATGTTTTAATACAGGGCTAGTAGTAGTTATGGAAATAAAATTGATTTTGGCTTCTATTTACTCTGTACTACCTTACTTTTTTAATATATTTTGATACGCGAGTGTTTAATCTCTTTATTGGTCCTGTAGCAGCATGCCTCTGAGACACCGGTGCCTAGTCTGAGGTTCTGTGGAGATATGCTGTAGACAGATTTGTCTAATCGAGTTATTAGCACTGTCTAAAACTGACGTGAATAATAATAAATAACACCTAACAGTCACACACAGCCCCGACCCCACACCAAGATACGAGTCTTGTGTTATGGGGTATCAGAGACCTAGAGAGACGCACCCTCTCACAACACCCAGACCCCGGACACTAATGCCTGTCTGTCACACAAACATTTGTCCTGATGTGGGAATGAACCCACAGCCTCTCGTTTCACAATCGGTTACAAGCCTACTGCGCCACGGAGGCTGTCATTATGAATGAACAGTAATTCTGAGTTCCGAGGGCCAAATCCGCTTTCCCTTATCGATCTTCATTTTTCCCTCTAAGGCTATCAGGTGGCCATGGGTCTCTGGGTATTATAGTCGTTGGAGATACTGACCACCAAATGGGCAACTTGCTGGGTTGTCAGCAGCAAACATCCTCGGCGGATGTTCCAAACAAAATTGATTATAACACGGCTCTAGCCATTATAATCATTAGTCAGTAGAATCCCCTGCCGAGTAAATTAGTTAATCGAGACGAAAACATCGATTAAAAATTATAATATGCGAATAAATCAAGTAATTCGTTTTAATCACTAATCAATGACACCAATTATTATCGAAATAATTGTAAAAGGACATCCTAAATAATAACTGGTGGTAGGATATTCATATCCGCCCGGATAGCGACCACCGTACACAGGGTGTATAACTCGCCATAGTGTGTCGCGTTCCGAGATCACATCCGGTTTTTGTGGGCGGTCTAGAGTTGGGGTACGCTGTTTGGCCGTTTTGCGGCCTTTTGAGTACTCTGTCACTAGACCCTCGACCGCTTCTTCAGCTTCTTGCACATGGCATATTTGAAGAAGCGGGCCGGCATGATTGTGTTGAGTAGCGGGGGATAGAATATGTCTCGCTACTCGATACTCTAATAGGACGGCACTGCGCTTACCATCAAGTGCAGTGTGGTCACTTTGCCGTGCCAGGATAAAAGAAAATCTCTCCCTAAAGCCTATAGACGTAGGTCAAGATGTTCAAAGGTCCTGTCATCTGTTACAGAAACCCGGCGCCGCGGCGGTTCAGTAAAAGTGAGCGATGTGACGAGACAGGTGGAGTGTGTGTAGCAGTCACTAGTCACTAGTCACTAGTCACTAGTCACTAGTCACTAGTCACTAGTCACTAGTCACTAGTCACTAGTCACTAGACACTAGTCACTAGACACTAGTGAGTAGTGCATAGTGACGTCACAGTACGTGACTAGCGACGCACGGCCGCGTATCAATGACTTGTACTAAACACAAGCGAAAGTGATTCACAGAATGTGATGCCATTCAATTATATTATTGCAAACTTGATTGTGTTTTATTTATTTAACACTTCATACATCATACATCATTTCACGGTAGGCAGCGGCTCTGCTGTGCTCTGGCATTGCAGAAGTCTATGGGCGGCGGTGACTACTTACCATCAGGTGGCCCGTCTGCTCGTCTGCCTATCCAGGCACTAAAAAAAAAAAAAAAAAAATCACTTCTGCCTCATTAGACTTTTATCCTGGCACGACAATGTGACACACTGTTAATGTGTTAACTGTACACCTGTTAACCGCAGTGCCGGCCAGGTAGAGTATCAAGTAGCGAGGGATGACTCGCTACTCAAGATTATATGAGTGGTAATGCTATGCCGGCCTGCTGAGTAGCTTCTTCACACTACGCTTACGATAATTGACGATCTAAATTGAATCAATGAAGTTGCATGTATGGACTGATCTAGGTGATAACAATGTCCCACAGAACTATTATATTTATCTACCTTGTGGGTCTACCACTTACAAACATAGTAAGGGGCCGTTCAAGTATTGTTAGCACCAAGTGGCTTGGGGGATCTTTGCTTTGCTATTTTTTTCATGACATGGAGACTGTTGGGCATGAATGAAGATTACGTCAAACTCCAAACTCCATTTTAAAGCTTATGTTTACACCAACTCATGAAGAATAGATAAAGCTTTTAAAATTATAGGTTTTACCTAAAAACTATGAAAAATTTACAGTGCCATCTGTTGACAGTATAATTAACATATTTGTTGTATTGTTAATTTAGGTTTACGCGCATAGACGATTTTAGAAAGCGCCGTCAATTGTATAAGAATTGTTTATTAATAAAATTAATAAATATTATTTCTACTTTACGTAACTGACCACTATCGGTGCGAAGTATTCGCACGCGTCAGCTAGTATTTATTTATTCACTTACGGTTTTTTTTTATTTTGTAGATTCTGATTTGAATATATGGCAATCCTATTTGCCTATGCCCAAAAGCAGAAAGGATTTTTATATCATATACCTTAACTTATTCAATGATTTCGGAAGCATAGTCGTAAAAACTTTGCTTACTTTCGCTGCCAAGGGGGAGTACGGGGTTAAATATGACAAAAAATCTGCTTACGTAATATTTGCACGACCTCTATACTATTAATTCAGTATAAAGCGTTAAGTTAGTAAGGGCCAGTTGCCGGCTATTAAACGAGAAGCTGTAGGTTCGATTCCCGCACCGAGACAAATGTTTATGTGACAAGACAGATATTGGTTTCAGGTTTAGGTGTTGTGGGACCGCAGTCCTTCATAGTACTTAATACTCACGACAGGATGGTTTCACGAAGATTCGTATCCTAGTGTGGGGTCGAGACTATGTGTGTGACTGTTGGTTTTATTTATTAAACGAGGCCGTCATTGCCCTACACATTACATAACACATTCGTCCATGATTTTCGTTGACACGGATGATTCCATCGATTTTTGGCGCTTCCTCGTGTATTAACCATTCAGTACAGCTCTGACTTTCGCAAGAGATTTCACTCGGAATTTTGAATTACTGCTTTTAAATTGAATAATCAGTATTTGAATATACGTGGTTGACATGAGAAGCCTATCGTCATACAATATGTGGAAATACCGAGGAATATGTGGCGGGTCTCCTTTTCCTTGTAATCCCCGAAGGGGTAGGCACAGGTTTAACCAGTACACTCACTTTTCGCAGAATTTATAACCGTCCCATAGTCATGTGAAAAAAAAGTTTTTTAAATGTCAATTGTGGTAACCAGTTTGTTAGCACTGACTAACAGAAAACTGACATCCTATGCCTAACATCTTGATGCATTTCGTACATCAAGAGATTTTCCGAGACCTAAATCCCTGTCACCTTCCCAATGCTGATTCCTTTTCTTTAAGACAGCCAATTCAAACATTATCAAATGATTTTCAAGTATTGTGGTTATTCACAAGTCTCCACTACATATTATGTACAAGCCAATTGACAGCCTCCATGTCGCAGCGGGCGAGTAGCCGGCTGTGAAACGAGAGGCCGTGGATTCGATTCCCGCACCGAGACAAATGTTTGTGTTACAGACAGATGTTTGTTTTAGATCTAGGTGTTGTGGGACCGTAGTCCCTCGTAGTAGTTGATATCCAAGACAGGTTTACCTAGTGTGGGGTCAGAACTATGTGCGAGACTGTTAGGTGAATATATTATTTATTTAAAAAGAATATTCCAGTCAAAGGGCTATCGTAATGTGTTGCAATTTAATCTACTCTATGTGCAGAACATCTCGACGTTGCTAAAGATATGCCCTAGTAGTGACTTGCCAGCATCTGTGTCAGCTGCGGCCGGCGCCTTTGGTTGCTTCATAATGCTCTGTGCGCAAGAATTGCTTCCTTGGTCAACAGCTGACTAGAATACTGAACTCACAGATATTGCCGTTCTTGTGGCTGTAGTGGAAGTGGCAATCTGGACATTGTGTAATCTAATGCAGGTATTAAGTTAAGATTTTATCCGCCATTATTCTTTGATTTGACATAGAAGTTTAACGTTTGATATGTTTGTGTGTACATATGACTATATTTATGACCGCCTGGCAGTGTATACATCTTATTGGTTGCGATCGTACCTGTTAAATTGATTTTATGAAATCACTAGATTTTGCCAGAATTGTCACATGCGTTTATCGTTGCGTTGGAAACACGCATTTGTGTGCATTTTTTTATAGTTTAGCAGCTGTTTTAATTTTTCTTTTGGAAAAATAGGGTTAGACCTACTAAATGATTTATTACTGTCACAAACATTTAGTTGTGTAGACCCATTTTGTGTTAAATGTATTCACCCGGCATAGTTGAATAACATACAATGCAAAAAGAAAGCTTAGTGTTCATCAGAAAAACATAACGTTCTAATTGTGTTTCCAGAAAGGGTAACAAATAAAAAGTTTAATGACTAATCTTACGTATTTGTCAGATTTAAGAGGGACCCGAAACGTTAGAAATAAAAAAAAAGATTTTTGCAACATTCAAAATGAACAATAATAATAGATAAGTAGGCACTCATCGTTAATCGAAGATGTCTAGGTCGTTCCCTCGACAGACGTTAGTCCTATACTCGCCTAAAGTAACTGGGCATAGTCTAACGGTAGGCAGAGGCTGTGCCCTGGCATTGCAGAAGTCTATGGGCGGCGGTGACTACTTACCATTAGGTGGCCCGTCTGCTCGTCTGCCTATCGAGGCAAAAAAAAGGCTGACCCCAGAAAGCCACTCATCGGAACTAAGCATTTCCAAATAGAGGTTTTCATTATATATACTTACTGATAATCTTAGAGACCAGTGCAGTTGTGTATCAAGTACCTTCCCTCCAACAAGTATCTACAGTTGGTGACCATTTTAGACATGAACCTGTCAGTTCTCGGCCAAGGTCGTTGCACAACATTGGCTTTGGCAACAGTCCGCAAATATTGTAGCAAAAAACAATCAATACTAAATTGAAATATATTATTACCTTTATTGTTTGAGTTAATTGATTAAAACCAAATTAATTGTTTATTTCCTCTTGTTTTTTAAATTGTTTTTCATTGTTTTGCACATGGATATATTTTGTTGTATGTTCGATTGGAAAGTAACAACAAGCTTTTATTATGGCGGGGTGACAACTGACAAAGCATTCCATGGCGTACGTACGTGCCCACGGTCCAGCCAATGTTGCAGTCACTCGCAGAGCTGTAATTAGGTTACTAACAGATTACCAACATTTGCGAATTGCTCGCCATCTAGGTCATTGCACTTGAAATGATCATGAAACGGTCGCCAATGACCGGCCAGTTTTCTATTCCGTTTTCTATTTGATCTACAGACCTTCACCCACTTAGTCGACAGACGATGTCCGCGCCTCGACCCGCCTCGACCAAATCAAATTTCACGCCTCGCCACTGATTAGATCTGCTATCTCGCCAACGACAATAATGAAACGCTTACTTTTACGAAACTTTATTAAGAAACTTAAGTACAACTTAGGATCTAAGTATAAAAATATTAAAGACTATCATCATCAAATGACGCGCAACATGCGTAGGTACAACTAGAAGGACACGTCGCCGCGACTCAATTATAGGAACTATACAATATTATACAAATTATACAAAATTCTAACGACGAAATATGCGTCCGTGTCAGCGTTGCCGTCGATCACAGATTAGTTATTTGTGCGTAATAAATAACTTATGCGTATGGCGTGTGCCGGCTGCCGGCTCAGGGCGAGCCAGTGGTCGCCGTCTCACTCTCAACGGTGGCGACCTCTGGGTTGGGGTCGTCCACCAGCACGTTGGTGGCGTGCACGTAGTTGTTCTGGTAGCCTGTCTCGTGAACTCGCGCGTTGGGGCTGAGCTTGTCAGTACGCTCTAGCGAGTCCGCACGGCCCTTGTCACCGGCGCGTTCGGTGTCCTTCACAGACTTTTCGTGTGAATCTGCGCGTTCGTGTGAGTCAGCCTTTCCGGAGTCCTCATCGCTGCCATTATCGCTTTCTTCGTCCTCGCGGGACCGTTCGGAGTTTTTCAGTCGCTCAGGGTCCTCTTTCAATCGCTCGGAGTCATCTTTTAGTCGTTCATGTTCGTCCAAGGTGTGTTCATCTGAAGGTGCTTCGTGGCGCGCGAGGTCTGCGTCCTTGGTTGGAGTCGGTACCGTCAGCTGCATGTAATACAACTCTTCCTTAGATACGGGTAATTTTTTGCCATAGTAGTCGTAGTTTCCAGCAGCGTACTCGATGCGGTCGTCGGCGGAGCGCTTTGAACGGTTTTGCTTGCGGCGGCGGCGGCGTTTGCGCTTGATAGGTCGCTCGGTATACGCTGTTACCCAGCTGTCGTCACCTTCCGTGTCTGACTCACCTTCCTCTCTTCTGGCATAGAATTCGGCGCCATCTTCAGCTTCGGTACTGTCCCTGTCCCCGTCCCTGTCCCTGTCCCCGTCTACGGGTAGTTCACGATGCTTCTTCGGCCGCTTTGCCTTATATATAGGAGGTACCCGCACGGTCACCGTGTCGATTTCATTAGGATTGTGTTCAGTGGGAGGCAATACTCTTGGCCGCAGTGGTTTCTTAGGATCCTCGGTGGTGGTGGTCGCTTCGGCATCTTCTTCCTGTTCCGGAAGAGCGGGTAGTGCGGGCAGTGGTAACGGGATCCGATTTGCGCGTGGCCGTTCCTGCTGCAAACTCTGCAATTGGATTTGACCGAGGTCACGATCACCGAAGTGCACATTCTGGTAGTGGTTCGAAGGCAGTTTTTGAGGTTGCGGTCTTCTCTGCTGTCGTTTCTTCTGCCAAAACTGATCGACGGCGGTGCCGAACTCGTGCACTGATTTAGTTCTGTCGCGGGATTCCTGTGCATCCTCATAATCATCATCGTATTGGGCCGTTTGTATAGGTTCATTATCTTCATCATACGAAAGATAGTCTTCGTCGGCGGCTCGCTGTGGGTCGAATTGCTTGGCGTCGACCGTGTTTACTTTTTGAGCGACTCCGTTACGCACCACGAAAGCGTCTACGTAGACTCGCGGCTTTCTGGGCTCAGAAGGCGGCAGCTTAGCAGCTCTTGGCTCAATCGCGATTGGTGCAATTGGCGCCGCCTGTTCTTGTTCCGGTTCGGCTTCAGCATCTGCTTCGTCTTCAGCCTCAGCGGCGGCTTGCTCAGCGGCTGGCGCGACGGTCGCAGGCTTCCTGTTGAAGTTGAAGTTAAGCTGGAAGTTGGAGGAGATGGTCTCGAGGTTGGATTCAGCCTCTTGTTTCGGCGGAGGAGGTGGAGGTGGGGCGGGAGTGCAGGGTGACGGAGTTGTCGGGTTGGCGCGGGCTTTAGCACCACAAGGTGGTGGCGGAGGCGGTGGTGGCGGGGGTGGTGAAGGTTTCGGTTTCGGTCTCGGTGCCGCACGAGGTTTTGGACATGGAGCAGCCGCTTTCGGTTTAGGAGCTGGTGGTCGTTGAGCGCGGCATGGTGGAGGCGCTGCCGCAGCTCGAGCAGCACCGCAGGGTGCTGGTGCGGCTACAGCAGGTGCTGCGGTAGCCGGCGCGGCAGTCGGTGCAGCCTGCAGCGGTGTATCTATACCAGGCACGGGTGCCAGTGGTGGCGGGAACGCAGCTTGTGGCGGCTTACGTGCAACATTGTACCCCAGCACATCAGCTAGCCCACGAAACACGATGTCGCCAAAGGTTCTCTTCTTACGGACCACCGGTTCATGTTCGCCATCGGACTCATCTGTCAATGTGTCATTGGCGTTGAAACTGGTATCGTTAACGGAGAATCTGTCGGTCAGTGTGTCGTTTAGTGTGTCGTGGGTCCTGTTAACTGATGTGTCGTCCGAGTTTGTAGTGTCGGTGTTGGCGGCGACGGCGGCCAGCAGCAACAATAGCGCGGCGGTGCGCATGGCGCATGGTAGAGTGTCGCGCGGGAGGGCGCACCGTGCGGTTTTGTCCGGCTGGACGTTGCCCAAGCGTTGTCACGCTCTGGTGACCACGCCACTCAGAGATTGAAGGATTTGATCGTATATTCTATTCTAACTATACCGGATGTAGTATGGGGAACTAAGAGATGCTCTCACTGTCCATATTTAAAATAGAACGAAACTTTTCTTCCTTTAATACGAGTGGCATCGTATAGTGAATATATTAGTTTACAAGGCTAATGCCCGCGTCGTCATAAAATATATTTGAATTAAAAAAGGAACTACATGTACTGGTATCCTTCCAAAAGAAAAGTGATCACGTTTTCACACTAATATTCAGGTGTACCGCACTGAAATGTAAATTAAAAAACCGTTGTTATTTAGTTATTGGTAATCCCCGCTGCTATTATTTTAGACTGCGGTTCCTAAATGATAGGGAATTGCATATTTTCCAGAATGATAACAATATAGACATATGATGTCCTTCGTTGAATTTAAAATTGTCTGTCATAAAATTAGGTCGGTAAATTTGCTGTAATGAAAGAACAAAAAGTCAAGCACATTAATTTCATATTAGATTGTGTAATATCAATAGCATTGGTCTCGTAGTGTAGTGAGTAGGCCTTAGATCATGAAGTTCTGGGTTAGATATCTAGGTTCTGTTATTTTTTTATAGCATAGCACGGTAGGCAGTGGCTTTGCTGTGCCCTGGCATTGCAGAAGTCTTCGGGTGGCGGTGATTACTTATCAACAGGGCCCGTCTGCTAGTCTGCCTATCCAGGCAATAAAAAAAAGCATAGGCTGGTAAGAAACAAGTGGATATCCTGATGTTGTTTGATGTTCATCACTCATGAATCGAAGTATTAAAAGAATCACAGGTGTATTGAAAAGTTTAATAAATGGAATTGGGAATAAGAGAGACAAGATGAAATTTCACTGATCAAGCCACAGTAAGCTGCTAGTTGCCACATCTCGTCGGTTGTATATAGAAGTGGTATGATTGGAGTTGACCCATTTATTTCATCATTCATCACAATGTCTTAACAATATATCCAGAGATCTATCTACATCGATGACATTAGTTTCGGACTAAAATGTCGACCATGACAAATATTTATTATGGCTGAGTCAGGTGCAACTTAGATTTATTTTCATGGTTAATGAAACCATTTATTTATGTTGTTCTTTCACAATACTGAAAGGTAATTATTGTTTATGTTCGATTTAATATTGATTTTATTCATACAGGACAACTGACAGCTATTTAACAGTTCACTGCATGTGTATTATGTGCCTAGATACATTGTAAAGATAATAAGTTTCTATAATTAATTTAAAGAAACTTGTAAGGCGACTTATTATGACACATTTCTTTCGCGAATAGGCTATTTAACAGTTTTAGCATATACCTTTCTTATGGGTATAACCAGCTGGAACGAGTGTATGCGGACCACCACTGGATACCAATTCATGAATCTCTGAAGGTGCAAACAGACTGAGCATTGGTAATGCGAGAAACATGAATTAAACTGACAATTACAGCTTGATATTATGTAGAATATAAACAGTTCAAGGGTATAAGACCAGCTTAAACTTGTACCCCATGCCGATGATCTTTGTAGGATACAATTGATGAATGCTTATTTTGGCGTACAAACACTGGTTGGAGCGGAGATTTCAGGCGCGGGAGGAAATGCCGTTTTGGAACGGAGCTCCTTATCGCACGTTATTTGTTTGTGGGCTGAGGGGCTAGACCGAAAAACTATAACAATGAAAAACGACACCAAAAACCAACATCTTTTTGCAGTTATTTTTTAAAGAATTATACATGTTCAAACCAACATCAATATTACAGCAAAATATTTTTCTGTATAGATATATAACTTTACTTCATATGTTTATACGCTCAATAGATGTTATATCCACAGATGTGATGTAATGTTATACGGTTAATAATTTTTGATATTTGCAATACCAACTTTATTCCCACTTTATGATTATTTATACTATTTATTTTTTATTTAATAATTACTTAATACAGACACAAAGAGGTATAGCGAAAGGAACGTTCCAACCGGGTGTCCACAAGACACTTCTAAGTTTTTTATCTATTTTTTGTTAGTAGGCGATAGTTGTACTAGTATTCATCAATATCATCTTTTCGACATTATGCGGTTTGATGGCAGCTTCCGTCTTCCCAGTGAATAGAGAGTGAATTTCTACAGCGTCCTTGGCACCCTCTGGAGCGACACTATTACCAATGGATGATTTTTCTCGACCTCTAGCCATTCACAGATCACAATATAGTTTTTTAAACTTTATGATAAATGACATCATAATTCGTGTCTATCGTGTTATTCGATTGTCAATCTATCTACTTGCATTCAGAACGCAGAAAATAATTCGTAACTAGCAGAATAAAGCAAAATGTTGTGAATTTTATGCAACATTGCTTCAGCGATGGATGTTGCGGCGTATTTCGAACACTATTAAATAATAACTTGAGTCATACGAAAAAATAACAAACGCTAACTTTGTATCATTTCAGATAGAATGTCAACTGATCAGTACTGAGTAAATCATCGGTCCGTTGCTAAACAGTTTTGTGGATTACACTAGAGCTACTGCTATATATATATGTCGGGACGTCGGGATAGCCGATCTGCTCCATCTTGCTTATTCGTGAATTTGTATCACGAAATTCCATTGTAGGCGTTAAACTTCAGGAATCGTTTCAATAAGTGGACTATGGCCTTGACTTTACAATATTTTAATAATACAGACATTTCAATAACTTAGACAATTAGGGTTTACAATATTAATTAGCGATTTAGAGCCAATGGGTTTACGACTCACACAACGCACTACCGCTGTCAACCAGTGAACTAACTGACCAGCTATTTGCACGTAATGACAGACGCAACTCCATTCGGGGTTACCCGCTCTTAATTACAAATAGTATTTAATCGAATACAAAACTATAATTCCTTAGAAATAATAAAGTTAATGGATAATTCTCGAAATTGACTGATTTTCATTATTCAATAATGTCGCGCTCCGTTACGGCCATTCTGCATCTTCACACGTCCTCGGGTGTTTAGTTTATCTCATCATCTGTGGACAATCATAAAACAGCGCAAATAGACAACTTAACACTCGGTCATTCTGACCACAATATCACACAGAGGAATCACAGTCATTACAGTTTATCGGATAACACGAAACAATTACATGATGACCACACAGATTAATTCCACATAAGTTATTGCCACTGAGGCCCCTTCACAGACCCCGTCACAGTCTCCGTTACACAGTCTCCGTCACACAGTCTCCCCTCACACAGACCCTTTTGCCACATAGGCTCCTCACACAGATCCCCCTCCACACAGATCCCCCTCATATACCTTAAGCGCGGACCGCGGACCCGAGGTCACTCAAGATATATTGAGTAGACAATAACCAGGCTACGGACGCAAGGTATAGACAATAAACCCTGATATTTCTGACCCCTTTGCCACACAGGCTCTTGTCACAGTCTTTTGTCAAAGTCTATTGTCACAGTCTTTTGTCACCCATAGTTATTTTACCAAGAGTTTTCGCATTAATTATTTACTTTAACAAGTTAATTAGCTGTACAAATCATCTGTGCCGTTACGTAGACACTTACCAGGGAGCTTATTTGCCAACTTTCTTTAGCTAGAGAGCACTAAGCATTGGAATCATAACAAAATGAAAACATCTCACCGGGTTCAATCGTTAGGTCATAAGTTGCTTGCTGATTTCATAGTGCAGGTTTTCACTCTATGTTCTACGTTACCGATGCTAATCTTGATGTTCCTTTTCGGGCAGCGAGCGGCATGGTACCTGGCTCGTTGCAGCAAATACACGTACGCGAGGATGTTTTGTTCATTGCTGTCACCTCCACAGCACCTCCCTAGCACCTCCACGGCTCCGGCACTACTCCGGCTCTGGTCCACCACGGCTCCATGGGAAACCATCCACAGCATATGAAATTTGAACACAAAATCATTAACACAGTAATCATCGACGCTTCATATTTTCTAGATGTATTTTATGATGTTCGTATAAAGACTTGTTGAAATAGGTAATGATTTTTATAAATAATAAACCAAGGAGGTTTATATTTGCCCAGTGCCTAAAGAGATTTAAATTTGGATTGCTGTCAATCTTACATTGTCAATAAATAGAAAATTGTATTTTACTTCTTATGTATTGCTCTAAAGGAATGTATTAGTTATGATATAGTTCATCTTAAATAAACGATAGAACCACACGTATACTATTAAGACTATAACGTTAGTCTTTTTACAATTTGTGAACATGGCACGTTAAAATGATCTTAATATTTGTAACCCTTTCCATGTATAGTAGACTATAGTGCATTGAGCCCTTTTTACCACATATAACGCCGTAGAATACCACACAATACCATCACTATTGTTTTGATGATAGAATACCAATCAAAGATAGCCTCTTGTACAACCCAAGTAAGTTCGGACTTTATGTGCGAACTACCAATGATCTCCCAATTAACAAAAATAACATAGTACCCATCTCATTACTAAAGGCCCGTTCCCAGCAGTGGGACAATGTTTAATACAGGGCTAGTATTATTATTATTTATTATGACATAGTAACCATTTACTGTATTACATCACCTGATTTACGATAGTGAGCGTTATCCTTTATCGCACTTCTGATGTCGGGACGTCGGGATAGCCGATCTGCTCCATCTTGCTTATTCGTGAATTTGTATCACGAAATTCCATTGTAGGCGTTAAACTTCAGGAATCGTTTCAATAAGTGGACTATGGCCTTGACTTTACAATATTTTAATAATACAGACATTTCAATAACTTAGACAATTAGGGTTTACAATATTAATTAGCGATTTAGAGCCAATGGGTTTACGACTCACACAACGCACTACCGCTGTCAACCAGTGAACTAACCAGGGGGGTGCCACTTAGAATAAACCATAGACAACTGTCACAGCCGTTCTTTATTTAAAATAAAATTGGGGCTTACCCATTTAGATGACATTATTATACAAAAGATGAAAATTATAAAATATGATACCACATTATAAAAAAGTAATTATATTTTAGGTGATTTGTGTTTTTTTTAATAATATAACTAAAATAAATTAATATACTTTTTATTTCCAACTTAATTAACTGTTTTGGGTACCATTCTGCGTATGTCTGAATTTTAAATAGCAATTGTACTTACGGAAATGTCATCAACGACAAAACATCTCGAGTTGCCAAATTTTATGAGAAATTTTAATAGTAGTAGAATTTAAAGTTGTGAATAAATGACTGAATATTAGTTGAATTTACATGTAATTTTATAATAAGTCGATATTTCTTATTCATTTCATAAAAATAAAATAAGTGTATACTTCCATATATTTATTTTATTTTTATTTACTAATAGAACAGACTTTGTAAAAATATGGTAGATTAATTGTAATTTTAAGTAGAAACTTTGTGCGTTTCATAAATTCTGTTGCAAAATTTTCAAAAACTTGTCATTCTGGGTTTTATATAAATATATATTTCATAAAAAATCGTTGGAATGAATTTGAACTACAAAAATGATTCAGATATTCACGTAAACTATGTTTTCAATGTATTTTATATTTAACGAGAATAAATAAAAGAGAGCAGAAGTATTTAAATTGTATATATAACGGTAAGTAGCCATTTTTAAAAATTCTCAGATTTCGTATCAGATGACATAACTGATCTTTGTATATAAAAATATACACATATTATATAATTTATTTCAGGCTAGTCTGACTCTCGACACCCTCGAAACTGTTTAACCATGGAGTGTCTCGGGAATATTACTTCAGGTATTATTATACTTCTCACTAATTTACACTATCATTATCTATTTTATAATCCTAATTCTGCCTGCCTTGGTGTTACGTAGTTGTAATTGCATACGCGGTACGACTGCTGTGCTGAAGTCTCGGGTTCGATCCCCGGGTCGCGTAAAGTGATATTGGGTTTTTCTATCACGTAATGCTCAGTATCAGCCCGGAGTCTGGAATTGTGTCCGGTATGGTGATAGGCTTGCCCCCATCACATCAGTTAGTGTATATTTATGTATGTAATCCTTATTCTATATTTATTATCATGTAAATATATATCACACGAATTTTCGTTTTGTTTTATAACAACATATAGGGATGTCCAGAAACCTTGTGTCCGGAATTTTATTTAATGAGTTAAAATTTCCACTAATTAAATATTGCCATTACTTAATGAACAACTACAATTATTACACCAGTATACCAAGACAATTCTCCTGATATAACCATTAGGTTTTATTAAATAATTGAACTAGTCAAGCCACCTAACCCTTGGCTTCATATAACAATGCAGTTTACTTTACATTTATGGCTAGACTTACAATATTGAGTTACACTGTTTTTTTGACTAATATCAATTAGATTCATTTTTCGATTTATATTTTTAAATATTCATAACTTTTCAGGTGGCGTGTAAATATTACTCAGGAGCATAGTTATAGTCTCACAAGAAGACCAAGATGGAAAACGGCGTATGATACGTAAATAATATTAAAAATCCAGAGTGATATATGTCGCTTATGTTTTTTTAATCACTAACTAAAAATGCTAATAAAGTGAGTAATTATGCAGCGTTTTAAAGGGACACGTAAAATATTACAAAAGTGCCACTGTTGTTGTAACAACTGTTATTGCGATACTTATTTTCTCAATAGAATTTCTGTTAGTGTTCTCAAATAACGTATAAAATAACTCTATAAATAATTATAATATTACTTATTGCTTTTGATACAGTTTATTGGTAATAAAGATTATCGAGAAAAGAAGATCAAAATTTATAATGTTACTAGGAAGACAAATAAATGTTGTAAGAATAATTTTATTTCAAAGAAACAAAAAATAAATATTTTTGATGCACAATATTTTTAATAATCATAAAAAGTGTATTGTTTATATATACCATTTGTATATCCCGTCTTTATTATGTAAGTATCGGCCAATCTGAACATTTTATCATTTTATTGTGGTCAGCATATAATATTAAAACTGAAATAAATTATTGGAAATGACTTGTGTTGAATTAGAAATTATAATTTACAGTTCGCCAAGTTTTCCCATTCTGTACCTACCCTAGATAACACATATCTGTTTATAATGTTAAATAATGATTATTTATTTATATATTTACAGTGAAAAATTGTTTTTTATTATGCCTTAACTTACGTTTTATGTCTAAATTGGGGGATAAAATTTACTACATTTAACAATAAGGTTTTTATGACTTTGATTGTTGAGTATGTACCATTACTATGGGACTAAGGGAAGATGTCATTTTAGTAATTAAAGTTAAGCTTGCCACCATTAAATATTCTTCATTCATCCAATTCTTAATTTATTTTAGTTCGATGTTAGTGAAAAATACACCCGATAGTCACACACAGCAAACCTACGCAGACATAACATGCAGACCCGAAACGAATAATTGTGGTTCACAAAGGCTTTGGCAGATTTGTCTTGGTGCAGATATCGAAACCGCGGCCTCTCGTTTTACATCGGGCTGCTCGCCCACTGTGTCACGGGGGCTGTCATTTAGAAAACATACATAAGATTATTATGCGAATTAAAATAGACAAGCGTTTATGCTGCCATCTGCTGATTTTATTAGGAACTAAACGTCAACAGCTCCATCCCTCTTGGCAGGCCAAAGACCCTTATAATTTGACAAGGATTGTTGATTGGCTGAAAATAGCGTGAAGTTGTATCTCTATTTCCGTATATAGTATAATACTCTTTGGAACTAACTGACCAGCTATTTGCACGTAATGACAGACGCAACTCCATTCGGGGTTACCCGCTCTTAATTACAAATAGTATTTAATCGAATACAAAACTATAATTCCTTAGAAATAATAAAGTTAATGGATAATTCTCGAAATTGACTGATTTTCATTATTCAATAATGTCGCGCTCCGTTATATACTTAAACTACATTGACAAATTGACTTAAGTAACAAATTGGTTGCAAATCAGAATGAAAGGGAATTCTGTTGTAGGATCTGTTGACTAAGGACCCGATAAAACATTTGAGAACACGTAGGATGCGTGTTATATGAACGCGTTGGATACATGGAATGAAACGGTTATTTATTCAGTCATGCTAGATTTATTTAGGGACATAAGAGTGATAATTCTAATGAATATAGCTCATCATCATCATCATCATCCACAGCCTGTAGAAACCCATTGCTAGATATAGGCCTCTTTCGTTTTATGCCACATGCCACGGTCCTAAGCCAGTTTCATCCAGATTCGACCTCCGATCTTAACGAGGTCGTCAACCCATCTTGCTGCTGGACGACCTCGCTTTCCTTGTCACGGCCACCAGTGGATTAGTGAATATAGCTACAGCCTACAACGATATAATTTTTATGTATCAGTGTTGTCATATACAGTCAGTACTGTTTGTTCATAAGTTTTTTTTACATTTTTATACATAAAATATATAAAAAATATACACTTAAAAATGTGCAGCCTCCGATGGCGAGTTCTAGCACCTAAGCCACCGGCGGTTAGGACCCCAGACCCAGAGCGAGGAACCTCCTTACAATACGTACCGTCTCCGATAGTACTGCAATTTGTATCTGGCTTTTGACCCGACGACCAATTGAGTCTCCGAAGATGTTGATATGGTGGTGGTAAATTTTGTGTATGTGTGTCCTTAGGTCCAACTTAAAAGATTGGATAGTTTTAAATCCGATAGGTGGTGCGTGGTGGTGGTGGTTAAATTTGGCACAGAGATAGATTATAGTCTGGAATAGCACATAGGCAACTTTTTGTGCCGGAAAAATGTACAGTTTTCGTGGGATAGTTTAGTTTTTCACAGAGAAAGGGATTGACATGATTTTTTACGTAGTAGCTAGTAGTTTAGGGATAAAAAAATTACATAGGCTACTTTTTTTCCCGGAAAAATGCACGCTTCCTATGAGATAGCAAAATATAGAAAGGTGCAATAGCTTAAGATGCCTCCATGGTTTGTATACCTTTTGTTCCAATAATAACCTCCACGCGAACGGAGCCGCGAGCAACATCTAGTTTAGTAATAAAGTCCTGAGAGCGCTTATTGTTAGAGCCTCGTCATTAACAATTTAGGTATTTAATTTGTATTTGGTATATGCAATTATGCCGTGTGAAAATTGCCAAATTACAAAAGCCGACTTGCTATTAGAGATTGGTCACACAACTGCAGCGGCGCGGCGGCACTTCGGTCGTTGTAATGCTTGATTAGACGCAACTGAGGACGTTGCTGTATTTAGTGTACTATGATTAGGTATATGTAGATATACAATGGCCTCTGAAAATGTATTAGTTAGAATAATCGGTACAAGCATTGCTATGTAATGGTACATCCTTCATGTTACAGAAGCGAGTTATTAACTGTAGAAATATCCGCACCGACATCAGTTTTGGTGATCGATAAATATTTGTTTAGTGGTAGTGTTGTTCAACCATGCAACGTAGAAGCCTTTGTAGTTCCTGATATCGACGACACAAGACTCTAAGTCGACACAAGACTCTAAGTCGACACAAGAAAGATCTAACTGTTCAATGTTTATTAGGAAATAGTTACTATAGTTGGAAAATTGAGCGTATCATTGCCAGTTACAGATCTTGTTTGTATTGAGATTGTATTTACCATAAAGTTGGATGCTGAAATGGTTATACAAAGTTGATTTGATAATATTGATAAGTATTTATGTAAGCCGTTAATCGTCGCGTATAAAACATCAAGAACGGTGAACTCCCAGTGAGCGCCCAACCAGTATACAGCCTCAGCATTACATAAATCATTGTTGGCCAACGCTAATGAGAAATGATTGAAAATAATGCGGCATGAGTAACACTAGCCCATGTTATTGTAAGAACTTTTAAAGTGAAGAAATATCAACAACTACGCGGTGCGGTTACAAGCCTCTGACACGCTCCAATTTCTGACAATTGTTTATTTATTGACAATAAAACTTATTAAAATTTATCAAATGTTGTTATAAATATATAGAAAGTAATATCGATCAAACAATCGAACTTAGTATTAACTCCGTAAGCTATATCGGGACTTGTGGCATATCCAAAAGTCAATAGTCATTGACTACACAAAATTTAGTTTTCAAATTGGACTCATTTTTTCCACGTCACATTTTTTTGCGAAATAGTGACTAGGTCCAAGGTAGGCTCAATTTCTAAGATCCTAAGCATTTGATTATGATCTACGAGCACTATACCAATAGATAAAGATGAAGGGCCGATGTTGTTGAGCGACCGCTCTGGGCGCTAGAAATTAAGAGGCGCTGCAGGTATAACGCCCATTTATTATCCATCACGTATATTGTAACTTGTTGTATGCTTGCCTGGGTAACTATGGTAACCATAAAAGTCTTAAATTCCATAAATGGCAACAACGCCAATTCTACTGTATAGTATAATTTTATTCTTTCCCTAATATTTCTTCCTTTTTCGCATGCATTAGGGTAGCAATAGGCTATTTGACTAATTTTCGAAAATGATTTAAAACTATTATTTATTACATAATAAGCACACTATATTGATATTTCCGGGAAATCTACTGTATTTTTAATAAAAATCAATGTTAAAGTTTAAATCTCCAAAACCGCGGCAAAAACGCTATTTCTGTAATGGCGCTGATCATATGACACGTGTGACGTCACATGCAAGTAAACAAGCTAATAATGATAAGCAAGTTTTATGATAATTGTTTTATCAAAAATTATCATGAAACTGCTTCAAAAATAGATCAACAATAGAATTTATCACCCAGAAAACATAAAACGCGTATTAAAATCACTCGAAGAAACTATGTTTACTTGCGTGTGACGTCATCAGAGTTGTCCCCAATCACAGAGTGTTCACATCACAGATAAAATTAAAAAAAAATGTTGTAATTTATTTCGTTTAATTTGCAAAAAATATACATTATTTTGTTTAAAATTAAGTGAAATATGGTTTTTTAAGCTATTGTCTAACAGGATGACCACAATTTGCAGTGTATTTTCATTGTTGTCAAATAGCCTATTAGGGGGTGCTGTGTAGCAATCTCTTCCAGGGCGCTGGCAGTGCTAAAATCAGCTCTGATGAAGAATACGGATTGGATCCGTTATTGATTACTATTTTGTTGCAGAGCCTAATGGATATTGGTACAGACACTACAGACTGCCGAAACGGATCACGCAAGTCGCGGTTTGAAACTGCCTTCCAGGGGACGCGCCTCTGACCTATCGATGTTACGTGTATATTCCTTATCCATTTTACTCTTTTTAGTGGTAAAAGAAAACTGGTGAGGTGACCTGTGTCGTGGCTGTATCTAAGAATTATTCATAAGATTTTTTAATAATAATTCTTATAGACTCTGCAGGAAACAGTAAACCTATATTATTGTTAAAGTAAAGTAGTAATCATATTGAATGGTTACTATGCCCAAAATCAGCAAAGCGGCCATAGACGAATAACTATGTTTGGAATTAAACATTAAAAAATTAGGACCGGTTTGAGATTTTGACGTACGTAGTAAAAAATATATTTTGTAAATTAAATACGCCTAGTCCATTGGAATTTCGTCGCTGTTTCCAGGTAATGCTAGTTCTAAGTCGGTGTCTTAATCTAAACTGTTCTAGAACAACACGGAGACACGTCGGCGACACTAGCAGGTGAACAGTAGGTACGGATAATTTATTCAATGATAGACAAAGGTTGTGACAAGCGGGTCAAGGCGCGTCCACTTTATTAATAAACTATTAGAAACATAATGTTTACGATTTTACTATAATTTGTCAATATGGACACAGTTCGTGATGTGATAATTATGTAGAATGTTGTACTCGACAGATGTAATGTAATGGGCAATTCATCCCATTGATATTCCAAAATGGATACTAGAGTAATTATATTTTATAAAAAGGGTAATAGGATAATATTGGAATTATGTAACCGTCTTTTGAATTAATCCAACTAAGGGAAGTAGTCGTGTTTACGCGAAATTGAATAATTACATACCTCGAATTATGATTAATGTCCGTATATTTCCGTTCACATTGCATGGTGCAGTGCCATCAGGTGCAGTGTGGTCACTTTGTCGCGCCCGAATAAAAAAAAAATTGTGTACACACCAGGAATAGTGCGGCTCGATCACAGTGGTCTTACTAGAATACTGAAGTCAAGTAGCATCCTGCTGTTGCATTTGATACGTTTAGTGAAAATTCAGGATGCCCACATCACCCAAATTTAATTATTATTACCTACGTAGAATTATAAGAAACTTCTGAGAAAAAGAAACTTCTAATAGACTGCTATTAGCAATTCATTGAGATGATTTATTGATGGCTATTAGTGAGTCAACCGCAATTTTTTTTTATCCTGGCACGGCAAAGTGACCACACTGCACCTGATGGTAAGCGCAGTGACGTCCAGTTAGAGTATCAAGTAGCGAGAAATACTCTATCCATCACTACTCAGCACAATCATGATGGCTTGCTATGTAGCTTCTTCACGCCATGGGGCAAGGTGGTGAAGAAGCGGTCCAGTGTCAGATTACTCAGAAGGCCTCAACACGGCCAAACATTGTACGCCAACACTAGACCCCCTTTATCACATTAAAAGACACCACATTCTACTATTAAATGTAAGAAGGAAAGTGGCGGATATTTCTTTATTGGGAAATTTAATCCAAGGCAAAATCGATTCTCCCTTACTTCTTTACAGAAGATTTTAGATTCAGTTACGAGTTCCTGCTAAAACATTTAGACGAACTAAACTGCTTCACGTCACTCACAGTGCCACCAATTACAGACAAAACTCATTCTTTATGAGGTCTCCCAATTTCTTTCATTATCTCGGGGATTTCCAGATTTTAGCAGGCCGGCATGATTGTGTTGAGTAGCGAGGGATAGACTGTCTCTCGCTACTTGATACTCTATCTGGACGACACAACGCTTACCATCAGGTGCAGTGTGGTCACTTTGCCGCGCCAGAATAAAAAAAACTTAGATTTATTTAATTCAAGTTCAACCACATTTAAACACACTATAGCTAATGACTGGTTCGAATCGAACCGACTAACTGTTTGACTGTTTTGATAATTTCTCTGTTACCTTGATTGTTGTTACGTCATATTGTTGATAAACTAAATATTGTTGTATTATATTCATTATTTAGTAGACTTCGGTAACATTTCAACAAGCTTAATGTATTTTTAGTAATATGTGAGAACATTTTATTGGTATTTAGACAACTATACCTACTGTTAATTTGATTAGTTATTGTTATACTGATTGTTTTCCAAATAAAATAAAATAAATAAAATCTCTCTCTGTCTATTGTCTGTGGCGAATTGTTTCCTACCAAATGTTGCCAGTCACATTCCCAAGAAGTTTCAGAGACGTCACATTGCCCGCCAAAAGATTATAACGACAGGAGTTTACTTTATATTGGATTACATATTCCTATTGTATTAAGTTAAACATTGTATTGTCCACGTACGTCCATGTATTCAGGCTGCGTTATTAAAAGTATATAACCATATTATCCAGCCCTTTATTTCGTCGGTACGGACCCGACACCGTCCAATAAATGTAGGCCTCCCCAAGTGAACCCTAACCATCCCGGTCTAGACTAGCATCCATACGCTACCCGCCACCTTCTTCAAGTCGTCGGTCCATTGTGCAGCAGGGCGTCCCACACTACGTTTGCCGAAACGCGGTATCCACTCCAGCCTCCAGCACACGTCTGCTCTAGCGTTCAGATGGTCGAACAGATGACGTGCAGCCTAGCCTACTTCCACTATGCCACCCGCTATGTAAAATATTAATTAGTTATGTGTAATAAAACTTGTATAAGAACCCTTATTTTATAGTACCTAATCAAAGTTTAAGGACTTAGGCAGTTACAGCTTTTTTTACTTATAATGGAGCGATTTAAAGCTTCACAAACAAAGAAATCCTTAAAATTGAATCCGTGCGATAGGTACCTCGACGCTTAGATATCGGTGAACTTAATTGTATATAATAATAGCACTCAAATCATCAAGGCTATACTATTGATGCAGTCTAAACCTATAATTAGGTTAAATGCTGAATCTGATAACAGTTAATACACGTGTTTAAAGTTAAATATTATAATTAAGTTATAACAACGCCAATTAAGTGCAAATAGCGTGTACATCATAGTAATTGCTATTAGAAGTCCATCAGGCGTCTAAGATACTTATATAAATTCAATTACACGCATTTGATATTTATTTTCGTGATGCGTACCCAATGAAGAAAACATATTCTAGTGTCCTAATCCATTTAGGTAATTACAGTAATAGGTTAAAACTAACATCTGCCCCCACATACTACCAGACAATGTGACATGGCTAATCTTATTACATACACGTGTGAATTAGAACTTTACCTTGGGAGGTTCTTTAGGCAATATGTACACATGGCTATATTGCTATTGTGTTGGATGGTTGTGACGGCATGATTGTGTTGAGTAGCGAGGGATAGAGTGTCTCTCGCTATCCCGGGGTATTCTAAGGAGTGCTAGAATTGCAGCCGGAATCGCCCCTGCGCGGTGCTGCGTAGCAGCCCATCTCCATGGAGGGCTAAGGAGCCCCCGCGCACCGAACAACGACAGCGAACGAGGCCTGACCCGCGCTGCCGTCCATCTCGGGGTCGCACGATGCTCCGAATTTGGGAGTGCATCGATACGGGCTGACAGCCCTCCGCTGCGCGCCCGCGACTCCCGATGGCCCCTATTAGTCGCCTCGTACGACAGGCAGGGGTTACCGTGGTGGAATTCAAACGCCCCCATTCCTCAGGGCGGGAGACGCCGGTCAGTCGTCCACCCGGCGCCTCCTACGTCTTCTCTGGCGGCGGGAGGGATCATATCGTTCCCGATCCCTCTCAGCACTCTCCTTCTGCGAGATGAAGTTCTCGCAGAAGTGGGCCACCGCACGCCAGGACCTCCGGCTGGCGACCATGGACGACACCACGGCCGGCAGCGAGAGGTCTCCTCCAACGACTGCTCTGAGAGCGCTGCGCTCTTCGTCCCAGGCTGGGCACTCCTCCAACGTATGTTGGGCCGTGTCCTCGCGGCAGTTGCCACAGTGGTGGCACACGGCGGACACCTCTTTTCCGATCCGACACAGGAACGAACCGAAACACCCATGGTCCGTTAATACCTGTGTCAGTCGGAACGTAGGCGCCCCGTGGCGCCTGTCTAGCCATCTCTTTAGGACAGGACCCACTGCTGCGACAGTCCTCAAGCCCGCAGTCGGGCGCCTTAACCTACCCATTCCTTCTGAATACCTTGCTCTTTGTATTTTGGGTATATTTAGGTAACGGAGATCACGTATGATCCATTTTTTTTAGTGCCTCGATAGGCAGACGAGCGTCTGCTGATGGTAAGTAGTCACCGCCGCCCATAGACTTCTGCAATACCAGGGCACAGCAAAGCCGCTGCCTACCATTGGTTCAATGTCATTGTAAGTGCTAACAGGCGACAGTAATTTAATTAATTTAATAAGATTACTTTAAACTGCATTGGTTTATATATTAGTTATTATTATTTAGATATTTGGAGATCAATGGTAACCGAATTATATTATTACTTGCAATAGGATGACACAAATTACGTTCGTGGAAGATGGTCGCCTTCAGGTGCTATATCATGCAAAGTAATAATAAATATTAATAAAATACACCATTAATATTGTAATTCAAAAGAGAAAATGACAGAAAAGCAATAACTTTGTATTATTACTAGCGATTTTATATTACACACAAGATGCGGGATATTATGGCGGGATGGTTGGCGTTCACTCGCGGAAGCCTACGTCCAACAGTGGACTACAATAGATATGTACATATTAATAGCGAGCCTGCCCGGCAACGCACGGATGCAAATTAGATTTTAAAAATTGCTTAATAGGAAGAAAATATTTTGTACATAAATATAAAAATACCAAATTTCCTGAGGATTTTTGTATGTCTTATGGCTTAACCTAAGCCATACAAGTAAATTTTTCGGCGACTTGAAAACCTTTTCACACACCGTTGCGCGGTTTAGAAGGAGTTATCGGATACCAGCCAGACTTGGAGGGCGATTTCCTTTCATACTATGTTTAGATTATCTTCATTGATTGCTTTCAAAATCTTACAATACAACAAATCTTTATTGTATAAACATAAAAGGATAATAACATAGCATACATATGTACGTAGTACATATAGATCGCTGCATATAACTTAATAACTAAATTGTTATACAATGGGCGGTCCTATCGCTAAAATCTACCAGACAACCTTTGTCTGGAGAGAAATGGAAGTATAAAAAGTAGACAGTGGTATACGATAAAGAAAGCAAAAAGATAAAACAAAAACTAAATTACAAAATCAAATACCTAATCTTAAAATTCTAACCTTAACTCTTAGTTTGAAAAGTTCCCATTCGGTTAAACATATTTGAACACTTCCTCGTTTTCTAGCCATTAGCTATAAAACATGTTCATAACTATCATCGAAATAGAGACATATGCACTCACGCATATAATCCAGGAAGGGTTATACAGAGGTGTAGCTATCAACACCCACATTTCGCCGAGCTTATTATAGTCTCATGGTATGATAGGGGACGACCCTATCGCGATACCTGGCACAATTCTATACCGTACACATGGTTTAAAACCCACCATAGTGGCACACGCAAGTGTGTCGCGTTCCGGGAACAGCCAGTGTACATCCGATTTTTGTCAGGGGTCTAGAGTTGGGGTCCGATGTTTGGCCGTTTTGTGGCCTTCTGAGTACTCTGACACTAGACTCTCAACCGCTTCTTCACTTCCTTGCCCCATGGCGTATTGTGAAGAAGCTACACAGCAGGCTACTCTAGCTGGACGGCACTGCGCTTACCATCTGGTGCAGTGTGGTCAATTTGCCATGCCAGGATAAAAAAAACAATCGGATAAATTGAATCCATATTTAGCACGTTATAATAAACAAGATGTACTTAGGAATGGTCGTAGCAACTCGAAGTCAACAATAGACAATTACAGCATTAATTCGTGACGTTCGTTAAATGATCTCGCTATCTAACAAGGTCGTGATCAGATCGCCGACGCAGATGGGCCATTATTCTCGGAATTCAAGGAACGGCTCCGTGGCGAATCTCACTCTTCAAATTGCTATGATTTTGTATGCGATGCGGACCATTTGGTTTCTGTGCTGTGATTTATAATGGAATTAAGGGTACTTATCTTTATACAACATGTAACATGATTAACGCACACTCTGAAAGTAGTTTGTTCAGAATAAGCAACTGAATCGATATTAAACATTTTTAATAGACGATTTTTTTTTTCTAAAAATAATTAAGACCCAGGTAAATAATAGTCACCCTTTAATTCAACGTTCACGACAAACGAAACTGAAACATAACTCGATGCGATAAAGTCTTTTCTAAATGCAATAATAAACGAACACTTTAAAAAATCAAATAATTAAAATTACGAACTTTATGTCGAAAATTAGTACAACTAATTTCATAAAAAAACAATATTTATATTCATCTCAGTCTAATTTCAATATATTAATTGTGCTTGTAATAATATTTTTAAATTAGGGTGTCTGAGGATGTGTGTTATTCGTTACACGTAGTATATATAATTCTACTGTACGTGTGTATGTCACTGAACTCCTCCTAAACGGCTGGACCGATTTGATTATTTTTTTTTGTATGCCTTTGGGTGGCGCCCTGGATGGTTTAGATTCACAAATCAGCCCGTCAGATGGCGCTGCAGTCGGTGTGGCGCTGCTTATACGGGAAGGACAACGTCTGCCGGGCCCGCTAGTATATATTCTTGTGGTATATTTATTAGCATACATATTTAAAACATCGTAAAATATATTTATTTATTTATTTATTTATTTATTTATTTATTTATTTATTTATTTATTTATTTATTTATTTATTTATTTATTTATTTATTTATTTATTTATTTATTTATTTATTTATTTATTTATTTATTTATTTATTTATTTATTTATTTATTTATTTATTTATTTATTTATTTATTTATTTATTTATTTATTTATTTATTTATTTATTTATTTATTTATTTATTTATTTATTTATTTATTTAGAGTTTACAACAGAGAATACACATCACATTCACAGATTACAATATTATAGTATGTACAATAGTGCTTCTCCAATTATAGTAAACTACAGCATGCATTATATAAAAGGAAACACAATTTAATTAATTACATTTTAAATAAGTTACATTTTAAATTACATTATAAATAAGTTACATTTTAAATTACATTTTAAATTATATAACGTATCAATATATATGTCACTACCAATAGTCACATACATAGTCCCCGCCTTTAGTTACATACAATTATCTTGTGTCGTAGGAATCAGCAATTACAAAAGCCTGCAACAAATATTTGTGGGTCACAAAAACATTTGTCTCACTACCGGGATCAAACCTACGGCCTCTCGTATCACAGTCGCCCACTGGACCACGGAGACAGTGATATATTAATCTCAAATTCATCTACCTTTACTTTTGTCGTTTATTTCATCTTTATTCGACGAGTGCTTAGTGTATTGTATCAAAATCTTTAATTATAAGTACTCTGACACTAGACCCTCTACCGCTTCTTTACCTTCTTGCCCATGGCGTAGTGTGAAGAAGCAGGCCGGCATGATTGTGTTGAGTAGTAGGGGATAGATTGTCTCTCGCTACTCGATACTCTAATTGGACGACACTCCGCTTACCATCAGGTGCACTGTGGTCACTTTGCCGTGCCCGGATAAAAAAAACTATCTTATCAAATTTGGATCAAGTGCACATCAGACAAGACCTTGGACACCAGCATGTCTACAAATAAGGTATATAGGTACGGGACACGTGTTCACACACGCGTTAATTCGCAAGCCATGCTCCACAAAAATAATACGATTTTCGGATTGTATTCGCCCCAAATCCAGTTTCCGACCGCGCCAAGTAATTGGATATTGTGAGACTATACGATTTATACGTACATTGTATTGGATAGCGGATAGACACGGGTATGGCTAGTGTTAGAATAAAGGAGGGAAAAAGAAATAAAATACTAATTTCTTGGTGCTTCTTTTCAGTATTACGCCCGTAATACCCGAAGGTGTAACCAGTACACCCACTTTTTGGCGTATTTATTTCGGTCCCATAATTCGATAGGGACGAGCCTATCGCCATGCCGCGCTGAATTCCAGATTCCGGGCTGATACTGAGTATTTCTAAATAGGAAACGCAATATCAACTTAACGACACCGGGATCGAACCCGAGACCTCAGCACGGCAGGCGTAACGCATGCGCAATTACTACTGCGCCACCGAGGCAGTCGCCTGTTCAGTATTACAAAATAAATAAATAGTATTAAACCAGTATTACAGTCTGACTGCGAGGCACGGACGTGTTCATTGAGCTAATATTACTACGTATATTAGCTCAATGGACGTGTTCTATAATGATAACGGTAAGGCCTTAGTCTATCACGTTGGCCTATTAATGGGTTTTAGACTCAACACTTCGAAATTATTTATTTTATCGTCAAAGTGAACAATAATTGAAAGAATACACACAAAAGTAAGCAGTGTGATCCCAGGGTCGAACTTTGAACTAGCGTCATCTTCCTGGACAGTCCGCTCTACATTCCGCTAGAAACAATTGGAGCCAATTCAATACTATTTTGTAGTGAAATTAATTTACATAAGAAATAAGTCGTACTTATAATTTAGGCTCATTAAAATACATTCGGAGTGTTTAGACGAAACAATCAATGTTGTGGATATTCATATTCAATAGACATATGCAGCGTTTGCTCGTTTGTGGGCCTCAAGGCTGCATTAAAGGCTAAATTATTCATAACAGTGAAGAGAATCGTCCTCACTGTATCACCTGCAATAGGGTAGTTTCCTGTGTTTAATTTTGTATATTCTTCTATATGCAACCGAATATAATACGCAAAACGAAAAAGAATCAAATTTGCTTAAAAAAAGAGGTCACAATATTTATATTAAATATTGGTAGGAGTCTACCAAGAGGATAGTTATGGACTCGGAAATTCTACCATGCCTCACCTACTGTAGCCAAACCTGGACATTCGACCTAAAAACCAAAACCAAAATCCAGACTACGCAAAGAAGAATGGAGAGAAGCTATTTAGGCTTAAAAATACAAGACAAAGTGAAAAACGCAGACATACGGAGAAAAACAAAAATAACAGATGCACTTACTTTCTGTCTTCAAAGAAAGTGGAGATGGGCAGGACACGTGGCCAGATACAACGACGACAGATGGACGCAGAGAATATTAAAATGGTCGGGACCGCGAGGCACCAGATCGAGAGGTCGGCCTTGTGCGAGATGGGCAGATGAAATTACAGAGGTGGGGGTCAAAGATGGTTGGAAACTGCCAAACTTAGAGATAAGTGGAATTCCTTGGAGGAGGCTTTTACGCGAAAGGGGTCCATTCAGAATTTAATTTAATCATATATATTTTTTAATTGTAATTCATTATCTAATTTTAAATATTGTTAAATAATTTAATGATTAATTTATCTTATTTTATAATTATCTAGTTTAACATGGAATAAATAAAGCTTTATTATTATTATTATTATTTTATTTAAGTTTTAAAACTTCTCCCATATGTTGGGGTAATAAACCAAAGTTGCGGGCTTTTGGCCAAACAACTTTGGTGGCTAAAGTGTTTAGTCTATTGACAGAAACTTCCTGACAATTCTGCAAGTGTTCAGTATGACTGCCTTCTGTAAAATAGTGTATGTAAGTGGGTGAATGTGTAAAGATTTGAGACTCGTGTGAAGGGTTTTTGGGATGACGCCGGTACTTGATAAAATTACGGGAACAGTCTTGACAGTTTGGACCTTCCACTGGGTTTTGATTTCAATGGTCAGATCTGCATATTTTGACAATTTGTTAGTATGTGTGGCTGTAAGATTATGTGTGTTAGGGATAGCTACATCTATGAGGTAAACTATTTTATTTTGCTTGTCGTGGAGTGTGATGTCAGGTCGATTGTGATGTATAGTCTTGTCAGTCAGTATAGTCCTGTCCCAATACAGTTTGTAGTCATGTGAGTCAAGGATGATTTGAGGTGTGTATTTATAATATGCTGTAGTTTCAGTGATGAGTTTGTGTTTGTATGCTAATGTCTGGTGTATTATTGCTGCTACCTGGTCGTGTCTATGCTTGTAGTCTGTCTGTGTGATGGATGAACATGCGCCTGTGATGTGTTGTACCGTTTCTGGGTGTTTATGACAGTGACGACAGTGGTCGTTGTTTAGGCTGCTGTCTCGAATTATGTACCTCCTGTAATTTTTCGTGTCTATAACCTGATCTTGAATAGCTAGCATGAAACCTTCCGTTTCTGGGAACAGTTCACCCCTTTGTAGCCATGCGTTTGACGCTATCTTGTCAACATTAGCACTGATCAAATCAAGCCGATGCCGGCCATGAAGGGATTTTACGGCCCAGCTATTAATTTTTTGTTGGTTTGTGACCTCACATATTGTTTGTTGTGATCTGAGAGAGACAGTGGTGTATATTTGTCTGCTTGAGATATAGCTTTGTGGAGCGTAGAGTGCAGTGAGTGAATGTGGAAGAATGTTCTGAGTGACTCGATCTGTTTGTTGTGTAGGTTTGTTATGTCTATCAGGCCTCTGCCACCTTCGCCTTTAGGCAAAGTTAGTCTTTGGATACAAGCTCTTGGGTGGTGTTTCCTGTATTTGGTCATCGTGGTGTTAATGATTCTCTGTAAGTTTGTCAAATCTGTTTTAGTCCAGCGTATGATTCCAAATGAGTAAGTTAGTATAGGTATGGCAAAGGTGTTAATAGCTTTGATAGTGTTGCGTGCATTCAAGTGAGACTGTAGTATTTTAATTAATCTAGATCTAAAATTATGTTGCAATGTCTTTTTCGTCTCTTTGTGGTGAATCTGTTGTGACTGGCGATATCCTAGGTACTTATAACCTTCTACTGGGTCTACCGCATCTATTACATCATGGCTTGCTAGTGTAAATGAGGCGGGTACTACTTTTCCTTCGGTAAGTGATTGAATTTTGCACTTATCAATTCCGAATTCCATGCAGATGTCGTTTGAAAATTTTTGAACAATATCAGTGAGTGTGTGTATATCATCAAGGGTACTCCCAAAGAGTTTGATGTCATCCATGTACATGAGATGAGAGAGTGTAGTGAGTTGTGTCTCGTGTTTGATTTTAAATCCTAATTTATTTTCATTGAGCATGTTAGAAAGTGGATTGAGGGCCAGGCAAAACCATAAGGGACTTAAGGCATCTCCTTGGAATATGCCTCTTTTTATCGGGATAAAATCTGTTTCAGTTGTTTTATCTGGAGTATGTATTTTTAATTGGGTGTTCCAGTTTAACATTGCTTTTTCTAGAAAAGTGGTGATTACAGGATGGATTTTATAATGTTTTAGTATATAAATTAACCAGGAGTGCGGTATAGAATCGAAAGCCTTTTTGTAATCTATGTACATGGTATGAATATTACGTTTTTGACTGATAGCTTGTTTTGATGCTACAGCGTCGATCGTAAGCTGTTCCTTGCATCCCTGGCTATTTTTGCGGCACCCTTTCTGTTCTTCGGCTAACATTTGATGTTCATGGACGTGTTTGTATATTGTTTCACTTAAACATGACGTAATAATTTTGTATATGTTCTGTAGACAAGTGATTGGTCGATATTTGGCGGGGTTTGTCGGGTCAGATAAATCTTTCGGCAACATATATGTTGTACCCTGTGTGATGTAGTGAGGCAACGAATCAGGTGAACGGATAAATGCATTTATGTGTTTTAGTAATAGTGGGTGAATGCATGTGAACTTTTTGTACCAAAAATTGTGTATATTGTCGGACCCAGTAGCTTTCCAGTTGTGTATTTTCTTTAATACTATAGTCAGAGTATCTATATGAATTTGTGCAAACTCCATTTCTGGGATGTGTGTTAAGGTATTCTTGTCATGATTAATCCATAGGTTTTGGTTGTGCTTAACAGGGTTGGACCAAATATTAGACCAATATGTATGTAACGATTCAGGGGTAGGTAATGGTACGTTATTTCCTAATAAACTATTATGTTGTGTTATTTTTCTATAGAAAAGCTTTTAATTATTACTGAATAGTTTGTTTTGAGCCTTTCTAACTGTAGTCTGCTTATACCTTCTTAATCGGCTGGCAAGAGTATTTAATTTTTGTTTTAAAGTTTCTAGATAGTGTGTGATATCAGTGTTTTGATTCTCGTGTTGTGAATGAATTTTAAATTGTTGTTTTATTTTATCAATGTGTCTAAGTAACGCTTGCGATCGAACGCCCCGTGCATACTCGGTCAATCTTCCTATGCTTACTCTCAGGACCTTTATCCTTTCTTCCAGACGTTTTTGCCATCTCGGTACCCCTTGTGTCCAATTATTTACTGTATGTTCCCGTAATATCCTAGCACCATTAAACTTAGCTGCTGTATAGGCCCCGCAGTAAATAATTGTTTGTGTTGTTTCAAAGTCAGTGTCAGAAGATAAAGACTTTGGGAGTATATCTGAGTTAAGATGTGTTATAATAATTGCTAGCATTTTTGATGATTTTAACTTAGGTAGGTGTGGTCGAGATGTCGGATTCGTATCTTTAAATTTGACATAGGTTTCTAAAAACATATTTTCTAATTCTTGTTGTAAATCTGAAGGGAATTCTATGGTATCATTTGTCATTTGTTCTGGAGCTAAGTTTTCTTGATTGGTTGTTGTTTGTGTATGGGCGGTTGTGGTCTGTAATGAAATATTATGTGTCTGTTGAGCCGTATCTTTGTTAGAGTGTGCAGTTAAAGAGTCTAGCTCAAGCCGTACTTCTTCTTGAATTCTGATTAATCGATCTGAGGATAATAGTTGATTATTGACAATGGATCTTCGTTGATCAGATATTCTTTGCGCAGAGAGATGGGCAATAGCTGGGCATTTAGAGATAATCTCTTGGTGTAATAGTGGTCTGTAAGTTGTAAAGTCAGTTTCAAGTTTTGTCAGTCTGTAGTAACATTTCATTATGGTTTCATTTAGTTTATCGTTCCATCTCATTCTTCGAGATTGTGTGTTTTCTGTGTCAATAGTAATGTCAGGTTGTGGTTGATTTTGTAGTAGCGTTCTAACTTCTTCTTTGATATTCTTTAATTCTTCTTTAGTTAGAAAATTACGCTGGAGTATTGCGCGCCGTTGATCACCTACTCTTTGCTTTCCCACTTGCATATCTGGGAACTGTGTTATGAATCGTGCATGTAAAGGTGTCAGGTATGCTCTTCTATTCGCTTCCAAATTAGTGATAATGAAGTAATGGCGCATGATGAAAATGTTCATTTCTTTTGTCCACGTCTTATGTGTGCGCCGTCCTTCTTTGGCGGGTGCAGTAACTTTGGCTGAAGTAGCCTCCTGCACAACATCCATAGAGGAATGAAGTGAGAGTGAGGGTGATGAATTGGATGTACAAGACTCTTGAATTCTTTCAAGGTAGGAGGGTGGTGATGATGGAATGGATGAGAATAATGAGGTTGGTGAGGAACATGATGACGTTGGTTGGTCATGTTGATCTGCAGCAGTGTGGAACTGGGCAGGTTGTTGCGATACGGTGCCCTCCCCAGAATACGTAGGGCAGCCCGGGCTGGAAGGCCCGGGGCGGGATTCTCCATCGCCGTTAGCTCCGGTACCCGCCTGGGGTATAGTCCTGTTTCTTAGGCGCATCGCATGTATATTATTATTATTATTGGTAGGAGCAAATACTAACAGGCATGCGCGAAAATGGTTGCGTATTGGGAACATATTGCTATCTCCCTCGCACAGCGGCACAGTAATGGAGATTCTGAGAACCGTGACGTCAAGGTACATATCTGCATCCTTTTACTGTCATTTGGGAATTACCCCTTCCAGCAGATTTGAATGGCGTCTAATTTACTTATTTTTGTTCGGATTCATAAAATTCTTTCGATAATAGGTTAGGATAAGAAAAAAATAAAAAGAACCCGCAGAAAAAAGCCGCAGAACATCAAATTCAATACCGTTCAACCGATCGCAATTAATCCAATTTACTTTACATGGTGTTGCATCGTATGCCGGGTGGAGCTAGTGGTGAATAAATAAACTCAACAGTTACACACTTAGTCGCACTAAACTAGAATAACCTAAATTTAGGTTTTATGACCTATAAAAGGGACCTTTGGTCTTACAACACTCAGAACCGAAACAAATATTTGTCGAACTCACATACTATACCTATTATCAAGGTTAAATTAAATCTAGCTGGAAATACTGGACGTAATTTAATTCCATTGATAGTTTGATTTTAATTTTTATTCTTATACCTAGGTTTTTTAAGATTACAATCAATGCTAAGTTCAGGGCTAGCTGGACAACAAAGCCGATTGGTACAATTGAGTGCCGTTAAATGGAAAGAACAGAAATGCTTAAGGCTGAAAAGAAATATAGAAATAAGATTATTCTACCGATAAAACGAGTTACTTGTCTTTATTCTAAAGCTTTATAAATACCAGTTAACAATTGTTATTATTATATTAGTAAAACTTAGCAGGTAACACTGTACTTATAGTCTGTGTTAGGAGAATAATATATATATATATCGTTGTCAATTTCACTCTCTTTTGTGGCAAAGGAAAACATCGTAAGGAAACCTGTATATTTTAGAATACCTAGATTTGTATACCTGAGAATTTTGAAGGTAAGTGTAGTCCATCAGCCGGTAATGAGCCAATTTGGTGGACTAAGCTCTAATCGTACTATATTCTTTGGTCTAAAACCTGTAATTAGTAGAAAGGTCCGTGCTGGGGATAGACTAACATATTATTCAGTCGAGGTTTTCCAAAGGGACTACAGTATGGGGTTCTTCAAGAACGGAGTAAATAGGTTTATGAAGGGTCGGCAACCTGCATGTTATTCTCCTGATGTTGCAAGCGTCCATAGGCTACGGTAACCGCTTACTAGCAGGCGGGCCGTAAGCTTGTTTGCCACCATCGTGGTATATAATACATATATTTTTCAGTGGAAAATCTCTAAACGTTGCTTAATGCAGCATCGGTTACATAGAGTAAGGTCTTCAGATTTTGGAGTACGCGATGATTCAAGTACTAGCACACAAACCGTCTTCTTCCTTCTTCATTTAGAATCTTAGAACAAATTACTTTTTATGGACTAAAAAGCTTAGAGTACGTTAAATAGTTGTGTTTTAACAGTTGTGGTGTTAAAGAAAGAATGCGCAGAACACTCGCATGTGCCAACCCACGTACAACGGACACCAGAACCGTTCTCAGACAACGGTCTTCAGTTTTTGGACGATAATGTCGTCGGGACATGCACGTATTGGCGTGCGAAACAATGTACAGTTCCAATTACTGTCCAGTATATTGTGGTCATAATGGTCGACGAATGCCTAATGTTTCTGCTATTTCCTCGGATATTGTTCAACCCATTCAGTTCTTCGTAATGGAAGACCATCCAGACACTTGTAACGCAACCATGAGTCTCACGTAGATTCGCTAGCGACAACGCAAAATATTTATAAGGCAAAATATACAATGCCTCTAACGTTTACGTTGGAAATTTTAGTACGATAAAATAAACAACGCTGCAATAATAGTGACTTCGTTTACGTATCGTAACTTTTGACATAAACTTATGGCGTATTGTTCTTAAAAGTATATTATTTTCGAAGTTCTTGATTTAATGCGGTTCGAATTTTTTATGGTAATCATAATATATTTATTACCAACATGTGTGTCCTTGCGACTGGTCAATTTCATGTCCACGTGTTAGTAGTTCGTTTCACTCTCTGTAACCTATTGCCAGTTCTACTCAAGCAGTTATGGTATTAAAATATAATCTAAGCTAAAAAATAAAAAAAGTGGTGGCGCAGTTGTATTTGCTCATGCATACGACTGCTGTGCTGAGGTCACGGGTTAGATCTCCGGGTCCGGTAAAGTGATATTGGGTTTTTCCTATCCCTTCGAGGATTACAGGCGTGAGTGTATATATATGTGTGTAAAAATATATTTTTTTAAATATTATGCGCTTTTATGTTCATAAATTATTTATGAATTAATTTTTGTATTTCCGCCCGACAATGAAAGTAGAGCAATTCATTTCCTATTATTTTTTAAATACTGTCGCAGCTTCCGGATCTCGTATTAACGAGCTGTGTTCTGTCGGTATTCATGTCTGGCTAAACAAACGGCGGTATAGTCGATGTTCATACATAATCACTTATTATCAGATAAGCCACTTGACCAACGTCGTCGTGTGCTATGGTGCTATATCCGAGTCCTTCATAATACAGTCCATTACTCCTAGATTACTGAATGGTCCATACATTTTATTAAATGCGATGACCGCCGTGCTCTTGCGTCATCGATTATTTGCATATCGTTTATAAGTTAGATTGGAGGACCAGATCAGGTTAATTGGCTTCCTTTGTTTCCAAAATAACACGTCGTAAGATAAATTTAAATACTTTTAACCTAGTAATTTTTAGAATTCACATTATTTTATCCGTGTTCTTTAGCATACAAATAATAATAGCTCTTCCTTTCGATCAGTTCTCTTTTGTCATTTAAACAATTCTTTATCAGGTCTAGCGGATCATTTTGATTCTTGCACTGCACTTTTATTTTCTATCGGGGGTCTAGAGTTGGGTACGATGTTTGGCCATGTTGCGGCCTTCTGAGTACTCTGACAATAGACCTTCGACCGCTTCTTCACCTTCTTGCCCCATAGCGTTGTGTGAACTACACAGCAGGTTGGCATGATTATGTTGAGTAGCGAGGGATAGATTGTCTCTTGCTACTTGATACTCTAACTGGACGGCACTGCGCTTAGCATCAGGTGCAGTGTGGTCGCATTGCCTTGCCAAGATAAAAAAGAACATATTTTATTTACAAACTAATGGCTCATAGAGTAATAGGAGAAGTTGTAGTCAATGATGCTAGGTATGTTGCCGATTTGATGGCAAAGGAAACTAGGTTGATCAGTGGATTCTACCTAGTTACTTTCTACAATATACAATAAATACATACATATAAAAAATACTATAAAAAAAATACACTCACGTCTGTAATCCCCGAAGGGGTAGGCAGATGTGTAACCACAGTACACCCACTTTTCGCCGAATTTCGGTCCCATAATGTGATAGGGGGCGAGCCTATCGCCATACCGGGCACAGAATCCAGACTCCGGGCTAATACTGAGAATTTCTAGAGAGAAAAACCCAATATCACTTTACCTCACCTGGGGATCGAACCCGAGAGCACAGCAGCAGTCGTAACGCATGCGCAATAACAACTGCGCCACCGAGGCGGTCCAATAAACTGTAGTACATAAATAACCAGAATGTCATAACCCCAGCTTCTAGCTGGAATGAATTATTAAAATATAATAAGATGCACATACAATATGAATGTCATTAGCATGTGAAGGATAATTTGAAAGTAACGCGGTGTCGTGTTGGTTTATTTAGTGTCGCTCCGGAGTTCAATGTCTTATGTTTAAAATTGCAGGTAAAGACGTCATTCGAAGGTTTATCCTTACGAATTTATGAAAGCAATATATTATCTTAACTTAAAGGGTTTTGTTAAAGGATTCTTAATTCTTTGCTATGCGTAGATTTATTTATACACCTTTCGTACATTTTCGGCGCCAAGCAAAAACTGTTCTCGTATTGATCTTGCCTAGGGCGGTAATCTCTTGTAGATCTTACTAAAATGGCGGATCTCTGGTATGTTTATTACCTTATTAAAACTAATGTAAAATGATGTAAAGGCGCCAAAATCAATCAAAATCCTAACAATATAGCTTATTTAAAATCAAACTACCTATGATCATCAAATCTCGATCGATCGAATCATGATTTCAAATCTCGATGGGTTTCGATCCCACATTTCTATTTTATTAGAGATTTAAGTATGATTAGTAAATATAAACGTCAATTTCATACTTGAACCCCTATTATTTCATAGATAATGTTGAAATTTCATTTCTATGCTAAACAGTCAAAGTGACCCAGTAACTTGGTTCTGTAGTCCATAATTTCCTTCTTGCACATTTCTCTTTACCTACTCATTAGTGCATTGAATATTTCTAGTTGATATTATTGATTATCGACGGTGGACAGCGAGGCGGTGGTTACCGTTCCGAATGGCACTTGTCATCTGTATTGAAGCTGATATCTGGGGGCATTAGGTAATAAATAAATACACCCAACAGGCACACACAGTTCTGACCCCACACCAGGTTAAACCTGTATCGCGGGTATCAAAAACTACGAGGGACGACGATCCCACAACAAACAGACCCAAAACAAATATCTGTCTGTCATACAAACATATCACTGGGTGCGGGAATCGAACCCATGGCCTCTCATTTCACAGCCGGCGTCTCGCCCGCTGCGCCACGGAGGAAGTCATAAGATCGTCGAGGATAGATTCGAGGCGGTATTAAGAATGGTTATACGTTAACTGAGAATTAATCTGCAAAATTCTTTTTTATAGCTTCTTTTTGCTTCGCTGTAGTTGTATTGGGCAAAAAACTTGCTGTGGCACATATAAAAACACTTTTTTAATCGACATAGTTAATAATATTATTATTCACAAATATTTGGTTTTGGCCATAAATATCGAGAAATATCGACGACACTTGGATGTTGTATTTTGCCACTCACAGCACAACAGTTTATAACAAGGGACGTGGGATGAATTGGTGGATTTGATTAGACTTTATTATGAAACACATTTATCTTCAACTTTCGCTATTGTAATAATTGATAATTCATGAATGCCAGATGTTGTTGTTATTTTAAGTATCTATTGGATTAATTTTGTCAGGTCCGTATAATTGTATTTCAAAAGAGTAATGAATTCAATCTGTATGCTTTGTGTCTCGTATGTGAAAATGAACATTTGTGAATCAGTTTGAAAAGGGAACACTAATGCTTGAGAACATAGAGTCTTTTGGATTATTGTTATATTATTATTATGAAGTATGGAGTACAGAAGTTATTAATTTACCATAAAGAAATATTTAAAGAAACACGAATTTTATTATTAATCTCATAAATTCCTCGGTCTATCACTATGTTTACATACGAACACATAGTCACGCCTGTAATCCCCGAAGGGGTAGACAGAGGTGTATATTTACATCGTTTCATATATTTATGAAAGGATGATATTTCACGTGTTTGTTTACACTGTATGCAAGTTGTATTGAAATAAACTTTACGAGGATACGGAAGATATTGCAAATTAAAATATTAACATAATACGCTTGCATAACTGACTCATTAACAGTACATTCTACTTTATACAACTTTCACTGTCGTCCATACGCGTAAATTATAAGATTTGGTGGAATGAGATTGGTCTGCGCCAAAATATATCTATATCTATATAAAGAGGTAAAGTTTGTGAGTTTGAATATTCAGGGTAATCTGCGGTACTACTGATCCGATTTTGAAAATTCTTTCGATGTTAGAAAGTTATATTATCCCTGAGTACTATAGACTATTTTTTACTTTGGTAAATATATTTTTTCAATAATCAATCACAACATACAGGAGCCGCGGGCAAAAACTAGTCGCTTATATTTATGTTTACTATGATAGTATCATTGGCGAAGTTGTCCACTATATTTTATCCTGGGACTGCAAAGTGACCACACTACACCTGATGGTAAGAGCAGTAACTAAGTAATTTATTTTCTTGTTAAATACGACTTTTAGTTGTCCCTTCGGCTGTTTCTTCTCTCTTCTGAGTACAATAGACATTTTCGTAGCACCAGTAGAGTCTTCCTCTACATACATTGATTTATAGCTTAGAGTATTTAACACTGGAGACGCCATTGAGCGCTTACCCCGTATGACAAATGTAAGAGCACGGTGCTCATACACGTTCTATAAAACGAGTTGCGCTTCGTGATCTGCCACTAAAAAAGTGACATCACGTGCGAATTGAGCTCCGTCAAAATGCGAGCCTGTAGCGGTATTAACATGTAAAAATAGATCTGACACATTAAACTTACAAAAATACAACATTATTTTTCACCTGGACGTATTTTTTTAAAGTAATATTATCCTTAAAAGCAACAAAACATATAATTTCTAAAAATTATCATCGGGTCATAAATGTTGCCAGGTTAATCTTTTAGCCACAGTAGTGTAAAATTTATTTGCATTCAATATCTTAAACGCAAGTTGTTTTTTTAATATTCGTTTTTAACTAATGTTGCCCGCGGCTCCGCCCGCGTGTAGGTCTTGGAGCATTTTAACCTTCTATATTTTGCTATTCCATAAGAAGCGTGCATTTTTTCGAGTTAAAAGTGGTCTTTGTCATTTTCTGATCCCTAAACTGCCACTATGCAAAAAATCATGTCGATCCTTTGCTCTGTGAAAAACTAAACTATCCCATGGGAACTGTACATTTCTCCGGGATAAAAAGTAGCCTATGTGCTTTTCCAGACTATAATCTATCTCTGTGCCAAATTTTAAGTAGTTCCGTCCAGCCGTTGTAGCGTGATTGGATATCAAACAACCATGCATCCATCCAAACATACGCATTTATAATATTAGTAGGATTACTTTATTTATGCTTCTTAATTTATAATTTAAAAATATTAGGAGAGTTGACATATCGACTAAGTTTACAATTTCATAAACTTTATGCCAGTGTAGCATTTTGGGTGGTTTATGTGGTAACACTGTCGTTTATGCAAGACTCAAATAGTGTTGTAGATAAACTTATAAAGGTTATCGATAAAATTACTAATCCCTCTGGACTGTCTTCTAAACACATACTTTTAATGTAAATAGTTCTAACACACTAGGAATGTCACAAAATATGACAAAACCAGAATAAAGTATTTGTCAAAAAAATGTGATCCTAAAAATGTATCCGGTATATTTAAAAAATATTTAGGTATGAATTTTGGCGCCATTCATTTATTACGTAAGATGATGTAGGGGGGGAGTCGATCATGTCTTATTTTTTCTTACAAGGGGTGGGAGGGAGTCTTAATAGTTCTTACGTAAGATCACACAAATGCGCAAAGTTAGTATTATACTTTGAAAAAACGCGGGCCATGCCTATAATTTTAAAAACAAGCAACTTAGATTTTTTAATTTTTTTTGTTAACCGGTATGACTTGCCTTTTCACCCGGTTCCGGCTTAACGTCGACTTTTGGGACACCCTGTATTCATGTCGAGATCTCAAGCCCTTTTTATATGCTCTGCATAATAGATAGCCGTTAGCCGGCTACCACACCAAAACAGGCGATAATCGCTCTCAATGACATACAATAATTTCATTCACAGCATTTGCTAATCGCATTCGTTACCAGTAACACTGTATTTCTTGGCTCCGCTTATTTAATTTGAAATTTTATGGAATAACAGAACACTCCATTTTCTTACAAACTATATACCATTGGAAAGGTCGTGTTGTGTACTTTCCGGTGGTATATTTGCTGAGGTATAATCGGAATACCTCAAAACGAGTGAGTAATCAACATTTTAAAATAATTTGCATCGGCCGTCATTGTTGTGTTGCATGTGCTGACATACCTGAAAAACGCTACTCTACAATTAGTGTTGACCAAAAAAAAATGGAAGTGTCACGGATGATGTGCAAAGCAACCAAAAACTGATAACAGTAATGTATTACTTCTAATATATGTATTAAATTTTAGAAGTAATTACTATGTATTATAGGTGTACCTTTACACACGTCCCATTGACTCACCCAGGAAGTCAAGGAACAATAATGACTCGCTACCTTTTAATGACAATATTACGCATCGAAAAAAGCCACTGTTGATAGTAGCGCAATTAGTGGAAGTTCCGGCTTAAACTCTTCCGCGTCAGTTATTACATAGAAAGACGCTAGGGAAATAATAAGAGAAGAATTCAATGTCATGAAATTGGCTTTAGCACAGGAGCTTAACCAAACACTTAAGCAGATGGTGAGAACCGAATTTCAATCTCGAAAATCAATTCATAAAACAGGAAATAACTGCTTTGGATAATAATGTTTGTTTCTGAATGAAAATTATGAAACCACCAAATCCGCCATCGCCAAATACCAAGACACACTGGGAGAGCTAAAGAAAGAGAACGTTCAGTTAACATATACGTTACAGGATCTGCAAATCAGGCTTCAGGTTGCTGAGCAGCATAACTGTTCTAACAATCTTGAGATAGAGTGTGTCCCCGAGCACAAACAGTAAAACTTGCTATCTATAATTACTCAGCTGTCTAAGGTATCCTGCAACTTGAAAGAATCCGACATTCATCATTGCGCTCGTGTGGTAAAAAGTAACAGAGACGACAAGAGACCTCGCTCAATCATTGTTAAATTGGCTACCTCTATGCTTCGGGATACATTTTAGCGAAAACAATAAATTTTAATAAGGCAAATCCAAACGACAAGCTCAGTACTGCTCACATAGGCATTGGAGGTAATAAATCGCCGCTTTACATTGTTGAGCACCTTTCACTTAAAAACAAATTACACGCAGCGGCTCGCCAGATCGTCAAAGAAAAAGAGTACAAATTCGTGTAGATTAAGCAAGGTCGTGTTTTCATTAGGAAAACAGAAGAAGACGAGTTTACTTATATAAGAAACCAAGAGACCAGAACCGACCTAAAACAATTCTCTGCCATATCCATACTAGCTGTTGCTCGCGGCTCCGCCCCCGTGGAGTTTATTTTCGGGAGCAGAAGTATCAATGCAAGGAGTTGTCTTCTGCACTGAGACACCTATAGCGATCGTCCTGAATCTCATGTGTTGTGACTGTCTAGATGGCTAGACAGGCACAACTCCTAACTTAAACTTCTAGCACTCCTTATAATACCCCGGGATCACTCCGTAAGTGTCGAAGAAGGCCACCGCGGGGTTTTAGCTGGTAGTGTCCGGTTGGGTGTACATAAGTAGTAGGGACTCAGGCCAGCCGCAGCCCGGATAGCCAGCCATCATCCGGGCGAGGGGGTGCTGGGTCGTAAGACTGGCTAGTCCAGCATAACCGTTTTATTCTCATTCCGCTTCCCCCCGAAGCGGACGGCAGTAATAAAATGCTTTCCCCGCGACAAAAAAAAAGTGTTGTGCCTGAAGCTTGAGATTACATTTAAAGAATACCTCATAAGTTAACTCCTCACTTCACCCTTTAAGGGATGATTTGATAAAAACGTTGAAACACGTATTTCTTTATTTTTTACCTTAAGCCTAAATATGAATTTTCAGATCCCTAAATTGAAGTATTACGGATTGCCCATACAAACTTTTAACCTCTATTTCACCCCTTTCAAGATATTTTTTTGAAACAAAAGATACCGTATGTCCTTCCCTAGGATATAATCTATCCCTCTACTGAATTTCATTAGGATTCGTTCACCCGTTTAGTCATGAAAAGGTAAGAAACAGACATACAAACAACAATATTAATTTTGCTGCGGAGATATTTTAAAACTGTAATATCTCCTAAGATATTCATTGAAATCAAATGACGTAAAGAGCAACTTTGTTCAAAATTAAATACTTGTGATGAATAAAGTATTTATTTGGATAAGGATTAATACCATGTTTATAAAAACCCCTTTCCAAATAATACATTGTTTCAGAACAAATTCGATAACCATTAAAAAGGTTATAGTGAGCCAACCGAAATAGATAGACATATGCTATTGCGGACTTTTTTTAGAACTTTTTAAGAGGAAAAATTTCGTTGTACATGATTGTTATGTAACTTTAACCGTTAACGCAGCGTACGCAACGGAAGCTATCAAAAGGAATCAATTTTCCCCGTTTTTGCAACATTTTTCATTGCTGCTCCGCTCCTATTGGTGATAGCGTGATGTTATATAGCCTATAGCGCTCCTCGATAAATGGGCTATCCAACACTAAAAGATTTTTTCATTCGAACCAGTAGTTCCTGAGATTAGCCCGTTCAAATAAACAAACAAACTCTTCAGCTTTATATAATAGTATAGATTAAATAAATTAAAGGCGTATTATTTAAAAAAAATCTAAAAAATAAAGTTTTTATTTTTGCTTATTTGGCTTGTATTTTTCTCAGTACTCATTACCTTTATTATCTTAACAGTATTTCGATTAAATTAGAAATATTAATTTACTCTATTTTTAACTATACCTCTCTACTTCCGTCCCTTTTCACGAAATCTCACCCAGAGATTGCAAGAAAGCGATAGAAAAGATGATACACATAAAAAATTATCTTAAAACATTTAATAAATTATAATTGTTTTATTTTATCTATCGATAGATAAGGACAACGCTATCTATACCTCGTGTCGACATTGCTACGCTCTACTGTTTTTACACAGTTGTCAATATATGACACTGTAAATATATTTCACAACATGATAAATTTGTAACTGTGTGAATAAATTTGCCAGTGTTGTATGAAATGGTGTAGTGTGCGTGCGTAGCGACGTGATTACATTTTGCATTTGTGTGCACATGTTTATTTGTAGTTGTACGAAGCCCCCCACCGACATTGCTGAATTTTTTGTTCAAGATTCGAGCGTAATGCCGTCTCCTTTTGGTTGCCTACTCTAAGATTTATAGTCTATATAGATATATAGTCCATATAGATATATGATATATAGTCTTGTAAAAGAGCCCGGGCCTATATTTGCTTAAAAACGTTATGATTTTGATAAAAATTGACTGTTCTGTCAACTGATGTTATTTTCAATTCTTCGCTATAATCGGGATTCAATCCGCTGCCAGATCTTATAATTGATAGGGAGAAATTATACAGAAATTAGTTATGCGTATTTATTTTCCTTGAATCTATTTTAAAATTAGTTTCTAGTTTTTATTTTAGGTTTTTTGACTCTACACAAAATGTCCTCTAGTCCATGGCGGTTTAAGTACCCCTGAGTCCCTAAGCTTAATAAATGTTACCATTCCTCGAAGAACGCCTAGATACCCTTTAACAATGCTATTCAAGCCGGTTAGTAGCAGAACTAATTTAGAGAAACATGCACCATTCAGCTCATCAGCAGAATAACTCAAACTTATAATGACATATTGACAAGTTCCAAGGGTGTTATTGACATTTTTCACATGCTAAACATTTAAAAAAACATGTAGCTTCAGCTTATAATTTAAATTATTCTGTTTTATTTTGACTTATTTAATGTTATGGAATTAAATTAAATAATTTTGCACATCATTGTTGATTGAAATTGTATGAATATTAGTTTATAAACGGTAGGCAGCGGCTCTGCTGTGCCCTGGCATTGTAGAAGTCTATGGGCAGCGGTGACTACTTACCATCAGGTGGTCAGTCTGCTCGTCTGCCTATCGAAGCACAAAAACAGTTATACCTATTATTAATGTAAATTTTAAATGTATGTATACTTTTTTCGTGTAATCTATTTATAATTTTTCTAATTCTTGCTCTGAAAATGTTGTATACACCTGTAACAGCATTTCATATCGTGAAATTTTCCATATATTTAAATAACATTATATTGTTGTGACGTGTCGTTGGAGTAAAATAAATAAATACGAACAGCTGTTAATGTTGTGAAAGAGTAATCTTTTAAATAATGTGGAGTCTCGTGTACATTGTTAATGAGTCATCGGAACACCATCACATGGACACTGCAAATACACTTGCTTGAAATTAAAATTAATGAATAAAACTTGAAGGTTATTCAGTATATATTGTACGTGAAAATGCTGTTTTGGGTCTGATGTAACCGAATGCTTTATCAGTTAAACAGTAGCTACAAATTAGTGTTTGTTTTTATTTTGCAGTGCGAACAGCAGCTGAAATAACGTAACAATTATAATTGCTATTGTTTACTTCGCAGAAAATAAATAATGAACTGAATAGAAACCAGCCCAAAGACAGCCCTGACTTTTCAAGTTATGTGTGTATGGCTTTAACTGTTATTAAAATTCGGTTTACATAGAAGGTCGTCCGTGGCAGAAACATTTGCCCGGGAGCACTATCCATAGTAATACTATAAATGCGAAAGTAACTCTGTTTGTTTGTTTGTTACCTTTTCACGACTAAACGGCTGACCAGATTGTGATGAAATTTGGCAAGGAGATTGATTATACCCTGGAGACGGACATAGGCTTTCTTTTTTCTCAAAAAAACAACCTTGAAAGGGGTCAAATAGGAATTCAAAATTTGTATGGGAAATCCATAATTCTTCGACTTAGGGATCTGGAAATTCATATTTAGGCTTTTGGTAGGAAATAAAGAAATACGTGTTTCACATTTTCTCTAAATCATCCCTAAGGGGGTAAAATAGGAGATGAAAGTTTGTATGGAAATCCTTAATTTTTTAAGTTAAACGCATAAAAATTCGTATTTTGTATAATATACAAACATACATTCCTCGCCCAAACATGACCTCCACGCGGTTGGAGCCGCGAGCAACAGCTAGTATATCTATAATATTATAAACACAAATTGCTTCCGAAGGCAGATCCAATAGCCAGAGTAATCCAAATGATGCTAATAGTTTTTTTATTCTGGTGCGTCAAAATGACCGAACTGCACCTGATGGTAAGCGCAGTGCCGTCCAGATAGAGTATCAAGAAGCGTGAGACAGTCTATCCCTAGCTACTCAACACAATCATGCCGGCCTGCTGTTAATCTTCACCAAGTTGTATCACTATATACACAATATATTTAAATATTCCCTTTTAAGTCTAGGTGTGAAGTAGTATATAGTTCGGAGAATGTGAATCAGTTTGTGATTACAAGTGTGTTTCTATTTCTATATTTAGTACATGTTTAAATTTATTCTAACATGCATTTAATTGCCTCGGTGGCGTAGTTGTAATTGCGCATGCGTTACGATTGCTGTGCTGAGGTCTCGGGTTCGATCCCCGGGTCGGGTAAAGTGATATTGGGTTTTTCTACCTAGAAATACTCAGTATTAACCCGGAGTCTGGAATGGAGCCCGGTGTGCAATAGGCTCGCCCCCTATCATATTATGGGACCGAAATTCTTTTTTTTTTTTTTTGTGCCTGGATAGGCAGACGAGCAGACGGGCCACCTGATGGTAAGTAGTCACCGCCGCCCATAGACTTCTGCAATGCCAGAGCACAGCAGAGCCGCTGCCTACCGTTAAAAAATTCGCCGTTCGGCGAAAAGTGGATGTACTGGTTACACCTCTGCCTACCCCTTCGGGGATTACAGGCGTGAGTGTATATGTATGTATGCATTTAACTGCTCCAAGTCTGCTTCTTCATAGCATCTACTTCGTCCCGAGACTTGGACCAAATAATCCAAGGATTCATAGATAATTTATTAAGATAGTTATTTGAATTGATGTCTTCTCTTTATTAAATAAGCTATCTTCCTTTATTGTGATTACCTTACTTTCCCTTTAAGATCGTGTGTGAAAGAATAAGAAAGAATGGCTGACTACCGTAATTGTTATTATTAAAGTGACTCTCGAAAACCTATTATACCTTGTCGTTTTTAATAAAAAGTATACCGAATAAGTCCACATCAGTCCTTACTAATATAAATATCTTGTTTCAAAGGTGTCAGGATAAGGGATCCCTTTTTCAGTATATCCCGACTCTAGTAAAAATTTTCGGCTGATACAAACATTGATTTTTTTGGGGATCAAACGCCTGCTGCGACCATGGAGTCATGTTCTTTATTTTTATAATTTTTTACATGATTATAATACCAGCCCTGTGTTAAACTTTTCCCACTGCTGGCCTGCTCTACTAAAGTAAGGGGTTAGGCTATAGTCCACCATGCTGGCCTAATAGGTTGGCCTGGTAGGTTAGCTAGACTAGGGATTACTTTCCTTCCAAATCCGTCCAGTCTCCTTTCAACTTCTCCTCTCCCGTTCCTGTCCCTTCTCCTGATCATCATCTCCCGTCACTTCCATTACCGAAGATTAGGATTCCTTTAATTTCCCGATCATCCTCTTTTTTCCTTTTCCAGTCCTATCCTCGTTGTTGTATCCCTGCCTATCAGCCCTTGACGGTGGATTCCAAGGTCCTACGCCATTAACCATGATTACTCATTCCGTATGGAGAATTCCCATTTGTATTTTGACCTGTCATAAGTGCTTTTTATATGCCTACATGATGAATAAAGATTTTTATAATAAGGTTCGGTAGAAATCACATACCTTCGAAATTCTTATGAGAATTCTCAGTCATGCAGGTTTCTTCAAAACGTTTTCCCTCACCGTTAAAGCAAGCGATAGTTGATAAGTATACCCGTAACTTTAGTCAGAGGTATCTATTTGGACCTGATTCGAACCTCTGACATTCGTCTCAACTGTACGTACCACACCTAACTAGGCTATCGCTGCTTCTAACACGAATGGATGTGAAAATGTATTTGTGTAAGTATGATATGTGTTTGATGACAATGTGTTGTCACAGCTGTGGATTCGCAAACAACACCTCATGAGGGAGCTCGGTGACTCATATGCCCACATATGTACTGAACTATTGTTTTAAACTGAAGAATAGTGAGTAATTAGAATTTTGCTTTTTATACCTAAATAAACCCCTATTCACTAGGACTTTCAACATTGATTTTTCTTGAAACACCAATCAGACCAAGCGCACATACCGGGCAAATATCTTCCTTGTTCTTAGTGGTAAAGACTGCTAGAACCCCTTTTGGAATACATACACTCACGCCTGTAGTCACCGAAGGGGTACGCAGAGGTGTAACCAGTACACCCACTTTTAGCATGTATATGCGATGTAATGTAATGGTCCAATAATGTGATAGGGGGCGATCCTATCACCATACCGGGCACAAATCCAAATTCTAAATAGAAAAACCCAATATCAGTTCCCTTCAATATCCCCGACCCGGGGATCGAACCCGAGACCTCAGCGGATCGAACCCGAGACCTCAGCCAGCAGTCATAACGCATGCGCAATGACAACTGCGCCACCGAGGCAGTCGGAATTGGAATTAGATATTGCTCAAATTTATCTTAGTCATCGCTTTTCCACTTGTTTTAAAAAGTATTTATTAAAGTCGACCTCCGAAAAAACTTAACAGAACGTCCGCAGCACTAATTATGTACACAATGTCAGCGTGATGCCTTCTCACAGTTGTTTAGCGTCAGGTGGCGCTGAGTTTGCCTGTAATAAGACGAACCGTGGGAACTGTATGCTACTGGTAACTGCACTCAATTAGCTACTGCATTAAGTAGGTTTTAGGTAAAGTCATGTTATTAAATTAAAAAATGACTGATGGATTGGAGGTAAGTTTGACTCAATACGCCCAGCAGTCTTATGTATCATCCTGTTTCTGTAGTAAGGTATAATTATTTGTATTTACAGGATATTAATGAACTCGCCCGAAGCAACTGGATCGAACACACATTTGTCTCTAGATCGGTAAATCGCTACGGAACTTAGAGACCATTATATTAAGTAATTTGGGATTTGCTGGTTAGTCAATAACTGAATACTCTTGCAATGAAATTAAATCGTATATTCTGCAAATCGAATTATTAATTACATCACTTTTACCTGTCATTGTTGTTTCAAACTAGATGGCGCCAGTATACATTGCGGTCCTTGTGCTTTTACTTTATTAACAATAGATTAATTGCGAATCTCCTTCTTGAAAAATGCTAAAAATAGTTTTTAACTGATAGTTTAGCGTTATAATAATAAAATTAGGGACCACAATTAATATACACTATGAATAATTTGTGGTTGAATGCCATTATTTTTTTTTATCCTGGCACTGCAAAGTGACCACACTGCACCTGTCAGAGTAATCAGAAGGCGGCAAGACGGTAAACATCGTACCCCAACTCTAGTCCGCCGACAAAACTGTCTATCTCTGGCACGGCAAAGTGTCTGTCTCTGTATTTGATAGTAAGCGCAGTGCCCCGTCCAGGTAGGGAACCAAGTAGCGAGAGACAAGCATTTATACCAAAATGCCGGCCTGCTGAGGCAGAAGACCTAAACCTCCCAAATCTTGCCCAATTTCCACAATATAACTGCCTCCTTTAGTCAGGTACGTGTTATTAAACCCTATTTTCTGTCAGCTGGCACGTGTCTATGTGTGTGGGCTTTGTAATATCACCACGTAGTGAGTGTGCGATGCAACTTTACTCTAGTCACGTACTAGATACTATCTTTGACGTCTTTATGCTTTTGTGGATGTATACTTTTTTTACGAGCAAGTAGGTCGCCTGTTGATCCACTTGTTTGTTGAAGCAGTCTATGAACGCCTGCTATACCAGGATCATGGATCCGTTTTTGATAAGGATTGGAAAGGAGAGATGATCTGAGCATTGAATTAAAATAACGGTTTTCTGTAAGACTGTGGTGGGCGGCTTGAAGCTGTTAGTGTCGTGAAATCAATGCAAAATCTTAAAATTACAAAAATAAACATAATACAGAACCGATCAGGTTTCTGAAATCAAACTATGACATATACATATATAATCACTTACGCCTGTTATCCCCGAAAGGTTAGGCAGAGGTGTACCTAATCAGTACACCCACTTTTCGCCGAATTCATTACGGTCCTATGTGATAGGGGTGAGCCTATCGCCATACCAGGCACAATTACAGACTCCGCGCTGATATTGAGTATTTCTAAACAGAAAAACCCAATATAACCAACGCACAGCACAGCAGTCATAACGTATGCGCAATTACAACTGCGCCACCGCTTCGGTATAAAACGATAAGTTCTCAATTTTTTTCAGTTCTATACATAATATTATTTCAATTCTCATATCCAAAAATCATAAAGCAGCCCACATCAGTTGTCTTAAAAGCTGCTTGTGTATTCCATTATTTTTCCAACAGCACCAACGATAAACAACTATTAGAGGTTCTGAAAGGTAAAACAAATAAATCATAGTAAACAGCAGCTTCGGTTACTTTCGACCACTTTACACAAATGACTGGTTCGCACAAATCCCCGGTCACGCGATGGTGCCGGGCAGACGGTAGCTCCTGGTCTATAGAATGAACACACTATATATGTACTAGAATATATTGGCGTTATATTATTTTGTATTGTTATTAATGTTGTTTAATAAATAAATAAGGCAATATTAAATTCATATTATGATCAAAATTTCCTGATTGGCTAACAATTTATACGGATGCTTCCGAAATTTACAAATAACAGTCTTGTTGGTGATGCCACATGGATCCCTTCATACAACACAATTTTATGTTTTAAATGCCCATTTGTTACCTCGGTGTTCACTGGGGAATCCATTGCTATATTAAAAGCTATTGAATTTGTCATAGCCCACAGATTAAGAAAATTAAGTTACTGAAGAGTTATAGAGACACGTCCGCTTTTGCAATTGTATGGATATTGTATGCAATGACTCCTGTCTCGGTGACATTCCGAATCAAATCATTAATTTAGTAAATTAGCCCACTAGGGGCACTTTTTACAGGTCAGGATTTAGTTTATCTACCGGTGCTTCGAAAATTCCCACTGGTCTGAGAAGAAGCACCAAGAAACACAGCCATATTTTGTCGTGACATTATATAATATTAATTCACAAATAATAAAACACTTAAGTTCCTTACACAATTAAGAAGTAAAAAAATACTATTTAGGATTGATATACTTACGTGTCAATAAAAGGCCTCTGTGAATTTTCTGGTCACTCATATTGGGTACCTAAAAATCTACTTTTATAATAAATAACATTTTCCTAAATGTTATCTGAAAATATAGAATATTTAAAAACTTTTATTATATGAAAAGGCAGTTTTGATTTTTATGAATCTTTTTAGAGTTATGCTTGCCTGTCAGCTGCTGTCGCTATGTCCTGATTAATTAGACCATAAACATAATATCTATATCGATGGTCTCTGCATAAGTTGGAGCCAAAAAAATGATAATAACAACTGTATTAAATGTAAAATTTTTATTAATGTTATTCAGCTTGCGTGTCTACTTTCTCACATATCTCCCGAGCTGGCCGGTGTCCTCGCTGTGTAAGCTTACTGATTACGTAATCTCACGTAACACCTCATCTCTCTCGTCTGTTACAATTCAACACATCATAAATCTCTCACGCTTCCGTGACGCTTCCTTTTTATTAAGATCATCATTTGTTACATTTGTTCATAAGTGTGTGATGAAGATTTTTTGAAATATACATATTTTAATAGTGTGTAAATTTGCTTGCTTTCGTTGTCATTGCTGTTATTATGGATTACTAGAAGACCTGTCGGTAAACATAGGACCTGGATTTAACAACATGTAATTCAGGAGGATGAGAGCGTTCTACTTCATCTTTAACCAAATCTAGCGAAGAATCACCAATGTCATGAGTATTACAGAGGTTGATAATTCATATTTTACACCAATTTCAGTTTGAAATTGGGATACTTTTATGCTGCTATGTTCCATTATATTCCAAGCATCCTTGAACACGTGTAAAGCATGTTCTAGCTAGAATTTGAATAGACATAGACATTTGAAACAGCTTGTTTGTGTTTAGAAATAAGTTATTTATAAAACTCGGAAAACAGTCAGTGGAGCGCGATCCACTGGTTAATTCTCACGGTTTAATTAAAGTAGAGGCTATTGTTATTTGTACTGTGGAGGTTACATCGATCGTGTTGTGTCCCAGACACTTTTCTACTGCATTCACGCTTAGTAGCCTAGAAACCTTTTATTAATTAAACTGGCTTCTATTAAAAAGGAGGTTCCTAATTAGATTAACTTACAAGTTCAAACAGTGAAGGAGAACAAACTGAATATGGCACACGGTTGTATCACTATGCTATCTGCTCTATCTTTTACGTTACAAAATGTGTCGTCCCTAGGTAGTTAGTTAAACTCTGAGTAAAAAAATTAAAAAAGTTAAAAAATATGTAATGATCTGAATCGAAAACAGTAAATGCGATTGGAGTCGATTTTAAGTTTTACTTAATAGCAAACATATATATAATTAATGTAATTAAGATGCTTACGAATTGTATTAATTTGTTGTACTTATTCCTAAGAAGAAGCCTTTGAAAATGATCTCCTTAATTACTTACGAAACCGATTGATCTTAAGCATTTTTGAAGCGTAGACTATGACATGCTGGTGGTAAGATATTCATATCCGCTCGGATGGCGACCACCATGCACAGGGTGTAAACCCGCCATAGTAGCACACGCAAGTGTGTCGCGTTCTGGGATCAGCCAGTGTATACCCGGTTTTTCTCGGGGGTCTAGAGTTGGGGTACGATGTTTGGCCGTTTTGCGGTTTTCTGAGTACTCTGACAAAAGACCCTCGACCGCTTCTTCACCTTCTTGCCCATGGCGTAGTGTGAAAAAGCAGGCCGACATGATTGTGTGGAGTAACGGGGGATAGATCGTCTCTCGCTACTCGATCCTGTAATTGAACGGCACTGCGCTTACATCAGGTGCAGTGTGGTCACTTTGCCGTGCCAGGATAAAAAAAAAACATTGATTTTCAGTTCATCCCTGAACGGTTAATGATGAGCGCATACTGATATAGCAGGGGGTGCTACTACCCCCTTGGAGCTGAATTGCCACCCCTGACCTCATACCACTGCCCTACATTCAGCTGATCAATGTGCCTGAGATCAGGCCTGCTGATAGTGTTCTTAGTCACTTCAAAGAAAATATTGATTTGCCCATGTCCAAGAACTGGATAGAACTATGATTTTTCAAGTTTCTATAAAGTCTATCCCACAAAAATCTCATACCTTATTTATCATTTTTTTATCGTTTGTGTACCTCTCATCTGTATATACAAATTTAACACAGATATCCGGTGTGACATCGTCCATTTTAGTGAAAGTGTTGTACTGTGTAATATCGAAGACATTTTCTTAAAAGGCGCCACCAATAAAAAGCCTCTCTAATTGACTTTCGTTTTGAACGCTCTGTATTTTTGCTTCCGACTCATAATAAGCAATTGGATTTTAATGAGATAATTTAAGAAGGCCATTCTTTTATTTTTTTCATATTTCCAGTGCTTAACAAATCAATTAATTGATAGAGATGCGAATTACTATATGGAAGAGAAGGCAAATGAATAAACGGGTTATTCGATGCTAAATGATTACCGCTGAAAGAGTCACGGTGCCATGCCGAACTTTGAGGAAAATACAGGTTAGAGGAAGGCATTTTCTGAATCTCCGACGATCTCAACTACTTACAAATTTGATTTTTTATTATTTTTTAGCATTTGTCCGCAGCTTCACATGTGTGTTTACCGTTAGAGACTAGAATACAACAAAACGTTTTTCGAATTTTCAAATTCTCAGGCAAGGTTCCAACTTTCCTATCGTCAAAAACTTTATTCGCTATTGAGAATCTTTAAAAAGATACCGGTCCAGCCGATCAGTAATGCGCTTACCAGCCAGTGAACAGTAGTAGTATAATATACTTATTGACAGCCTGCGTGGCGCAGCGGGCGGGTAGCCGGCTGTGAAACGAGAGGACGTGGGTTCGATTACCACACCGAGACAAATGTGTGTGTGACAAGTTCTGGATGTTATGGGGCGTGATCCGTCGTAGTTGTTGTTACCCACGACACAGGTTTTACCTAGTGTGGGGTCAGAACTATGTGTGTAACTTTCGAGTGTATTTATTTATTCATCTAAAATTGGCAATGACCACACTATTATATTCTTATATCAAACTTAATATATCTTCCACAAAACTCAACCGCTTTATACAATATCAATTTTCCGTATATTGATCGGAATGAGTTATTGTGGACATTTCACATACACATCAACTTAGTAAATCAATTCTATTGAGTAATTCGTCAGTTGTCGACAACCGACACGTGAAACAGTCCATTGTTACTCCGTTAACATCAACAATGTTACACTTTCCAAATCACATTACAAGCGTGTAATCTAAATCATTATAACATTTTTCTGTATGTTTAGATGCGCGTTGCATCCTGCATCTTGTATCTTAACAAGAATATACGACGTTCTTTCTTGTTATTAAATAGTCAACCAAAAGACAAGCGCGGAGGGCGACTTCATATGTTATACTGGATGCTGCCCGTGGCTCCGCCCGCGTGGAGGTTATTTTTGGACGATAAGGTATACAATCCATGTAGAAATCTTAAGCTATTACACCTTTCTATATTTTGCTATCCCGTAGGAACCATGCATTTGTTGGGGATAAAAATTGCCTAAGTCATTCTTTAATCCCTAAATAAAAAACTATCCCTCGGGCAACGTATATTTTTCCGGGATAAAAAATAGCTTATGTGCTATTCCAGACTATAATCTATCTCTGTGCCAAATTTCAACCAGATCCGTCCAGCCATTGTAGCGTGATTGAGTAACAAACATCCATCCCTCCAAACATTCGCATTTATAATATTAGTAGGTTATTCACTATGTATAGATGAAAACTATGTATCACTCGTGGTGATCAAATGGTTTGAAGTACAAAAGAGGTTTTAACAACTTATATCATATGCCATTACATTTTTTTTACGTTCCAAAGCATTTTCTATAAGGATAAATAATTTTATAAAAGATTCTGGCTCGGTAGCGCAGTTGTAATTGCGCATACGTTACGACTGCTGTGCTGAGGTCTCGGTTTCGATTCCCGGGTCGGGTAAAGCGATATTAGGTTTTTATATTTAGAAATACTCAGTATCAGCCCGGAGTCTGGAATTGAGCCCGGTATGCCAATAGGCTCGCCCTCTATCACATTATGGAACCGTCATAAATTCGGTGAAATGTGGCTGTACTAGTAACGCCTCTACCTACCCCTTCGGGGATTATTGAGTTGGAAATTTTGGATAGCCAAAATTAAAGAGTGTTGCTTAGTGCCCAACAACTTCCGCGTCTCATCACACATCACTCAAAAATGCATCCATTATCCAACCAGGAGCCCAATTAAAGTTCAACGCTCTTTATGAAAAATTTGAACAACAGCGGAGAGAATGTTCGAGTGAAAGTGTGCGGACCTCTCAGCCTCAAATGATGTTTATTTAGTTCAAAAGATTACGTGCACATGCAGACGTCATATTTATGATCATCTTAACAATACACTGTGGGTTATTCTGGGTTTTTCAGACGATTTCTTAAATTATTGAAACTGTCTTTCTACTATTATCGTTCTGAAGTTTGTCTTTATTTAATTTATAAAGCCACTGTAGTAGGTATGTTTGTACTGTTGTTTTTAAGAATGTTTAACAAGTTATCTTTTTCTCAGTTTTGGATGTTTTGAAAGTGTGGATGGACGAAAGAGTCGTGGACAACAAACAACTAGACACCCGAAAGCCAACTATCGTATTGAATTGAACCTGCCACTGATCAACAGAACTGAGATTATTGTGTTTTATTTTAAAATTGGTATTCATGTATTTTCTTCTATTCAACTTTCGATCTTTTTTCAATCTCAAGACAATCCAATGTCTACTTAATGTCTACAATCACGATTGACGTTGACGTGTACCATTGTGACATTCTGACACCCGTGACTTAATTGGAATGATATTTTGAACATTTTTGATTACGAGAATAAAATTCAGGGAAAAGTGGGTGTGTACTCGTTACATCTCTGCCTAACCCTTCGGGGATTACAGGTGTGAGTGTATATGTATTTAATTACGAGAATCAGTTTATATTCTTAAAGATATGACCCTTACATGAACGAGAAATAGCGAGCTTCATTGCTGCCGTAGGCGCTAAAGGTGTCCCTGCGTGCACGAGGATGCGCCAATTTATGGATGATTGACCGCTAGGCTTGTGCATGCACTAAAGAATGCCACCTTGGGTTTTGCTAGTGAAGGATTTGAAGCCGTTTTTTCATACAAAATATAATAACAATAATTCGGATTTGGCCTAGAGGACCTCACTGCCTCTCCCAAGGGCAGCAATAAATCGTATTCCTCATAATTATTAAAAGGAATGCAAAAGGAATTGCTTCTGTATTCCTTATAATGCTTCACATTTGCATCCAATTAATGATTTCATATAATTACATATTCAACATACAGGAAACGGAAATGTTCATAACATTTTAGAGTTTTATAACGTACTGTCTCGACTTCCGAAACAAGCAATGCAACAAATGCATTCATATTTCACAACGTTATTAGGTTACCGTACATCTTCGATTAAAAATGGAACTCTATCTGTGACGATACTATGTGACGTAACAAATAAAAGAGTTTTTGAGGAGAAGTATAAAAATAGTTTTAACGAACTTTACAAAAGGAAGTGGTTCCAAATTCAAATCGTTGGGTGTTGTCTAAATAGAAGGTTTTATCCATTCTGAACCTCGACAGTGTTTAATAAATGTACATTGTCACGCGATGTGATCACAAGTGACAAATTGACATATTATGCGTGAGGCGTGTGTGAATGCATCGCTAGTGGAAGTGTTAATAGAAAGTGTTTTTGTGTTAGCTGCTTTGAGTATTTGTTAGCTGTCACTAATACATGTCATACGTGTTCTTTATTAATCCAAAGAGGCTACATTGTCATCTATATACTTATTAAAGTTAACAAGTCATGTTTTTATTCACCCACCCATAAATCCTTACGAAAAACTTATACTCAAAGGCTGCCCAACGAGCCGACCCGCGACCGTCTAACGGTTACTTATTTTGTTGTACAATTTAAGAAGAATAAAAGGTGTCAAATGTTTAACACGAGCTAAATGCTTGAGTTGCGCTTGAGTACTTGGGCGACAGGATCGCCAATTTTCTCGTGATATTTTCCTTTAAGAATATTGTTGAATGGATAACCATTACTAATATACAGTTTACATAGAAGGTCTGTGGTCCTCGTTATATTTGAAATATCTAACATTTAATCATTTAACGTGGCCTTTAGAACTGTTTAAACATTACTTCCTTTACCGTTTCCTTTTGAAAATAGCTCGAAACCTGTCCTCTTGAAACAGTCAAGATAGCAGTTAATATTCTCTTTGATAATCTGTCACAAAGTATAAAGCTAGTATGATTTATAATTTAGAGAAATATATACTTAAAAAACAATAATATAAGATTTATATGGCTTGCTACCTTCGTCTGTCAGAATAGACAACATAAATGTATTTCGTATTCCTAATCTAAATAAAAAGCGTCTCACGCGACAGTACCGTTCAAACGCACGTCGTCTTACAAGGACGAGTAGTGAAGAATTCGGTTACAACATAGCTTTTGGAAACAAAACGAACATGTGAAGCGAGGTCAGTGACGGCGAGCATACCACGGCACAAACAAATAACAGAGCAAACGCCTATGACAACGATTTGCATAACAATACAAGTCTCCGTGTGCACGACCATCGCGTTCAGAGATCGCTTTACGAGTCATTTCTCACTTCAATATGTAATTATACTTTTTTTTACAGATTTGACTGACAGACTGCGATCGTTAAATTATTTGTTTTATGTGTGATGGAACATATGTTTCGAATTATTATTATTTGTCTGGAAATCAGTAGACTCTACGACAGGGGTTTATTCAACTCCCTTGTTGAATCCGTATTTTGAACTCTCACACTCTATTGCTTAGGTTTGTGATGGTTATTTTATGAGATCGGGTGATGCACCAAACTTATAAATATGAGAATGAAAGTTTGTACTGAACATTTTGATCAATAACTGTGATACAGCGAATGTAGCTACCGTTCCCGTCACCAAACTAGGAGGAAGCGCTCTTCAGATGTCACCACTATTCAGATATATCCATATTAATGCAAACATTACCAATATTATTTATCAATCTTGGGTACACTTTATTTACATACCTCCAAACACTTTCATTGATCAATTAACTTTTGGATAATTTTTCACTTCGTGCTTTCTAGTTTTAACTACACATATGGATTATTATAAACATTGATGTCGTTTTTTTGCTAATTGCATTATAATCGATTCCGTTTACTGTGAATAACTACAATCATTAATACACCCATTAATTAAAAAAATCATACATTTATGGGAACCGCATTCTTTGACCATTTCCCAAAAGTATATAATAAGTAACCAGTCAATTAGATCATAGACCCACTACATTAGCAATGAATGACATCAAGCGTAGTTCTTTCAGTATATGATTTCTCTAAAGCCGTGCACTCTCTTCGTATTATACCTGCATTATGTTGACAGTGCGTAATATGTTAGGGCGAGGTCGGAGCAGTTCCACCGCTCGAACTACAAACAAACCTCGGGGCTCGACGCAACTTATCTGCCGTGCCTTCAATGCCTGAGATTACTTTTAAAGATCATTTGGTATTACATCTCTTTGTTGTTCAGACAATTCTAATGAGCGACGGATCCGAACGATTAAAGCCCGGCAATAGGGTAGTTGACAGTTGTTAATGAATCAACTCTTAAAGTATCTTCTGTAAATATTATTTTTATTTTATTTATTTTGGACAACAAACAGTCACATACATCAACAAAATAAGTTTGATTACATGTTTACAACTTACAGACTTTGAGTGCCAACACTTTAAACATTTCATTATTACAACTTTATATCTGGTCTCTAAGTAGACCAATAGTAGATAATTTTTATTTTATTCTGGCGCGGCAAAGTGACCACACTGCACCTGATGATAAGCGCAGTGCCGTCCAGATAGAGTCTTAAGTAGCGAGAGATCAGTCTATCCCCCGCTACTCAACACAATCATGCCGGCCTGCTGTTTAGCTTCTTCACATTACGCCTAAAAGACCCAGGATCATAGGAGGGAGGGAACACGGTAGCTGGCAAACTGTTCCACAGCTTGATAGTGCGGCAAAAATACGAATTTGCGAACCTCTTGGTTCGGGCCAGGGTAGTAGACACCACGAAGCTGTGACTCCGCAAGCCAGTACGCGCGGTTCTGGTATGGAAGGAAGAGGATGGGATAAGATCAAACAATTCTTCAGAGCATTCGCCATGATACAGACGGTAGAACACGCTAAGCGAGGAAATATCCCTACGCAGCTGTAGCGGCTCCAGGCTGTTACTCATGTCTGTATCATTCACAATGCGGATGGCCCGCCGCTGCAACCCATCCAAGGCATCTAGAAGGTACCTTGCGGAACCGTCCCAGAGGTGCGAGCAGTATTCCATTCCCGGCCGCACCTGCGCTTTATATAAGCGGTAGATCTGACCGGGCGTGAAAAACCGGGGCACGCTGTTCAGGATTCGGACCCTGCGTGAAGTGGCGGATATTACGCCCTCGATGTGACTCCTTGGAATAAGATCGCAGCGGATATCCATACCACACACACTAAGGTCATTCCGCATTGCGAGTGGAACACCCTGAAGAACGGGGATGGGAGAAAATATACGAACAATCACGCAATTATACTGCAAACTTCATAGGATTTGCCACATAAATTTAAAAACTACCTACTTAAATACTTTAGATTCGGTATTTTTGAATCCTAAACTTGAACTAACAATAGATATGTTAGTTAAAGTAAAATTGAATATATACTACGTTCCATCTGCTAATGTGGACACGGTAGTAATCGGCGATGGAAACGCTTTTGACACATTTAATGACGAGTTTACACAAGTTTTTATGAGTGTTTTGATTTCTCACGGCCTTGTGTTTGATAACGTCGAATGTTACCTTTTTATTGGTTCACAAATATTGGAATTTTTCGTTGCGGCACTCTTAGTGAAAGAGCGAACGTGTGTGACCGTCGTATTAGAAATTGGAATTAAAATCTTAGAATGAAGAAGATTCTGCGATTTTTTTTATGCACAAAAAAAAATATTATTATACGTAATAGTTTTTAGCATTTGAATGTTCAAGGAACGTTTTCGTTTCTATAATGAATGCATTCTATCATTTATTGACGGTGAAGGATACTTCCAGACTTCTTTCTCATGTATACTCATAACATCATATAAAGCGACACTTTATTTCATTCATATATTATAGATTTTCTTGAAAAAGTTGGCGTTTTGTTTACTTTATGTGTATGAAAAAAGTTAAATTTCTTTCTTTTTTGTCTTTGTAAGTAGGATTCCATCGTTCCTACATAGATTTAAAACTTTCAACTTAAATATTTACCTTCACTTCTTCACCCATCAAAGACTGGATTATAAATCTTAGTTACGTCAGAATAATGTTTTATGATACCCATGAGGCGGAATTGGGTCAGCCATGGGCTGGCCGGTGGTCGGCGGGCCCCCACCTACTTCTCCGACACCCTTAACCACCCGACCTCTGTTGTCAAGGTAGTATCATTAAGCGTACATAAACCTGGCTCGCCACCCAACAATTTAGAATCGAGTTGCGAATTATTGTGAAGAGGAATAACAGTATCTGCAGCGTAATGATATATTTAGTGGGAACTATTGGTTTGATTCCTATTTTTTTGTGTAACTATCTGTGGAATATATAGTTCAACACTTTGCCCACGACTGTGTGTAGGATTGAGATCTGTTTGGTAATAAAAGTGTCGTATATGCCGATTAGTTTGTTGCTACAAAAATACCTTATTCACCAAAGAATATTTTAACGTTACTAAAATTATCTAAATAGAATTTCCAAATAAGCAAAAAATCTATTTACCTAATCATTACACCCAGACTTAGAGATACTAGGTTTTTCTATCGTTTAGAACTATTTATAGTGAGCTCTAAAAGCAATGTCACTGACCCTAACTAATCTGCTATTACAAATACTTCGGGTGTTACTTCTAAAGTAAAAAAATTAATGTCATGCTGCATCTTGTTGAAATATAAGTTGTAGTAATGTGTTCTGGTAATTTTACCCAAACTTCCAAGGACTACATTGTTGTTCAAATTCATTTGCAATCATTGTCTGGATTACTTGAATCTTCAGGCTTAAAGTTAGTGAGCAATTTATATAGATAGCATCAATGGGCTGGTTGACCATAATGGTGTCATTGTCTCTCAGTATATCGATGTGAAATGGCAGCTTCGGGTTAGCGTAGCCTATCGCCATACCAGACACAATTCCAAACTTCGGGCTGATACAGAGTATTTTTATATAAAAAAAAACAATATTACTTTCCCGACCTGGAGATCGAACCTGATACCTCAGCTCGGCCGTTGTACCACATGCGCAATTACAACGGCGCCACCAAGGCAGTCATATCATGATATAGTTTTATGTCAATATATTTGTAAAATGATTTAATCGATAAACTTTGATCAAAACAATGTTGCGTACATATTTGAAATAGCGAGACCCTTGAGTATACATGGTGTACTGGCGTCGCATGTAACGGTACGCACGCGTCGATCATTCGAGTCCGTCTGGTCTGCTCCTTCGGTGGCAAATTAAACACACTTTTTATTATCTGCATCATTAACATTGTAAGTTTATGATTTGTTCACCGTTGTCAGTGGCTTAATTGGCTCAGCAGCATAACTCACACGTCTGTACCCCGAATAGGTAGGCACTTAACCAAAGGAACCAGTGGTGTAGTGTGAAGAAGCTACACAGCAGGCCGGCATGAATGTGATGAGTAGCAAGGGATACATTGTCTCTCGCTACTTGATACTTTAACTGGACGGCACTGGACTTAACATCAGGTGTAGTATGGTCATTTTGCCGTGCCAGGATAAAAAAAAGGGACAAATAGTGAACACTTTGCCGAACTCATATTATTCCATGGTGTGGTATGTGGCTATAAATAATGTGGGTATAAATCAAACACAATAGTTGACTCGATTTTTTTAATTAATTTAATCAATAAGTTACATTACCTTAAACATATTATCTAAAGAATTTTATGAATCCGAACATAAATAAGTAAATTAGACGCCGTTCAATTCTGCTGGAAGGGGTAACTGTCAAATGACTGTAAAATGACGCACGATATGTCCCGTGACGTCACGGTTCTTAGAATAGCCATTACTGTGCCGTTATGCAAGGGAGATAGCAATATATTCCCCCAATACGCAACAATCTTTGCTCATACCAATATTTAAAATAAATATTGTGATCTAATTTTTCAAGCAATTTTGATTTTGTTTTCGCAAAAGAGTTCTTTTGCGTATTATATTCGGTTGCATATCGAATAATGTACAAAATTAAACACAGGGAACAACCCTACTGTCTTATATTAGGATATTTCCTTTTATTAGAAATACCGAAGGTATAACTGAGGTATTTAGGAGACTAGTTGGGGGTAGTTAATAATGACAACCTAAGTGGGAGTAGTAAATGTTTAATATAAAACAGAGTGCCTTCCGCGCTCCGGGGTTCAGTTCAGAAGACTAGTGGTGTAGCAGTGAGTTGGTAGTGAGAACATTCGTGGTTCGTTCGCGGGGCAGTAAGTAATTGTAAATGGTTCAATGGCGTTGTTCAATTTAAAAGGGTAATGCTGGTAGATTAATTATAAAGAGAAGCCTTAAGTGAATCCTGACATGCGTGTGTGTTAATATTAAGCACTGAGATGTGTAACAGTGCCGTGTAAATCAATGAATAAATTATAAACATTGTATTTGTGCCTTTTAAATATCCATCTTGCATAGTTTTGTTGGTGTTGCTAACACATAAGTACATTGCGAGTAGACCAGTAATAAGCCTTTGATATGAACATTTTACCGTAAAAAATATTCAAGTTCTGTTAAGTGAGATATCCCAGACTAGAATGTTTTAATGCTACGACCCACACACGCGGCCAAAGACCCGCGGCATTACGGAGCATGACTAGCAGAGGTTTGTTTCGTCTAGTCATCGTCTGATTGCACGCTCGTTGCGGCACTCGTTGAACACTGATTTCGCGGTCATGGAGAAATTGAACGGCGATATAGGGATGGTATATTTTTTACGTTTGATTTAGACAAAAATACCCAATCACACACATAGTCATGACCCCGTGGGCCAAAGCTGTATCGAGGGTATCAAGAATTAAGAGGGACTACGGTTTCAACACCACTCAGACCCGAAACAAAAATCTGTCATACAAACATTTGTCTTGGTACGGGAATCGAACTCATGGTCTCTCATTTCACAGCTCACCCGATAAGCTATGGAGGCTATCGTATCGGCTATATATTAAAAACAATATGTTTCGTGGTATCCACCAGGTAAGGTGGAAAGCTTTAGTGTGAAAAATATTTAAAAATGTTTCACTGTCCTCCAGTGAAGAAAGGGATGAGTCAAAGGAAAAATAAACACTACTGTCTCAGTATTGTAGTGGCTATTCGCATTTCCACAGTAACATTTTTCATGGAAATAAATAAGGTCATAGAGTTGACCTATAAGAAATGTCATTTTAACAGGACCTCATTTGTGACAGTCTAGTAAGCACAAACGATAAATTTCTTTACTGAAACCTTTTTACTGAAATCCTACTAATATTATAACTGCGAATGTTGGATGGATGGATGTTTGTTACTCAATCACGCTACAACGGCTGGACAGATCTGGTTGAAATATGGCACAGAAATAGATTATAGTCTGGAATAGCACATAGCCTACTTTTTATCCCGGTAAAATGTACAGTTCCCGTGGGATACTTTAGTTTTTCACAGAGCAAGGGATCGACATGATTTTTTGCATAGTGGCAGTTTAGGGATCAGAAAATGACAAAGGCTACTTTTTATCCCGGGAAAAATTAAAAATTTAGAAAGGTGCAATAGCTTACGATGCCCCCATGGATTGTATACCTTTTCTTCCAAAAATAACCTCCACGCGGGCGGAGCTGCGGATAACATGTCGTGTTTAATAACATACATTCTTAAACTCACGTATATCATCAAATACTTTACCAGACGAACAACTAGCACACGGTCATCTAAGCTTTTATATCGCTGCGAGTTCTCGATATCTGATTTCAACTATATCTGAGAAATTTGAAGTTAATGCGTTTCCAATACAATTCGCTAGGGGCGCTGTAGCCTTTGCTGATATCAATATTACAAATAATATTTGCGAACTCATTTCTGAATACATTATTTTGGTTGCATGTGCAATAATATACTAAATTAAATATAGAAAGCTATTATGCCGGCACGAATTGACTATTTGTACACTGGCTGACTCCGGAGTCAGCCCGACTCGATGGAGCCACTATGAAAGTTTTTCACCATGTGGTCGCTATCTAGTCGAGTATAAATACATGTGTTAGTTGACCTCTCACCAGCAATGAGCATATGTTTTGTTCGAATTTATAAAACTACACAATATATTTTTATTGCCCGACATAGGCTAGGATTCAGATACTCTCTTCAGATCAGATCGTTCCCTGTCAGATCAATGAGACCACAAAACGTGATTTCGTATAGTAATGGATTTTAATGCGAAAATAAATTGTAAATTACCGTTGTTATTTTGAATCTTGTTTTGTATGACTTTAAATCGAGTGACCGGAAACATAATGGTTTTTGTGTCGCCACATTCATTAAATCACTATTTATTGAAGGCGACGAAATACACTTTAATTTTAGCATTAAAAAATGTACAGTTATCCACCTACATAAGACATTAATTACGTTTCGGTACCTTCAATTATTTTAAATTTAAGTTTTTATTGCGTCTTGTAGCCCGATTAAAGTTCCTGGCGCTTTAAAGTATACCTTAAAAACTGGTAAAGACTTTTATTAATGTTTATATTTTTGATTATATGCCGTTATTATCGGTTACTCTGAGTACTTTGTGATTGGCGTGTTTATTGTTATATATCGGTTATGTATTACACCAAGTAACAATGAGATTTAGGCTGTGAAAGAACTGAAATATATAAACAATTCGACTTTGAGGTAGAAGTGGCATATCAAACCATATATCCCATAATGCCATAAAATACTACCTCTGCCTCGATGGCGCAGTTGTAATTGCGCATGCGTTACGTCTGCTGTGCTGAGGTCTCGGGCTCGATAGGCTCTATGGCGATAGGCTCGCCCTCTATCACATTATGGGACCGTAATAAATTCGGCGAAAAGTTGGTATACACTGTACTGGTTACACCTCTGCCTACCCCTTCCGGGATTACAGGCATGAGAGTATATGTATATGCCATAAAATATCAATAATTTTATTATAATGATATTCTTGATGGCAAAGACAGTTTCCGTTGTGCGGGAGTAGGCGTCTATTAAACGAGTGGCCACGGGTTGGACACACCGATTTGTTTCGGGTCGGGTATTGTGAGACCGACACCGAGAGACTTACCACACTTACCGACAGACTTACCACACTTACCGACAGACTTACCACACTTACCGACAGACTTACTGTCGCAGACGCTGATACCCATGATACAAGATAATTGTATCTTTAGGATCGGAACTATTTGACTGTTGGGTATTATTTATTTAAATCTCATGAACTGTTGCTTTCTCTATTAGTGATGTCTGACGAATTTAACAAAGCGGTATAATAACAGCAACACAGTGAGCGATATAATATAAAAACTGACAAACCAAGAGCGGTTATTAGACGCGATAGGAGGGCGGGTGCCACTTACACCTCGCTAGTTAACAACGCAACTTGATTAGGTTATTCCGCTACGGATTGAACCGGTATAAGTTATAAGCACATGTACATTTATTCTGCATATGTCGAAAATCTTATCTAAGCTCAACAAACGCAGCTACAGCAGCGAAGGGCTATTTCCTCGTTTAGCGTATTCTACTACTGTATCATGGCGAAAGCTCCGAAGAATTGTTTAATCTTATCCTATCTTCTCTCTTCCACATCAGAAACACGCGTACTGGTTTGGGGAGCCACAGTTTCGTGGTGTCTACCACACGGGCCGGAACCAACATGTTTGAAAATTCGTATTTTATTCTCACCATCAAGCTGCGGAATGGTTAATTGTGGATAAATATGTTATCTTATCGTTTGCTCCTTGTTTGATAGATTTTGGTAATATAACTAAGGATCTTTGTTTGTACCTCTTCGATAGTCTAAAAACATTATTATCATTACAGAAAAAGAAATAAATAAATAATGAATGCAGTATTTTCATATTTCTTATTTATTGTATATCCAAGTATCTATTCATTTAAGACATATTAATTGTATACTTATATAACATTCCTTAATCTAAATAGCATAAAAACATAGCACCTATCCTACTGATATTATAAATGCGAATGTTTGGATGGGTGGATGGATGTTTGTTTCTCAATCACGCTACAACGGCTGGACGGTTCGGATTGAAATTTGGCACAGATAGATTATAGTCTAGAATAGCACATAGGCTACTTTTTATCCCGAAAAAATGTACAGTCGTGGGATGCTATAGTTTTTCAAAGAGCAAGGGATCGACATGTTTTTTTGCATAGTGACAGTTTAGGGATCAGAAAATACATAGGCTACTTTTTATCATGGAAATATGCACGCTTCCTATGGAACAGGAAAATATAGAAAGGTGCAATAGCTTAAAATACCTCCATGGATTGTACACCTTTTCTCCTAAGAATAACATACACGCGGGCGGAAAAAAAAACATTCAGTATTACAATCTTTTGAGATAAAATCAGGAGCGATAAAACCTCTCGCCCATCGTGGATCGACAGTGTGATATAATAATTACTAATTACTATAAAATTTGCAAACACTTCACACAATGCCAATGTCTTCACCCGGAGCTCCAATATACGGGGATTTAAGCGCGTGGGATTTGATCTGCATGTCTATCTAGTCTGGTCTACAACGTAGAAAACGGTACAGATAAGCTTGGTGAGCTTAGATAAGCTTAAAAGTCTAAGACTAAGACTACCTCGACTCGTAACACTGCCTGTTCGATCCCCGGGTAGGGTAAAGTGATATTGGGTTTTTCTATCTATAAATTCTCAGTATTAGCCCGGAGTCTGGAACTTATGCCCGGTATGGCGATAGGCTCGCCCTCATATCACATTATGGGACCGAAATAAATTCGGCGAAAAGTGGATGTACTGGTTACACCTCCGTCTACCCCTTCGGGGATTACAAGCGTGAGTGTATACGTATGTAAGCTTACAAATAGAGCTGAAATTTAGCAAAGTGGGTCCTGATGTTTGGTTGGTAAGGGTAATGCGTCAAAGAATAGGGATGTTAATTTATTCTGCTAAATCAAACATTTATTCAGTAAATTAGACTATTAGGGGCATTTTTTAAATGTCAGGATTATACCCAAACATATCGGTGCTTCGAAAATACCCACTGGTCCGACAAGCACCAAGGAACTCAGCCGTAGGTCTTTTTTATATAAAACCTACATACTTAACACTAAGATATGTCGCGTATCAGGAACTCCAAGAGATTTTAGGTCTCAACACTCACACCCGATCTTTTAATCACACATACATTTGTTTCTGGGCGGGATTCGAACTCGCATCCAGTTCATAGCTTATATATAGTTCATAGCACACTCACCCACTGCACTATAGAGGCTGTGTTTCAGAGAAGTGACTGGCACATAACACCGCTGCAGTACCCCTGACCGTGCGAAATAAAATAGCAACGTTGCTACTGCACGCCGTGCCGGTTTTTTGTTAGAGATATTATATAGCTATCTGCTGGTGGTAGGATATTCATATCCGCCCGGATAGCGACCACCGTACACATGGCGAAAAACCCGCCATAGTGGCACACGCAAGTGTGTCGCGTTCCGGGATCAGCCAGTGTACATCCGGTTTTTGTCGGGGGTCTGGAGTTGAGGTATAATGGCCATTTTGCGGCCTTCTTAGTACTCTGACACTTGACCCTCGACCGCTTCTTCACCTTCTTGCCCATGGCGTAGTGTGAAGAAGCAGGCCGGCATGAGTGTGTTGAGTAGCGGGGGATAGATCATCTCTCGCTACTCAGTACTCTATTTGGACCGCACTGCGCTTACCATCAGGTACAGTGCGGTCACTTTGCCGTGCCAGGATAAAAAAAAAAAAAAATATATATTTTTTTTTGTTTTTGTTACTACATTGATTGTATTTTGTTTATCCTGGCACGGAAAAGTGACCACAGTGCACCTGATGGTAAGCGCAATGCTGTCCAATTAGAGTATCGAGTAGCGAGAGGCAATCTATCCCTCGCTACTCAACACAATCATGCCGGCCTGCTTCTTCACATTACGCCATGGGCAAGAAGGTAAAGAAGCGGTCGAGAGTCTAGTGTCAGAGTACTCAGAAGGCGGCAAAACGGCCAAACATCGTATCCCAACTATAGAGCCTCGACAAAAACCGGATGTACACTGGCTGATCCCGGAACGCGACACAATTGCGTGTGCTACTATGGCGGGTTTTACACACTGTGTACGGTTGTCGCTATCCGGGCGGATATGAATATCCTACCATCAGCAAGTATGTATAAGCTCGTCTACGCCGTATCTGTACATCTATAAATCTGTACATATCCCGGCTCTGCCTCTTGCCTTTGAATGCTTTGAGTACTGTAGTTATGTGAGAGGGGTCTGTGTATGACAGGATGCGTTGCGCTCGAGTCACCCGGATTTGAACTCCGGATGGAAGTGGTATAGAATTAAGGGGTTGGTGTGTTTTATACAGCACATTTAAATCATTAATTTGATGAACTCAGACCTAAAAAATAGGTAAATTTCCAATTTGACGAGCATTTTGGTTTTGCTTATAATACTCCGCCATTTGTCGACCAGCTAAGATAATAAAAAATCTTGGGAAAGTTTGTCTTTACCAAGTATGAATTGAGAAGCCGAGTCGTTGAAAATTTTGTTTATGGTCTATACTCACATGACAGAGTACAACGTAAAAACAAATTGTACCGCACAGGCGGCGCCTCTACCTAACCTAATCTAACAAAAAAATATTTCCATAACGTTTTAAGTAGTCTTTATAATTAAATTAATATTTACAAACAAGAATATTTTATACATCAACGATAGTAGTGTAAAAGTGGTCTTCTTTGAGTCAGTACAATTTCTGTACGTCGGCACATAGTTCAGTGAAATTAATGATAAAATCCTGAACATAACCCAACATAAACGACAATACAACTTTTTAGATCCTTAACCCTCAAACAAAAATATTTATTCAGTAAACAAGGATTTTGAACTAGTATAAATATTTTATTACTGAAGAAAACAAATATAGATAAGCGTTTATATACGCAACCGGCGACCGCGCTGACTCAGCCGCGGGTCTTATCTGATAACTCCGTGTATCGATAATGTTTGCTTTGTACTCTAATTATATTGTTTTATTGAATGCTTCAATGCCTACTGCACACTGAAAAGTCATGAAATGGCCAAAAAACTCGTATAAAATTGTTATCCTTCACATTATCCTGGCATGGCAAGGTGACCACACTGCACCTGATGGTAAGCGCAATGCCATCCAGTTAGAGTATCGAGAAGCGAGAGACTATCTATCCCTTGCTACTCAACACAATCGTGCCGGTATGCTTCTTCACACTACGCCATGGGCAAGAAGTGTGAATGGTGAAGAAGCGGTCGAGGGTCTAGCGTCAGAGTAGACAGAAGGCCGCAAAACGGCCAAACATCGTACCCCAACAGTAACCCCCGATAATAATTGGATGTACACTGGCTGAACCCGGAACGCGACACACTTGCGTGTGCCACTATGGCTATGAGGCACTATGGGGTTTTACTCCCTGTTTACGGTGGTTGCTATCCGGGCGGATATGAATACCCAACCACCAGCAAGTGTGCGAAATTGGTAAAAATTACGTTGAGTTCTATAATAAGTGTACATTATTTACCTAAATTATAGTTATTATTTATTTATATTATATTCCATTTTACTCAGTAAGTGTAGTCCAATCGCTATATAAATAATATTTGTAAATATAGCTTCATTATAAAAGTTTCTGTCTCTATAAAATTTCTGTGTTCACGAATATCTAATCCCAAAATATTACAAATTTTCTTTAAAACTACTTATTTTATTCACTTGTATTCTATACTGAAATAAGTGTTTTGATAACATAAAAATAATTCTAGTTATATTTTTAACGTTTCCAATAAAAAAAAATTTACATAAAATACCCTCAGGTGACACACTTATTTTTTTTGCCGGCTTTGTTATAAAAAATCACAAACAAACACTGTATTTCGGACAACCGAAACTTCCGCTTTAACCGCTTATAGGGGCGGTCACCGCTCAGTGTCAAGGTACAAGGTACAACACAGGGTACAACCTTAATATAGATGTTAGGAATGCAGGTCAGTCTGGACTGGACTAAGGGTATTCATTAGTAAAGGACATCCGGGACAATACTAAGGTTTTGAATGTGAATTTTCATTATTAATGGTGCAACATTCGACAGCCTCAGTGGCACAGCGGGCAAGTAGCGGCTGTGAAACGAGAGACCGTTGGTTCGATTCCCACACCTAGACAAATGTTTGTGTGACAGATATTTGATTCTGGTCTAGGTACTCTAAGTGTAGTGGGACCGTAGTTCCTCGTAGTTCTTGATAGCCACGATACAGGTTTTACCTAGTGTGGGATCAGAACTGTCTGTGTTACTGTTTGGTGTATTTATTGATTCGTTATTTACTAGCCGATATGAAATAAATATTAATGAACGCACTGACAATTATTTGTCTATTCATATTTTGTTCTAAATTCTGTTCGTAAAAATTGTGAATTACAATAATATATCGGGTCGTTCGTGGCCGCGCTGCCGTTATCAATGCGCCATCGATCAGCTGATTACTCATATCAGAAGTATTGTTTCATATTCTGGTGAGATAATGCTGTGCGCAATTTGTTTTCATGTCATTAAATACACGTTAAGGCAGAGTGAGATGCATGAAGTGGGATAGTAGCATGAACATTTACTGATGGTAGGATGTTCATATCCGCCCGGATAGCGACCACCGTACACAGGGGAAAACCCGCCATAGTGGCAAGTGTGTAGCGTTCCGCGACCAGTGTACATCCGGGTTTTGGTCGGGGGTCTAGAGTTGGGATACGATGTTTGGTCGTTTTGCGGTCTTCTTGGCACTCTGGCACCATCGACTGCTTCTTTGCCTTCTTGCCCATGGTGTAATGTGATGAAGCAGTCCGGCATGATTATGTTGAGTGCTCTTGCTACTCGATACGCGTCACCACTATGGCGGGTTTTACACCCTGTGTACCAGCAAAGGTTGTGTTCAAAGGTTTTGAATACAAGAAGACATTGGACTACAAAGAAATAGCCATTTTAATATTTTTAAATTGTCCTTCAACACATACACTCAATTGAAATATGTCTTTGCCCATATCATATCTAGAGCTAATCGTAGTTATAAAGGCAATTATCGGAATGATATCATACAATCGAACATTCCTTGTTAGATTGTTTTTTAATTATCAAGTAAATAATTTAATATGACGATGGTCAATGGTATTTATAAATGAACTAAGTATTCGATTTAAGTGTTTAACAGCAGCAAACTATATGTCGTACGGTCAGTACGATCGTATTCACCAATACATACGTTGAGATAGAAACATATACTACTTATAGTAGAATGATAATGTGAATCGAAGTTTGGCGATCTATTTGAATTAAGCGATTTTTTGTGATATATATGTATTTGGAATCAGCAAACTTTTCTGCATCTCTTGAGCCTAGTTTCAGCCAGCAAAAAAGGACTTCAGTGTTTCCGGAATTTTCTAGTTTCTTGGGCAGTTTTTTTTTCCTTAAAAACCTTATTTATTTAGATCTATTACAAACATTAAAATAAGAATTAGTTTAATAAAAAATCCCATGATTACATTGTTTGCTATTTGGTTACGGAATCAAAAACGCATCACTAATAGCTGTAATAGTGATCAGAAGATGATAAACCACAAAAGCCTTGACAATAGGGAAAATACTTTAAAGAGATATTCCAAGAAGTCTTGACGTACACGATTTGTATTAATCAGTAATACTCGGCCGCCATTTACTGATCAATTTATGCTTTTATACTTAGGCTAAATTGAGAAGCCTTAAGTTGGATCAACCAGCAAGACAGTCATAACTTGTGTAACTTATTCTATATGAAAGGTCACAGCAGGCAAGGCAGGGATTGGAGAATTAGTCTAAAACAGATAGATTTAAAAATAACTTTAGCAAACTGTAGATGAATAAGTTGCACCGCTACCGACCCGTTCTCGAAAACCCTTAGATGAGTGAACCAAACAAAGCTATTGAGAATATTCCTCATTTCATATCATTAGCTTGGAAAAAAATCTTAGAACAGCGGGATAGCTAGTATTATCTCTCATTGTTGCTCAATTTAATATAAACTTACAATATTTTACGGCATTGTTACAGAACAGTGTTCACTTGAAGGAAAGTTGCCGACTCCTGCCTAACCTGTTTGAAATGCCACAATGCAGGAATCCAGCGCGCGTTGTGACGCAACGCAGGCGACAATGCGCGTAGTCGCCCCCCTTATCACAGGAATGTCGCCAACAATCGCGCTGCCAGATTGTTCAACTACTCCTATGTATAAGTAATAATAAATACACCCAACAGTCCTACACATAGTCCTGTCCCTCTACTAGATCAAACCTGAATCGTGGGTATCCAGAATTATAAGGGACTAGGGTTCCCAACCACCCAGACCCGAATGAAATATTTGTACATTTATCTCGGTGCCCAGAACCCGCGGCCTCTCGTTTCACAGCCGGCTACTCGTACATTGCGCCACGGAGGCTGTCAATATAGAAGCATAGTCTAGAGATACCTTGTGTATCCTCCAGCCCAGCCAGTTGACAGTTGTTCTTTAGACAGTTTAGTGTACACCATGAATGGGCCGGCTCAGTTGAAGTATTTTTTTTACCGAAATAGGCTTGCGTTCGACCACTATCTCGCTGATGGTAAGTGATGATGTGGTCTACGGTGGAGCACGCTTGCCTAGAAGATACCTATTCACTCTTGACTTACTTGATTCCACTCTCTTGCGGTGCGCATGATAAATATACTAGCAAAACGCTTCGTGCGCACTGGTGGAATATCAACCATGTATCGATGACGCTTCGCAGAGTCTCATGTCGTCCGATGATGGACGTATACTTTTGCATTACAAAAAACTGATTTGAAGTGACTGCTTGTTACATTTCATACAGATACTAAGGTTTCTAAAGGTCCTATTCTCATGTTTGTTAGTGTTTAGAGATCGCCATCCGTTAGGTGAACAATTTAAAACTATCAGCTTTATTTCCAACTTATGGCTTCTTTTTTTTATAGGTTTTATTAACCGAGTCATTCCGACACTCACAGAAAACCGATATGAAATTACAGCTTGCTGTTACGTTTCATATGGATTGATTTTCAGAGACAAATTCCCCTGCCTTTCTCAATCCTTATTATTTTCCTTTAAGTCCAGCAGCACCCATGGTTCTTCTGGTATTGTGGCTCGTCTTGGACGGTGGAAATCATTTAACATCAGATGATTCGTTGGCTATCAGTTTCTGTAACAAACGCACGCTGATTGAATTTAAGGATGAAAACACACGATGGAGCTATAGTCCATCTTCATCAAACTCATAGGTAGACTGTGGCTCTAGTTTAAACGCGCAGTACGCGTATATGGTATACGGGTTTCAGAGTAAAGGTTCATTTAGACGAGGCATATAGCATACGATGTCGATATGGCAACCACCGCGTGCCCACGTGTGCAAAACCATGATTTCATGCAGAGATATTACTTTACTAGCTAAAATAGCGCTTTTATAACGATAAACATATTTAATTAGATTATAATCTATAGATAAGATAAAGGAATAAAATATTATATTTATTCCAAGAATAGTTAATATTTCTAGAATGATACAAATGGCGCAATAACGAACGATATTTTTTTGCGTTTTACTCTATTATTGCAATTTGAAATTAATTTTAATCGCTTTATATAAGCTTTTAACCATATTCACACTTCAATAGCGTAGTTTCCTTAAATTAAGTATTTAAGAAATTAAGTACGCAATGTTTGCGTCGGCGCTTAAATCTATTTCCACTGGCTTGTTAAATAAATTTAGAGTCGTCATTGGCTAACACGCATGTGGGAATATACTTAGCACGTCACACAGATTAGCTCCAACTTCAAGATATTGCGATAACAGCGTGGTTCCACGATTAGTTCAGTAGTATTGTTGGGTATATGCTTACAATTGTTCTGTAATGCGCTAGCCAGGATCGTGTTGTAGGCTCTGAAATACATACCTGTATATAAGATTTCAAAAACCAGACTTGATCTCCATACACTTTTACACGAATTAATAACTATAATCCTACGATCTTGGGTCCTTCACGCGGAGTGCGAAGAAGCTACACAGCAGACCGCCATGATTGTGTCGAGTAGCGATGTATATTTGTCTCTCGCTACTTGATACTCTAACTAGTGGATACTGCGATTACTATCAGATGCAGTGTGGTTACATTTCCGTGCCAGGAAAAAAAATGAGCGAGCCTGGTTTTTCACTTACACTTTTCAAGTCTCCATTAAATGTCGTAAATTTGGTTTTATTAATTTTACAGACTGCAGGTCAAATCCTGCAGACAATATTTCATGGATCAGAAAATGCAAACTAAAAACTTATTCCAGCCTCAGTGGCCATTCCCGTACCGAATGTTTATGTGACAGACATACATTTGTTTCGTGTCTGGGTGTTGTGGGACCGTAGTCCCTCATAGTTTTTGAGACCCACTATATAGGTTTTACTTATTGTGGGGTCAGAACTGTGTGTGACTGTTGAGTGTATTTTTTTTCAATAAGCCTTTTTTCTGCACTTTGTACTTATAAATTTTATGATTCGCAAAGATTGGATTGAAGACAAAAGAAACACAAAACCACATAAGAATGTTCAATGGTTGACCCAAAGTTCTTGACGTAAATGAGGAGAGTAAGCCTAAGACTTCTTAATCAACCAATAACTGTAACACAGACAGTATCTATGTTTGATGAGCGATAGTACCCTATAATGTGGTGTCTTAAAGGTTTATTGGACTGTAACTACATTCCAAAAACCCTAAACAAACTGGGATACATTTACACATCTGTTCTTTACATTCTCTGATACCAATGTTAGACTGTGTATTCAAATAAAACAGTTTATTTAGGTTAAATATTATGTAATAGTTACCAGGATACCAGAAATGATAAACTTATAAAATCTGTAATTATTAGTACGCTACCTAAAGTATAACGGAATGTAAATTAATAATATTTTTTTTTTTTTAGTGCCTCGATAGGCGGACGAGCAGTCGGGCCACCTGATGGTAAGTAGTCACCGCCGCCCATAGACTTCTGCAATACCAGGGCACAGCATAGCCGCTGCCTACCTAAATTAAATGTTGTTCGTTAATATTCGCATCGCTAGAAGTGGAACCATAGAGTTTTTAGTTAAAGAAAATGGGAAAGTTGTCAGGAAAATTCTGGAAAAATTGATAATGTTTATAGAATTTGAGCCTCTTATGGTACTGATAAACGTAATCACGCATGAGAAACTACAGGCAGAAGTTATAATATACAAAACAATGACACTGTCGCGATGTTCAAATGTGAGACAGATTTTAGTATAAATTTACATTCATAGACGTCTTATTGTTACGCATCGTCTTCGCCTGAGCATAGGCTGTGTTATCTATCGTAGTTTACGCAATATGCGTTTTTACAGCCGTTTAGAATTTGAGGACGTTTACAACTTACAAGTTATGAAACGGTGTACTTTTTATTACATCACATTATACATAATCATAAAGTGAAGAATGTACCGCTTCCCGATATGAAGCAAGTACTTACTTATAATATAAAACGCACAAATGTTAGTGTGACAGACAGATATTTGTTTCGGGTCCTGGCGTTGTGGGACCGTAGTCCCTCGCAGTTGTTCATACCTACGACACAGGTTATACCTAGTGTGGGATCAGAACTATGTGTGTGACTGTTGAGTGTATGTATTTATTATTTTATAAATTTATTGCGTAGATCGGTGGACTGTCGTTCTGCTTAACGTTATTCTGACTTCGTGTCAGGATCTGCCTTCCTTCTTTACCGGCTTGACATATAGCCAATACACGCCGTAAGTTTACGAGACTATCCAGCCAACACACACACACACACGCCGCAGTAACTCTTGTAAGCTAGAACCGACAATGGCACGCATTTTTCAGACATTGAGCGATAAAATTCAACCAGTCATTGGAAATGCTTATCTGTTACCACACAATGAAGTTAATAAAATAGAAACATAGAGGTTTTGGAAATATTAATGGTCCACACTCCGCTTCCCTCTATAGCAAATCGGGATACAAATATTTAATTTAGGAGGTATACACCTCAAACATTAAGACATTTGGACAAGCCAGATGTAAAGCTCCAAGTTATTAAGTAGGTCCTACCATGCGAACTTTTTTTTATCCTTACACGGCAAAGTGACCACACTGCACCTGATGGTAAACGCAGTGCGGTCCAATTAGAGTATCGAGTAGCGAGAGACGATCTATCCCCCGCTACTCAACACAACCATGTCGGTCTGCTTCTTCACACTACGCCATGGGCAAGAAGGTGAAGAAGCGGTCTAGGGTCTATTGTCAGAGTACTCAGAAGGCCGCCAAACGGCCAAACGGCTGTTAAACTCCATTCCAATGAAAGCTGCTCAAAGTGGTTGGACATATAATTTGAAGTAGTCTCGCTCCACGTGGTCTCATATTCATATTTTAAGATCACTTATCGTTACATCATTAAAACTTTCAAGCCATTATAATTTTAAATGAACTGCGATCAAATTTTGAAATTTTTACCGCATACAAATTAAGTGTCTTGAGTTTTGACTGCGATTAGGTAGTAGTACACAAATATGAAAAATATGTTTTTTTTTTTTTGTTTGATACCAACTGGATATTTGAGTAGAGGATTTTCCGTTTAATGACGCATTATGAATTGGAATAAGTACCGAGAACCCACGTGCGTCACGTTGACCTTATCCCTGTTTATCTAGATGCATTTAAATGACCAATTAATTGATTAAATTAAATTAATTTGAAATGTTAATCATTAGGAAATGTACTAGGATTTGACCTTGTTGAGACCTTTATATCGTAACTTTAATCGAAATAGATATCAATCAATCTGACTGAGGTGTAGTTAAAATTCACTAAGGTGTCTTTTTATTACAATTATAATATGAGCCACCTATAATATACCGTCTTCATGCCGGGCTATTTACTATAAGAGGAGTTGGGCCTTTTTAACCGACTTCAAAAAAGGAGGAGGACGCCTGGACTGATTCGAGAAATTCTTTTTTTGTTTAAAAGGGTTTACTTCCCAGTTGGTCCCATTGGCACCAAGTCAGGATCTGATGATGGGATCTCAGAAAAATCAAGGGAAACCCTCAAATTTTATAGTGACGCATAATTTGTTTTTTATTGAAGTCAGTGTACTTTTTATGAATTAAAAAACTTTTACTTATAACCTGACCTAATTGGTTGATAGACTTTATATAGATACATCTTTATATACACAATTCTACTATACGTGTGTACGTCGCTGATCTCCTCCTAAACGGCTGGACCGATTTGAATGTTTTTTTGTATGCGTTTGGGTGGCGCCCTGGATGGTTTAGATTCACAAATCAGCCAGTTAGATGGCGCTGCTTTTACGGACAGGACGACTGCTGCCGGGCCCACATTTCATTATTTTCATAATTCTTTGCAAGCATAAGAATTATGAAGATAATGAAAAATTAATCCACAAGTAGAGCCACAGCTTCGTGATGTCTACTACCCCGTCCCGAATCAAGAGGTTTGCAAATTAGTATCTTTGCCCCACCATCAAGCTCTGGAACAGTTTACCAGCTACCGTGTTCCCTCCTTCCTATGATCCTGGGTCCTTTAGGCGTAGTGTGAAGAAGCTACTCAGCAGGCCAGCTTGATCGCGGGCCAGAATTAAAAAAAAATCTCAAGCATACAGTTTTTTTTTAGGTATAGACACAGATTTCTGATCATGCTGAGTGGTCACCAATCTGGTACAGCCATGACGCACCGTGCATCCTCAAAAATGTTTTTTTTTAGTTTGAATCCATATCTAGCAATTAATAATAAATAAAATGTAGATAACAAAAAAATAGTTTTTCTTTCTTTTCATTTAATTTTCCTTCACTGTTCTATTGATTATAAATCAATAGGTTGTATACCTCTAACTACTTCTATACATATCTATCTTTTTACAAAATTAATCAACGCCGAAATATACACTTTCTTAACCATCTATACAAATATACACCGAAAGCTTAAATTCATATATTGTTGGCGTGTCACTTCATATATACGTAGACAGAAAGGTAATATAGTCAAACCGTGAGTGGATGCCCTGACTCATTTGAAAAAATATTTTTACATCACATAGGTCATTTATTGAGGAAGGATATAGGCATAATGTCACGTGCGGAAGCGAATGTAATGTGGCGAAGCAGACAGCATCAGCTAGTACATCATAGTGAGATCAAGACTGCAGGTTTGTTATATCTATAATTAATAAAGATACAGATCATCCGGTAGTAGTTCCACAATGCTAGGAAGTGCGAGTGTTGCAACGGCAATGATCTCAAGGGCGATCTGGCGGTCCTACTGCCAACACTTGAGAGTGGCGGCTAATCGTCCATTGTTCTAGTTGGGCAATATGGACGTGCGAGAAGATATAATTGTTTGTAAATAAACGTTTGTCCTCGATTTATGGTAACAAAGTGCTGTTTACTATTTACTTTCTGTGCGGCGGTAAATGGCGTCTCGATTTTAGCGTTAACCGCCCCATAACAAAGCGGTTGATCGTAGGTTTTAGAGGCGATGCAATGTTCTTGTGGTTTCTACCTATTAAAATATTTTATTAACTGTTATTAATGACGTTGATATGTAAATTGGAATGAATTGAATATAAATTACTATCTGCGGTGGCTCGTAATTGGCTTATCTATTGTATTCATTTCATCATATTTTGTATGTTCTTGATAGCTGTGAGCCATCCAAATAAAATTAAATTAAATAAAAAATATATTATAATAGTACCAGCCCTGTATAAAACATTGTCCTGCTGGGTACGGACGTCCTCTACTAATGAGAGGGGTTAGACCTCAGTCCACTAATGCGGATTGGTAGACTTCTTCCTTTGAAATTCGTATGACAAAATTTCTCAGATATGCAGTTTTCCTTTGCCGTTAAAGCAAGCGGTAATAAACCTTGAATATATACGTAGCTTTAGAATAGATAGAAGTGTACGCCATTTGGGATTGTTTCGAACCTACGACTTTCGTCTCGACAGTCCATACCACTCTTAACTAGACCATCGTACCTTTATTTGAACATTTTTTATAACATCAACTTTTTTTTATTTATCCGTGCCAGGATGAATAAAAAATGCGAAAGTGACCACACTGCACCTGATGGTAAGCGCAGTGCCGTCCAATTAGAGTATCGAGTAGCAAGAGACACTATCCCCCGCTACTCAACACAATCTTGCCGGCCTGCTTCTACACAATACGCCATGGGCAAGAAGGTGAAGAAACTCAGAAGGCCGCAAAACGGCCAAACATCGTACCTCAACTCCAAAACCCGACAAAAACCGGATGTACACTGGCTGATCCCGGGACGCGACAAACTTGCGTGTGCCTATGACGAGTACACCCTATGTACGGAGCTCGCTATCCGGGGGATTTGAAGATCGTACCACCTGTAAAGAACTCGAGTATGTTTGAATCTACGAATCTTCCATTAGTTTAGTCATTCTGCATAGCTAGTTTGAAAAAACAATGTCAAAATATGTGAACTGTAACATTTAGGTGAACACCACGCCGCCCACACCCTCCTTGAATTGGCAACAACACCTTATATCGACTAGCGTGTTTGTTTTACTTGTTAATATTGATATGATGTCTGAACATTTCGTAATAATCAAGACTCCAAGGAACTTCAACAGCAAGAATAAAATACAGGTTGTTACAGATTGAATATCAACATAAATGCATTTTATAGCAAATTTAATAAGTTTTATCCCCAGCAACAAATAAAAGGAACAGAAAATGTAATCGGTGTCATCATATTTTCTATTCCTTTTATTGGTTTCCTCAAAACTGGTCAGCGGAGTAAGTACCTACTGCACGTGGTTGTTTGAATTTCCTCGTTTGTAATAATCCAATGGTATTCTTATATTTATATGGATTCTACTTATTCTCATTTCTTCATCAAGTCCATCATACCACCATAATTTTACCTGCCTATTTGATAATTATTTATTATTTTATCTATGGATACAATATGATTACAATGATCTACAACGATCATCGGAGCTTCCCATCTGTGTCACAGGCCGTTTAATTATTACTAGACTAGATAGAAAAGGAATTTATGGATATCAAAATTAACTTACGTAAACTAAAATGAAATTGTGTGAAATGAATTGCACGCCAAAGTGCCCACACTGCACCTGATGGTAAGTGCAGTGCCGCCCAGTCCAGATTATCCGTTAGACCTTGTTATTATTCCAGTCGAGCTGACTCTTTTATGCTGTAGATTAACATTAAACTCTACAAATGCTCCAATACTTAAAATATTTAATTCATAGAAAGCATGATGTGTATTTTCTTAAACTTAACCATATCGTTCACGCACGCCAAATACAATCGATTATGAAGTGCAGTGAAACAAGATAATTAATAATAATTACAACAGCGCTCCTCGGTAGCCGATTAGCCGGTTGGGCGAGCCGGCGAGCCGGCCAGTCCGGTGGTAATTACCGGCGTTACCGGAGTCAGTATTTCAAACTTTGATAATCGTTGTTTGATTAATTCAAGGTTGGCGCACATGATTTTCGACAAATTAGATGTTTCCTTATGAATTTTATTTAATTAGTATTGTGTAGAATGTCTCGATGGCGCAGTTGTAATTGCATTACGACTGCTGCGCTAGTAGTAGGATATTCATATCCGCCCGGATAGCGACCACCGTACACAGGGTGTAAAACCCGCCATAGTGGCACACGCAAGTGTGTCGCGTTCCAGGATCAGCCAGTGTACATCCGGTTTTTGTCGGGGGTCTAGAGTTGGGGTACGTTGTTTGGCCGTTTTGCGGCCTTCTGAGTACTCTGACAATAGACCCCCGACCTCTTCACCTTCTTGCCCATAGCGTAGTGTGAAGAAGCAGGTCGGCATGATTGTGTTGAGTAGCGGGGGATAGATTGTCTCTCGCTACTCGATACTCTAATTGGACCGCATTGAGCTTACCATCAGGTGCAGTGTGGTCACTTTGCCGTGCCAGTATAAAAAAAGTCTCGGGTTCGATACCGAAATACTCAGTACAGCCTGGAGTCTAGAATTGAGCTAGGTATGGCGATAGGCTCGTCCGCTATCACATCACAGGATAGTAATGCTCGGCGAAATGTGGATGTACTGGTTACACCTCTGCCTACCACTTTGGGGATAAAAGGCTTGAGCGCGTATGGAATCTAAACATTTGGATATAATAATAGTCCGGCGCCAATAGTCATCCAATTTGTCGCATGCGGTTTACGATGACGTCAAATCTTGCTTTATCATAGTGCAATGTCGTTTTATAGAACAGTCAATGCCGTCACTAGGCTTCTTGTACATCCTTATAAAATATACATATATCAAGCTAAATCAGTAGCATCAAGCATATAATTAATTAGAGTAAAACCCTAAAGAAAGATAGTTTTGTCTTACGGTGCCTTAGTAAAACGTCTCACTGTGAAAAATTGTCCTGAGCGATAAGGCTACTATTGTACTCATTTTTTGATTTTAGGTTTTATAATTTGTACCCATACTATACAATAAAGTTTGATTAAGAAATAATCGAGTAATCTGAGGATTATTTGCTCCATTGCACATCTTACGCCACATTATAATCTTCAATAAAATGACATTCCTGACGCCAATAAGCACGTTTCTAACACAATTTCACAGTTACGCAGGTTGTTTCTTATTGAATAGTGAATCTTGTATTGAATTAATATTGATCAACGGAAAACTATCGTATTACACGCTTTCTATTAATTTCTATGGGCAGTTACATTGTGACAACTGATCTAAAGAGCAATGATCATATTATTTCAAGCTGTTTAGATTTTTGTGCGACTTTAAACTGTTTAAGTGCTGCGATAATCCTATCCTACTAATATTATAAATGCGAATGTTTGGATGGATGGATGTTTGTTACTCAATAACGCTACAACGGCTGGACGGATCTGGTTGAAATTTGGCACAGAGATAAATTATAATCTGGAATAGCACATAGGCTACTTTTAATCCCGGAAAAATGTACATTGCCCGTGGTATAGTTTTGTTTTTCACAGAGCAAGTGATCGACATGATTTTTTGCATAATGGCAGTTTAGGGATCAGAAAATGACATAGGCCACTTTTTATCCCGGAAAAATGCACACTTCCTATGTTATAGCAAAATATAGAAAGGTGTGTGTGTGGATTGTATATCTTTTCTTTCAAAAATAACCTGCACGTGGGCGGAGCCGCGGCAACATCTAGTTTATTTTATACATCCTGAATTAGGAATACTTTGATCCAGTGAAATATTTGTACATTATACGAATACTGATGATTTCTTTCGGGTCTGGGTGTTGTGGAAAGTCTCTCGTAGTTCCTGATACTTACGACACTGGATTCGTGTCTCATATGTGGGTTCGGGGCTTAGTGTGTGACTGTTGGGTGTTATTTATTTACTGATATTTTTTTGTGAAGCATTCTTCCAAAATGTTAAGTGAGACGACACGATATTTGAGGTTCGAACGGACTACTAAATTCAAAGATAGAAAACCTTTAGGGAAGAATTCAAAATGAAAAACGAGGATACCTACGTAATACTGTTTTTTAAACTATAAAGTGCAAGAAAGCGACATTTATTACGTTCGTTGAACTGGCGATTGCACTGAGATCAGCAAAAAACCCCGATTACACTGCAGGTGGCAACACCAGATGGTCAGTTGACAGTCAAGTGATCACTTGTTACCACTGATTGTAAAGCAATACCGCATCGTGAAATTGAATATTGATAAAGTTGTTTGACAATTGTGATGCCGTTTCACTTTCCTTTCTATTGTAATTGACATTCTCCATAATTAAAACAAAGCTGTCTCTTTTATGACATCAATTCCAGTTTTTGTTACAAAACCATAAATTATGTACAAAGTTAGCAGAAACATGTTTAATAGGATATAATTGTAATAGGGGGTAAATTGTAACAGGTTTTGATACAATTTTAACACCACATAAGTTTTATTCCTTCCTTCCTACAGTAACAAAAATCGCTCAGTTATGAATATCTAGCTGACTGGATAGCGATCACGGTGAACATGGTTGAAAATCAACCATAGTGGCTCCTTCCGGCGAGTCAATTCCCAGAGTCAGCGAGCACACTTAAGACCGGCAAGATTCTGGCCACAAGACGCAACGTCTCTCGGCAGACGACATTATTTGATCATTGTAACTTATGTAAAATCAGGCGCAATATTTTAATTTAACCCTCCAAGTAAATTACGTTCGTACTGCTGGTGTTTACTTGATTTTTATAATCCTTTTCTATTTCTTATTGATTTAATCGATTGTACGTTGACCGTTATTCATTGAGTTAGAAGTTTAAATGAACTCGGACGTGGAAAGCTTAGTTGCATTTGGGTCAGCACTTCCTTACACATAATCCTATTTGCGAGTCAACGGGCCAACATCCTAGCGAGTGTCGACCTGCCCTATATCATGTACCTGAATACTGGCCACTTGGAATTGTGATACTGGCTGGTTTTTTTGCGAATTTACTATTTTTAGGTAGAGTAAGTATTGTGCAGGGGCGTAGCTACTACCGTATTAGCCATCAATGATACGGGACCCGCAGGCTACGGAGGCCCCGAGCGTATGTAAGGAAAAATTCGTAAAATATTATCCACAAACTCACTTAAACCCTTTACTCTTCAATTTGGGCCCCAACAAATTTAGATACCGGGCTCGTCTAAGGCAAACTGCGCCACTGATGTCGTGAAATATTGTTGACGGTGAATCTCTTGACTAGCGCCAGAATTCAGTCGGCCTGCTTATTCTTCTTCATACTCCACAGAGAATTTATATAAAAAGAGAAAAATGTGAAACTTCCCCGGCTTAAATATGACATATATTATAGATAGCTTTCTGAATTTGGAGACGTGGAGGAACATGTACTAAATATATCAATTTTAAATTCGATTTTCGAAATTTCTATTCTTGTTATAATGGTCTAAGAGCCCGTGAACCACAGACCTACGTTATTTTATAAAAGCTGAAAGTTTGTCAGCGCATGCTCCGAACACAGGTAAGAACGATGGACCATTATGAAGTTTGGGTTACAGTGGCTTTGGCAGGTAAACGTCACTAAAGGTGTGTAAAATACCGATCTAAATACATCAAATAATAAAGTGCGATTTTTTGGTATTACCTTTAGAATATTATTAAAAATCACGTTATTCATTGCCAGACACTTAACATCGTGGCAACCCCTTACCAGACACCCTTAATGGTCATGAAATTATAATTTTACTTACGTTATAGTATAAAAGCTGATTTTTATAAATAATACTTGGGTAATAAATAGATGATGTTTCCTCATTAGCCAGACACTTTTGATAGTTCCAACCCCTTGCCAGACAAGCATGTAGGGTAGCTGTAGGAGAGCGCAAGTATGGATTGTACAGTCTTACTATTTTGTAGTTTATGATGGTATCAACCAGTCAACAAAGACAGGCCAATAACTGATTTAAAATTCACAATTATTTTCAGTTTAATTATTAATTGTCAGTTTATGATCTAGGAACACATAAGTACTAACAATCACAATGTTATTGAAATAAACTATTATTTAAATTGCAATATAATTTACAAAGTGTTACAACATGATTTACTTTCTGTATTGACTAAGAGTAGTTATTAAGATTTGTTTTATATTGTAAATTTGAGAAAATTTTAAACTTTATTGTGGTTACAGTAACACTCAATCTCTTACCATAATATCACTGCCTAATTAGCAGTTAAACAAAAACTTCAAATATTAATTAAAGTACCATCAGTTTTAATAAAACTAAAAGAAGAATTACCATCAGATTTTAACACCAGAAATTAAAACAAAAATCAATAAGGTAGGAAATAGAACCTGGTATTTTTAACTTAATGAATTGTTTAGTTTATCAGAATGAACAAAATTAAAACTCATCCTGTAAATTTTAAAACCAGAAGCGATTCACCAAATTTTAAATAAATAAATATTAAATTATATATTAAATAAATTTTAAATTTTGTCGGGGGTCTGGAGTTGGGGTATAATGGCCATTTTACGGCCTTCTTAGTACTCTGACACTAGACCCTCGACCCCTTCTTCACCTTCTTGCCCATGGCGTAGTGTGAAGAAGCAGGCCGGCATGAGTGTGTTGAGTAGCGGGGATAGATCGTCTCTCGCTACTCAGTACTCTATTTGGACCGCACTGCGCTTACCATCAGGTACAGTGCGGTCACTTTGCCGTGCCAGGATAAAAAAAAACATAGGAACATGACCTATGTAGGTAGGCAGGCAAACAACCAGCTATCTCAGTACTTGCACTACCAGAGAACCGCCTCAACAACTCAACAGCGCCAGGGGACACCATCCACAGCATATGGGATTTTAACACCAAAATCATTAACACAGTAAACATTGACAGTTAATTTTGACTATCGTTTAAACGATTTAGTTTGGAACATAAAATAAATCAAAATGATTTACAAAACATAAGGGACTTACTATAATTTATAAACATAGCACATCCAAATGATTCTCAACATTCGCAACCTTGAAATTTACTGGAGACTAGCAAATTTACAGTACCATTGAGCACTTTTTACCACGTGTAAAGCGGTAGCATATTACACTTTACCATCACTATTTCATTTCGGATGATAGAATTTCAATAATATATAACTTTTTGCACAACCCAAAAAAGTGCATAAAACTAATGATTAATGTTTTCCAAACTCTCAAACAACAAAAATAACATGGTACGAGACTGTAGGATTTACATCACCTGATTTACGATAGTGGATGTCGAGTTCAATCCCACTTCTGATTTCCGGGTTCTATGTGTTGTGGTCAGAATGGCTGAGGTCATGACGTCATCATACGTCATGACTATGAGAGTTATTCATCCTTCTTTGATCTTCAGATAACCAGGATGCATAGCGTACGATAGTTCAGTAGAAATAACACACTTTCATCTGTTCATTGTTTATTAAGCTACACCGGTTCGGAATGCAGTTATCCACTAGGAAAGAAGCCGGCAATAACACCTGTAGTTGCTCTTTTAAACATATCACTTTTACATCAGTTGACAATTACACTTTTTACTTATTCAGCCCAATAATTAACAAAAACGACAACCGGCCTTCAATAATAATATTTTTACATTGTATTATTTACATTGTATTTTAACCTGTTATTGACATAATAAATTATTTTTTTAACAATTTAAGGTAGTTGTAGCATCGAATGATTTTCTTAAAATGTTTTTAAAATTTATATAGACTATCAGTAGAAATAACAACTGCGCAGTGAGGGACCGCGGTAGACTTAACTCGCTATCTCACTCGCACTCACCCATATGCATACTGCCTCGCGCTCTCCTACAGCTACCCTACATGCTTGTCTGGCAAGGGGTTGGAACTATCAAAAGTGTCTGGCTAATGAGGAAACATCATCTATTTATTACCCAAGTATTATTTATAAAAATCAGCTTTTATACTATAACGTAAGTAAAATTATAATTTCATGACCATTAAGGGTGTCTGGTAAGGGGTTGCCACGATGTTAAGTGTCTGGCAATGAATAACGTGATTTTTAATAATATTCTAAAGGTAATACCAAAAAATCGCACTTTATTATTTGATGTATTTAGATCGGTATTTTACACACCTTTAGTGACGTTTACCTGCCAAAGCCACTGTAACCCAAACTTCATAATGGTCCGTCGTTCTTACCTGTGTTGGAAGCATGCGCTGACAAACTTTCAGCTTTTATAACATAACGTAGGTCTGGGGTTCACGGGCTCTTCCTCTAAAATCTTATTAAAGAAAAAGTCACAGATTACAACGCAATGTGTAAATGTAAGCCCACTGTACCCTTAGTATTTTCAGTCAATGTTGCTTTAAATTAACTTTGAAATACTTACTATGCAATGTAATGCTTAGTAGATTTACTTGTCTTTTTACATTGTTCAAATTCATGGCGAACTGATTCCTGCCCTTCCATAGTAGACATTTTCCCACAATAAGATCGAATTACGTTGAACATGTAGCTGACCGCATTTAAAAGTTTTTGTTTTTTCCTCACTTTCAAACCTTCAAGTACAAACTATTACGAATATTACGAGCGTGGGCACATGCATGCATTCAGAGCCAATGTTTCAGTGCCAAATAGGAATTATTTCCTTTTATGCAAGTGTTTATGAAAAGAGGCGTTGGAGGGATCTTTGAATTTTTTAAATTATTTTGTAATGTTTAGTTCCAATATAATATCATTATTTATTATTTAGGAAGAATAAGTTCAGCGTTGTTTAGAAATGAGACATCGGGTGTAAAGTTTGACACGAAGCACTTAGTGTAAATAATACACCTTATGATTCTGAATTCACATTATTTAGTCTGTTTTGTCATATTATTATTATTATTTGGGCTTTAAAACAACGGAAAAACTAGAAGAATGTTTAATAATAACAAATGTAGTAAGTAATGTAGGACTCATTTACTAATTTAATTTAATTTAACCCTGTCTTGTTCAAAACCATATTAATTTAATTGGCTTAATACGGACCATGGGTATTTCCGAGATGTCGCGTGTTTTAGAAACTACCACCGGATCCAAACGCGACCCTGCCTGAGAAGACCCGGCGAAACAGTGGATTAAATTTTAAACTGTAAGCGAATTAATAAATTAATAATATTTTGTTGTGGTGTTAGGGCTAGCTCCTGAATACCTGTCTGTCCGTGTGTAATGTGTGTAGTGAACGTGATCGCAGCGCGTGACGCGGCGCAGTATGTGCACAGACTCATAATATTACCCATAATTACACTTCACCCGTGAACACCGCCCGGGTAATTATAACGCTCTTCCACTTAAACACTGCTTACTTTGTGTATAATGGGCGCCATGTTATGGCATCTCATTGAAATTGTTTGAGGTTAATAGTTCGTAGACAACTGCTAGTATTGAAATAGCGATGGATCAAATTATGGATTTGCCTTATGAGCTACTAGATGTTACTCGCAGCTTCGTCCGCGTGGTAGTTATCTTTGAAAGAAACGGTATAAAATCTATGGAGACATCTTAAGCTATTATATCATGCTATCCCATAGGAACCGTTCATTTTCCGGGATAAAACATCTATGTCATTCTCAGACCTCTTAACTAACACTATGCAAAAACATGTGGATGCCTTGCTCTGTGTAAAACAAAAACGAAACTATCCCACGAGAACCGTACATTAGGATAAAAGGCCTATTTGCTATTACAGACTATAATCTATCTCTGTCCCAAATTTCAACCAGATGCTTCCAGCCGTTCTGACTTGATTGAATAACAAACATCCATCCATCCATCCAAACATTCGCACTTATAATAGTAGTAAGATTAGTCTTTATACACGGCACTTGTTCCGATTGTCTTAGATCAATTAGGTATCTTACTACCCCGGCCCTTGGTTCGTAAGTTCGTATTTCTACCGCACCATCAAGCTCTGGAACAGTTTACCACTTACCGTGTTCCGTCCTTCCTATGATCCCGGGTCCTTTAGGCGTAGTGTGAAATTTACAAAACATACCAGCATGATTGTTTTGAGTAGCGAGGGATAGATTGTTTCTCACTACTTGATACTTGGAGTGTGGTTACTTTGTCGTGCCAGAATTAAAAAAACATATATAGTCCAGGAAAATATATTTCACTCAAACATTCAATATCGGCAAGATGAATCTTCAGTAGGTTAGTAGTTCTTCATAAATACTCACTTTTATTTGATCAACTAATACGTGTGTGTTTACATACGTGTGAGACACGTCATATCGCTTGGAAGCTGTCAGTAATTTTGACAGTGAAAGTTGTGAATGAATCATGCGCAGTTTCTAACATCAAACAAAATGCATGAATTTCCGGCGAGTAATCTCCCATTTAAAAAAATTACACGCTCATTCAATGCTTGGTGAAAAATTGACCTTCAACGCCCGAGCTATGAAGACACAAATGATTTAACAGAATAGGTAGTTTTGATAACTAATTGTTTAGACTACCTATGTTCTTGGCTTTTCGTTTGTATTTATTTGTAGGCCTGGCCCTACCATACGGTGAGCGGAACGGTTGACCGCTACATGTGCCGGGAAGCGCATACGCATATACATCCACGTTCAGGTTTTACCATACCAATCCACTCTATGATCGAGGCAAGGGACGCCATATTCAAATCTCGCCCCATTTCTCAAGAGCGACCACTGGCTCCGAATTCGGGGGAAGTACATTTACATTTACATTCTCTGAGGTCAGGTTTTCCCCATACCAATCCACACTATGAACGAGACAAGCGGCGCCATATTCAAATCTTACTCCATTTCAAAATTTCCCCGGGCCGGTACTGTCCATTTGTAACCAGTACCTATGTCAGATAAACTCCTGCTTATCTGATCAGTGGATACTAAGCTCACAATTAATTGATTGTTCATCCAGAAACATTATCCAAACTAAGATATCTGAATATTCCATATAGCCATGAAAATAATGCTCCATCTCTATAGGGTCCACTATACATTTATAAGCAATTCTGGTAACTAAAGGCAGACTTCTAATGGTCGCGTCAAGCGTCAATGATCATCTGTCAACCCTATCACTGCGCAACCTATATTCTCTTACCTTACCTTAACTACTATCATTACTATAGCACCGAATTATGCTTATCGTTGATTTTTATTAACCGACTTCAAAAAAGGAGGAGGTACTCAATTCGTCGGAATCTTTTTTTTATGTATGTTCCCAGATTACTCGAAGACGTCTCGACCGATTCGAGAAATTCTTTTTTTGTTTAAAAGGGTATACTTCACAGGTGATCCCATTGGCATTAAGTCAGGATCTGATAATAGGATTTCAGAAAAACCAAGGGCAACCCTCAAATTTTATAGGGACGCATAATTTGTTTTTTTATTGAAGTCGGTGTACTTTTTATGAATTAAAAAACTTTTATTTATACTGTAACTTCAATGACATGGTCTCCCACGTACAGTAGAAGTTGTGAGTTCATCGAAAGTCCAACTTAACTCATTTGTCGTTGTGCATTCACGCCGTGTATTGTTTACATCATATGACCGTCGAGTCGTGGTGTCATACACTACACATAATTAGTTGCCATTGGTTGGTGTGATGCATTTTGATTTGATATTTGCAATACATTTAAATGTTAAACAGAAATTGTTTACAAGGAGTTTGTAAATTTTTTAACAAACCGCTGGGAGTTAAAGTTACGGGCTTGCGGAGCCACAGCTCCGTGATGTCTGCCCGGCCCGAATAAAGGGGTTCGCAAATTCGTTTAAATTATAATTTGAATTATAATAAATTTAAAGTAGAAATATTACAGTATACCTACGTGATGACATACAACTCAGTAATCGCAAAAATGGTTTTATTTATAATAATTTATTAGCAATGTTATTAAAACTGATGACAACATTCTTCGAGTCCTAAACTAAGTAATCTGATAATGATAACTAAGTAATCTAAACTCTGATAATGGTTATAATATTAATATCGAATGTGTTATATTCTCGTAAACTACAAAGCTATTGTGTCTATACGACTTTTTCACAATATATTCTAATCAGGCCCTCCAGAATGGGCGAATTAAAAGACATGAGCTCTTACAAAAAAAATGAAAATCTTTTTACATTCACGCCAGACGCCCGTAGAACAAAATTTAAGTAAGTCTTTTGCTAGGCGTTGATTTTTGTATACATGATTTGATTTGCCGCTAAAAACGAAACAATACGAATAGGTAGTTAAAGAATTCATTTATGTATCTTTCTTGAAAACATATTATACGAGTTTGTTTTAAATAATGTTATTCGTAATTTGAATATTTCAATTCATTTCGTTTGTGCTTCCAATCTTCTCTTACGACTGCCTTGACATATCATGAATTATTCATTTTATAGACTACATTAACAAATAGTTATTTTTAATATATGGACATGTCACGTGACACTTAAAACATTGGAAACTAAATATGCATATTAATGAATGCTTACGTTCAAAATTTCTTATGTTCCATAAATTTACACTAATTCAATGACACAATCGGTGGCGTAGTTTTTGAGTAGCCGGCTGATACGAGTGGCCGCGGGTTTGATTCTCACACCAAGGTAGGTATATATCTGTGTGACATACGATATAGGCTATCCCAATATCCTGATTATATCATTTTGGGTGTATGGATTTATCGACATTTTGATAGCAAAGGCCAGAAAACAAGCAGGTAAGTCCCCTGCTCGTAAAGGATCTACATAGCCCATAAAAATCTTATTTATTTATTTATTAAATAACACACCAGTGATACATGCATCCCAGAATCACAAATAATAAAAAATTGTATTAACTCTGATACATATGCCTATTGAAGGTATGCACAGCATTCTCACACGAATAACATTGATCTTCTAAGTGAGAAATATTTTAACTCTTACTCACTAAGAATTATGAAGAACAGAGGGATTTCCGGAAGTCATGAGTCTTGGCTCATACGAGCTTACTAACGCAACAGAAAGCGGTTCACGTCGGTGTTCTGTAAATCTTGGTACTACCTCGGTCATGTCACCTCTTTGCTGGCTACAACAAGGCTTGCCTACTTAATAAATAATCATAAATACTAATAGACCTTATCGATAAGTATTGTAGAATATATGTAATCAGAAAAACCAGATTAGATCTGGGGCCATTAATAAGGTTATTTGTCAAAATAAATTACAAACATTAATTCTTCTCTCTTGTGACAACGTTGACATCTTTAACAAAGGGAATCCTAATCTCTCAGTAGATATACAGGTCAACACAAACTTTTTAAATGTACTAAACTTGATAACAAAAGAGGCAATAAAATTTACCAATTCATGCACTGAGTTGACTTTTGCCTGGCCTTTTGGATGAAATATGTGGTGTCAATATATGGGTGTGTTTTAACAAGAGGTCGTAACAGCAGTAAGGTTGTTCTGGGTACGAACCTGAAGTACTTGAGAGGACACAACACGCAAGGTAAGCGAGCGCTTGATTCTCAAAACGTTATGAATTTTACTATCAACATAAAGTGACAAAAAAGAACTTATCAACCATATATCATAGCTATGCTTTGGAGACCGAAATTACTATTACTATTAACGAGAAACTTTCAATTGTTTATTAATAATCTTTATCGTTTTGGGCCTGGAATTAACTGTCAAGCAGAAAATATCTACATAGCAGTAGATTGGTTGTTACAAAAGAATTAAAGAATTAAAAGGTGTTTTAAACTCTGGTTTGTCTGTGATCATGGTTAGGTTGAGTCGTCATCTTAGGCTGAGTTTTCAAAGTCGAGATGAAGCCACCCACGTATACTGAATTGAAAATATTCCAATAATAATAATGAAAATATATCAAAGTTACTATGAATGAAGAAAGATTAATTCTAACCGATGATTATATTCCTATTCTACCAAAGGTATTAGCGACTGGGAGGGAAAATCAAGGTGAGAGAAAATGGGCAGAACACGTAGAGAAATGAGACAGAAGATTAGAGTAATGCATTCGACCACACAAACTAGCAGTGGCGAGGAGTGGAGAGTTGACGCTAGCTAATCAAATCACAGAATATTTATAACTATCTTATTAATAATATGTAAGATTTTTTTTATATTATTAAAATTTAATGCTTATAAGTATACATTTTGATTCCACTGGTTCAAGTGTATCTAGGCGCTAGCTTTCCCCCGTTGCAAAATACGTTTTACATTTGGAACATCGCATAAATGGTACTATCGCGGGAAATAATAACCGGAGAGAAGTGTCGAATCGTCCGTAATAAGGTACGTTATGTTGTCGCTCTTGACATTCAGCCGAGCTCACTATTATAGTCGCTCGTTAAGCGAACGTGCATTTCGCGCCAGCCTCCACTTTATATCTATCGTAAAATTTTCGACCACACACCTAACTTGTTGAAACCGGGCTAACAACTCGTCTATACAATAATAGAACTCGACCTGTTTGTTGAGTAAAACAAATACCATGTTGTCTTACGACTTATGGCTGCGTACACTCTTTGCACGACTAGACACCCCGCAAGAACCCCACGCGGTGCGGTCATTGAATTTGCTGATGAATTTGTTCACTTATCCCCAAACGTCAAATGCGAACGAAAAATCTGGTCATTTAACAGTTTATTTGAGTTAGACAACAATTAAACACTAGTCATCGAGTTTGAGGCTGTTATTGACAATGTTAAAGAAAATAAAACAAGAAACAATAACAAAAGATCCCAAACGAATGACGCTCAACCACTTCAGACTACTGACGAAAAGCTGTCTTCGGTTGTAATTTTAGTTAACGATGAAACTTTTAAGTTTGATTAAACATTAGACCAGCCAAAAGGTGAGAGCCAGCCATTGCCCTCCACCTTATACTCTATTCGTATCCTGCTATACAGGCCTCCAATTTAAACATTTGCTTTCGGCGTATTTCAAAAAGGTACATGCTTTCAAATCCCATATCACTCGAGGAGCGTGGTTAATTTCTGTGTGTTTACAATTCCACGAAGTGTAAAAACTATTTTTATGTTAATTTCTTACACAGTAAACGTGGAGAGCAGTGACCTTGCTGAGGATTTGTTACGTTGAGGTTAGAACTCGCCGTCAATACCGTAAATAGTTATTTAATGTTTTCTAATTTTTTACTGGATTTGTCAATTCGTAACTCGGAACTTGAATAATAATTATACTATTAGCAACTCGATAAAATCGACGAGCGGGAGCCTAGCTCAGTTTTAATCGATGTTGCTAATAATATTATCAGCAACTTGTATATATTTTATTTGTAGCTACACGTGACACCATTTCTCGACGGACTTCTTTTTATTTTCACATGTCTTCTAAAGCAGATAAGCTAGTACATGCGCTACAATAGAAAAAAAAAATTGTTCCGTCCCAAGGATTGGATATTTAGAGACAATGGACAAAAATATTTAGCTAATAAATGTTATTAGTAATTGTAGACAGTAGTAGCACGCTAATAATTATAATCCTTGGTAATTAAAAACACGACTCTTTTATTTATAATTACTCTGAAAATCAGCATTGTCATGCAACTGCTTAGTCACGATTTGCTTATAAATCAATGTGAATATACATCTTTGTCGTTTTGTTTCCATCAGATGACATAATTGACTGTGAAGCAAGGCGTTCTGGTTGCGATTCTCCGCAAAAAATGTGAATCGTTTTAAAGTAGAACCTCTCTAACAAATACGAACGAAACCGACGTGAAATAATAGCTTGTTGTTGAGATTCTTATGGTTAGTGAGATTTCTTAAGACCCAAATTACCTTTGCTTCACAATCTTTATTGCTTCCCTGATTCATCTGGATATTCATGGGCAGTAATCACCACCTGGTACACACTTGCTCATTTATCGAGCTCTGTATCTTACCAAAGTCAAGTCTTTACTGGAATATACAAATTACAGCAGACAGCCTCCTCGCAGCGGGTGTTTAGCCGTGAAACGAAAGGACGAGGGTTCGATTCCCGCACCGAGACAACTGTTTGTTTCTGGTGGTTGACGGTCAGATATTTGTTTCGGGTCTGGGTGCTGTAAGGCCGTAGTTTCTCATAGTTCTTGATACTAACGATACAGGTTTGACCTAGTGTGGAGTAAGAATTAAGAGTGTGACAGTTTGAAAAAAACACATAATATGTAAAAATTTTGCAGGTTGCATATCGATGTGAAATAAAGTAGAAAAATGACTAGTTGACACATGGCAAATGGTTTTAATGTATAATATGGTCAGAGACAAGTCTAAACATCAATAAATAATTAATGGTAATAAATTATCAGTTTAAGGTCATGGCTAATCATTAGTGACGTTATATTTTATTGTGCATTATTAATGATCGTGATATTTGATAAATAGCTTGAGTGATTGTTCTATTGTTTCATATTATGCAACCGATCACCATAAAGAATAATACACCCATAATAACACCCAGACACACACATAGTTCTGACCTCACCCTACGTAAAACTCGTATCGGGTATCAAGAACTACAAGGGACTACAGTTTCAAAACACCCAGATCCACACTAAATACTTGTTGATGAACGAGGATCCAACCCCAAATGAACGTCGTTTTTATGGTTTTTTGGTCTCCAACACTACCAATAAACATAATCACGAATGCGAAGCTGCGGGCAAAAGCTGTCTAAAAATAAAACTAACTTTGACTTCAACGTGTTTGAAGCTGAAATATGTATTATGAAACTTAACATCTATATTCAGGGACGATGATGCAGTGGCATGCAGTACTTTGTAATCAAAAATCCTGGGTGGTATTTCACTGTTGGAGACGTGTGGCTTTTACCATCAGGTGAACTGTTGTCTCGTCTTATAATTCAGTCGCATCATCCATCAGATGTATCCATGTACTACAAGGATTTTCCCAGATCACCACTCTTAATGGTTTTCCACCTTCATCATGTAGCCTACCATAACATCTGACCTACCGTAACATCTCACAGGTCATCAGTCGACTCCAGCACCTTTTGGCTTCATCGGCTTTCATTGCGAATATGGCCATGCCAGGCACTGCCTCTTCTGCTTACTAATCTGCCAGGCTATTTCTGACACTATAGTTCTCTGACAGATCCTTCGTCCCGAAATTTATCCATCGGATTTAGGACGAGAGTTGAGTTATCTTATTCTTTCAGGCGAAAAAATATATTTTGAAAATTTTTGTCCAAAAGTTTTCAATGCTAAGTATTAAAGTGTTCTGTATAGTTTTATAGAAGGTGGGCACCTACCAAACCGGAATTGGATCATTCTGTACCGATATAAAAGTACAAATGTATAAAATTCTGCTGTATAATAATTATATTTGATATAAAGGCTTCTCTTTATCAAACCACAAAGAATGTTATGTAATAAAATACGTAACCTACCTTACTACTGAGTGTTGCCAATACTTACTCAACTATTCCGATAAATACCTAATTTTAATGTTTTTACTGTGATAAAGACATACATACATATACACTCACGTCTGTAATCCCCGAAGGGGTAAGCAGAGGTGTAACCAGTACACCCACTTGTCGCCGAATTTATTACGGTCCCATAATGTGATAGGGGGCGAGCATATCAACATACCGGGCACAATTCCAGACTCCGGGCTAATACTGAGTATTTCGAGATAGAAAAACCCAATATCAGTTTATCCGACCCCGGGATCGAACCTGAGACCTCAGCACAGCAATCATAACGCATGCGCAATTACAACTGCGCCACCGAGGTAGTTGAGTGTGATAAAGAATCACTACTTTGTTGAGTTTTCTATAATTGGTAACTAATATAAATAAAAGATTTCGATGGTGGTAGTATGCAAGTCATCCATTTGACTTAGTTTCGTACCCAGGGTAGACCTAGTTTTAGATTACAAACACGTTTTATTGTTAATAAAGTAAATGTAGATAAAACGATAATATCTGCTCTGTATTATACGTATACTACCTACTGGTGAGCTCGGGTGTCTCCTAGTAAAGGAAGAGGGTTTACTCCCTCTGAATCTCAAGTATAAAGGATTCCTTACGATTTTTTTTGACCGTTGAAGTGATCGATATTTAACAATATAGATATAACTTCGAAAAGTCAGAGGTATGTGCTCTGGGGGCTAGAATCGACATTCGTCTCAGCTAGTTCCGGTCAGAGCCGGAAAGCAATCCCTTGACCCTGTAAAAATACAAATACATGTTACGTGTGGTTTATTTATGGCAATGCTAAAGTTGTACATGAATTGACCTAAAACACTGGCCATAGTATAATTATTCAGATTGAAGTTAAAGACTTGCTCTGGTACTGGGATTTAAATGAAAACCTGTATTTAAATTAATCAATAAACAAGGACGTACAGGTTTTTACATAATATTTCAACCATGTTTTGTTCTCGAGAAATATTGGTAACTTAAGTACTTGATACATTCTATCCAACAGCGATCACCGTACATGGTAAAAGCCAAACATAGGTTTGATCCAAATAGTTGCATGCCATAGTCAGTCGGTTTAATCCCAATTTATAGCTACCAGATGACCTGTGCGCATACTTCGCACCGATATTGGTCAGTTACGTAATATAATAAAGTAGAAATAAGTAAATATAAATATTAATTTATTTAAATATTTTAATCTACAAAATAGTAACGAACGTCTTATACAATAGATAGCGCTTCCTAAAATCATATGCGCGTAATCCTCAATTGACAATACAACAAATTACTTAGTTATACTGTCAACAGGTGTCAGTGTTTTAAACCTTTTTTAGCAAAACCTATATTTATAAATCATTTTTCATGAATAGGGGCAAAGATAAGCTTTTAAATTGTGTTTGAATCATTAAATTTGACGTAGAATTATGGAAGTTATAGAGTACCGACAAAAAGAACCTTTAAGAAATATTATATATAGAGACTACAGGCGCTGTCGTCATTTAGTTGCATTAAAAAAATGTAATTAGGATGTTTGAAACTTTGACAAAAATTATAGTGGGGATAGATTGTCTCCCGCGACTCGATACTCTAATTAGATGGCACAGCCCTTACCATCAGGTCCTGTGTAGTCACTTATAAAAAAAATCATATCAAGCCTCTTAATATTATTTTCCAAAAAAAATCTTTTTCGAATGTGTAATGGTGGCATTTTAATAAGTAGATGTAGCTACCCCTCTAATAATAGGTATGTGGCCATTGCAGCTCATGGGTATTAAAGGGCACAATAAAGGCCACTGTCTAACAAGACAGACCATTTATTTATGAGAGTATTACAGTTGATATTTTTGAAAAATCAACGACATATCCATCCCTACAAGAAAAATATTGTAAGTAAACCTAAACATCTTTTGGACATAATTTTGAAAGTATGTGAAGTCTACCAAACTGCTATTACAGATAATATTATATTACAATATTTGAACGGTTAATAATAGCGAGCGTGCAATAAATTCCATGGTATTTTAATGTTAAGCTAAAATATATATTTTATAGTCTACGTGGAACCCGATTTCCCCCATTAGGTCAGTAACCTAGCTGTGGAAAAATATATACCTAATGCAAAGCTGATCCCCTCTTTTTAGCAGATATTATTTTTATTACAAGACATATAATTTTATTCACTGCCTCACTGGCGCAATTGCGCAAGCGTTACGTCTGCTGTGCTGAGGTCTCGGGTTCGATCCCCGAGTCGGGTAAAGTGATATTGGGTGTGATATAGGTTTATTCTTAGAAAAGTGAGTGTACTGGTTACACCTCTGCTTACCTCTTCGGGTATTACAGGCGTGAGTGTATATTTTTATATTAAAAAATCTACAATTATCTATGTATTGGCAACATTAAATGCATTGAAACAATGTCTCAGGTTTTCATATAAAACAGTAGCAACGTATTTTGTATTACTTGAACTGAATAACAACAAGATATCCAGTTACTGACGAGATGTTCCTTGCCAATAACTTATCTTGCAGACTAGATTTTAACTAAATTGAATTCTTACTAAAAACTAAATATAACATACATACATATTTACTCACGTCTGTAATCCCCTAAGGGGTAGGCAGATGTATACTGACACCCACTTTTCGTCGAATTTATTACGGTTCCATAATGAGATAGGGGGCGAGCCTATCGCCATACCGGACATAATTCCAGACTTCGGGCTGATACTGAGTATTTCTAAATAGAAAAACCCAATATCACTTTACCCGATCCGGGGATCGAGCCCTAGACCTCAGCACAGCAGTCGTAACGCATGCGCAATTAGAACTACGCCGCCAAGACAGTCTATTAAATACAACAGAATAAAAAAAGCTACCCGAATAATGTAGCTATAATTTATTTATCCTTGCGCCGCAAATTTACCACACTGCACCTGATGGTAAGCGAAGTGGCGTCCAGTTAGAGTATCAAGTAGCGAGGGACAATCTATCCACCGCTACTCAACACTCATGTCGGCTGCTGGCAAAAGATATTTTAAAATCGTATGAGTACTCGTTACTCGTAAACTTTACCTCTATCTTATATTTTTCAAATGTATAAGAGGCAACGGTGTCAGGCCAGTCCCTCTTCCTCGTCCTTCATGCTTATCATTTACTATACTATAGCTATGAACTTATTCATCAACTTATTTTTAGTCTATAAAGATTTTATCTTTGCTGGTAGTAAAGGAAACATGAAGTGAATATTACAACTGAGGTTTTCTCATATTATTTTCTAGAGTTGTTAGATATTGAAAAAATCTGGAAGGAAATCAATAGAGCAAGGCGTTTTTCCAGGTTTTCTACGGGAGTTCTATATTCAAAGGTAATGCAATCATAATTATAAAACACAAAGAAAAAAAATTTAAATACACTTCCAATACTTTCTGCCTTTATTCCTCGTTTTTTCACTTTTTCACAACAATATTACAAACGTCAAGGTAACAAAAGGTCGAGGTAAGACAGTGTTATTTTTTTAGGAATTTAGGAAAGCACACGTTCATATTATAAAATTAGAGAACCGGTCTTAATCGCACATAAATGGCATAAATACCGATTTAATTAAATTGGTATTTAGGCCATAAAATATTGCGTGAATAAGACCCGTTCTCTAATTTTATAATATTTATAGAAATCGTGAAAGTCTAAAATCATTTAAAGCACACGTTCAGGTTACCTAAAAGGAAGTAGTTACCGTCCGCGTCACCCAGGCACATTTTTTTTAGTGCCTCGATATGCAGACGGGCCACCTGATGGTAAAAAGTCACCGCCGCCCATAGATTTGCCTACCGTTGAAATAGGTCAGTCAGTGGAAACCCCAGACTTGAACCTACAATTAAATATATTAACCTACAATTGTGAGTCTCCATGGCGCAGCGGGTGAGTAGCCAGCTGTGAAAGGAGAGGCCGTGTGTTCGATTCCCACATCGAGACAAATATTTGTGTGACAGCCATTTCTTTCAGGTTTGGGTGTTGTGGGACCGTAGTCCTTCGTAGTTGATACCTACGATACAGGTTTTACCTAGTGTGGGGTCAGGACTAAGTAAATGACTGTTGGGTATATTTTAATTATATAAAATAAGAAAATAACTGACTGAAAAAAGTTACAACGTCTGTAAGTACATTATTCCAAAAACAAAAGGTATTTCACCAAAAACACGGCGACCTTTGAGTAATGTCGCAGTGAAGGTAAAAAATGGACAAATGTCAACGTGTTCCTATCAGTACCTACGGATTACGAATTCCGTTGAATGCCCTTGTTGTATTCACGCAATTTCGTGGTAATTTAAGGAAATGTCGCAAGAAGTCGATGTAATACAGAAAAATCGTCTTTCTTTATCTCAATAGTATTACAATTCGGTTGTACTTGCTGTTTAAAATATATTGTCTGGATTTCTTAATAATTGTATTACGATAATATACTAAACCTATTAGTCGTAGTTTTAGAAATTTTTGTTTTTGATGCATCAGCAGACGACAAATATTTACTGAATCCACAACCTTTTTTTGCTCTAGAAACACTGTCGCTTGTTAACTCGGCAACGGAGCAAACGGAGCCACTGAGACGAAAGAATATAATTAACTAGTGGTGTAATAAAATAGGCTCTTTGCTTTCAATTAAAATTCTTTACAAAGTTTATGTTCACTATAAACTTACTCATACGTTGAAATTTTACTTCGACTAGTTCAGGGTTCCTCAAAGTTTTGGCTCCACGAACCCAGTTAAAGTTTACAGATGACAGCGAAGCCCTAACTAACTAGTTAAATCGCAAAAAGAAAATAATAAAATTGACTGTTGAAGAAAATAAGGTTTTTATTTAGATAAAAGGTAACAATATACAGTGCTAAAAGAAATATCTTTTTAATATTTATTTGATGAGCTTGTTTCTTGTCGCAAATTGAGTAAATTTTAGGAGTAATTTTGGTCAATTTTAACCTTAATTTTGACTCGGTATCAAATCGATTTCTGTATTTCGTATTTATCATGTGCCTGTCAGTCATTAAGCCACCATTACGTAAATCTTGTCGCGAACCCCTACTGTGGAATGGCGAACCCCAAGGGATTCGCGTACCCCAGTTTGAGAAACCCTGGTCTAGTAAATAAATAATTCCTCTGCAGATATTTAAAAATAAAAGATATATTTCGACAAAATGTATTTATTGCGAAAATCTTAATCAACATATCTAATATGCACGTTGTATTTATATATATCGAGTAGACAGTATTCTTTTAACAGTACCCCTTCAACATTTACCAGCTGGCTTCAATGCAAGGGTTTCATAAAAATTTAAATGCTATATAAATATCTTATAAGGCAATTTCATATCACAATGTTGTAGAATATAGTAGAAATCTGTTACTGGTTTAATAATTTACAATATATGAAGTCTAGGACACCAGAAAACGTTTAAGATAAGAACTCCTGGCACTGCTCGTAACATAAAAACTTAAAAAACGACTTAAAATATATTGCAACAATCTCATAATTTCTATATCTATAAAATCAATTTGACTAATTTATTATTATGCTGCGGAATAGTTCGTACGTATAGATAATAAATATTAGTCTATGTTTATACAGAGGTCCCGTGTCGCGGGCGCATGCGCACGGCCGCGTGGGAACGCACTACGCAGGACATCTGCCGCGGTGAAAAATGCTGCCAACTTACATACTCCTTTTACAGAAATAACTCAGTAATTAACACGTTGTATAAAACAATCAGTTGGTAGGCAGGCTGCTAGTATTTGTATCGCATTTCGGGGTTAGCTGGTCTTAGATAGCTAGGTCTTAGGTAGCTTAGATATATCTAGTTCCTTCACGCCGACATTATATCAGAATGCAATGTCTCTCGATCATAGAAATAATAATATTTAGACTACGCTGTACTAAGCTGCAGTGTAGTCTAAATATTAGTCACTTTGCCGTGCCAGGATACAAAACAACGTATTATTTACAATACTTTTTCCAAACCTACCATGCTATTAAATCTTCATATTTATAAATAAATTTATTGATACAATATTAAAATCATTCCACATTTTGTACTTTCAATTCCAATTATTTTATTACAATAACAAAGTACATTTTAATTAAATAACAATTTGGCTGCAGTATTTTTCAACACTGACAGTTTACACGAAGTTTTGTAAGTGACAGGAACCTGGTGGCCACTGCGTCTTCCGCATTCCTTACAACTCCACACTATGATTAATATTAGTTCAGCTACAGTCCAGTAACTTGTGCTAACTCTACTTATAAGGCACAGACTATTTGACACATCTACTATTACGCTGACGCTACACAATACGATTCAAATCACATTTGAACCCGCGTACTTCGTAAGGCACTTTACACTTCTCCATTAGAACGAGGCCGTTTAAGTACATATAATAAATAGAAGCAAACATTTCGAAGTCCTGCTTCGACTAGTGAATAGAGGGCGCGGCTTGCCAGACTAAATTTACCACTACACCTAATTAAATGTAAGTATACTTGAGTACAGGTGTTTTAAGAGAACGTTAACTATGACCACATTTCCTCATGATTAGTATTTAGTTACCCGTCTATTTTCCTACCATTATTCAGAGATAATAAGAAAAGGACGAAGAAATCAATATTTTAATTTGATCGGAATGACGTAAGTTAAATAATAGCAACAATGAACCAGAGTGTGCACTAGGCAACCCTCGGCCAGTATAGCAATAATATAAATAGATGTGGGTGTCTGAACACAAAACTAACCAGAGCGTTGGCCGGCGGTGAGGGCGTCGTGAACAATACTGAGACCTGAGTACAAGGTGTTATTAACTGGTTTCTTACAATCAATTTCTCACAATTAATCAAGCTACAAATACATTGCGCGACAATACGGCGCGGCGCGGAAAGCGGCGCAAAAAACCCTATCCAGTTTTTCAACAATGTGGAACAATAGGAAGAAACTGTTTACTCACAGCAGGGAGACGCGCCGCGACGCCGCCGCTTTCCATTGCGCGCACGCTCGTATAATTGCATTTACGGATAACATCATTTGCATTGTTCGCGAACTGGAGAAAATTAATTGCTTCACAACCGATCGACCGACGGAAGAAATCGATGGACACATGCCTCGCGTCCTCTTTATATATTATTTGCCTCACTCCCGGTTTTGACTTACGGTAAATCGCGAGAAGGAAATTCCTCAGCACCGCACCGGGCCGGGCACTCACACCAGTCCATTAATGTGCGGAACTCGTCCCGACCCGTGAAACTGTGTGCCTCGTCTGTACCGCGCTGATGTTTTCGACGCAATCGTTCCGGCGTCACTCCCCTTACACTTTGAACCATAGCATTTTTTACGTAACTAACTAAACTAAGCGGCACCGGCTTCTTGCTTCTGTTGTATGATGGACTCCCACTGCGCAATCAGCCTGGTAGAGCTGGGCGCAAGGAACTGTTCGCCGGGCGCCAGCTCGCACAGCTCGGCGAGCGACTTCGCCGGCTTCAGACTACCGATCGACTCGTGTCCGGAACTATTCCTTGGTGAAGGTGACCTTAGATCCTCATTAAGCGCCTCATACAACTCCCCTATCGACTTGGTCGGCTTTAATTTACCGGGTGGGGGAATCTCCTCATCCTCTGACTCTGAGTTGGTCTCCTCATCAGTGAGCTCTAAGTCGAAAGGCTTCTGTTTCTTCCTCATCTTTTTTAGCTCATGTTCCCGGTCTTTCATCTCCTGCAGTTCTTTCTGTATCTTTTCTTCGACAGGTACGTAACCCCTTCGCATGGGTTTGCCTTCAGGTGTGCGTTCGATCACTGGTGGACTGAGCACAGGCGTGATTATGGGTGGTGTGGGGAACACGAGCGGAGGTGCGATGGCCGTAGGTGTGGTGGGACCTCCCGGAGAGGTCACGGGCAGTTTACCTTTATTGGCGATGAACCGCTGCATGATTCCTTTGGTTCCAGTCTGTGGGGCGAAGCGCCGCGTGTAGCCATTTGTGTTCAATAGAGTTGGTGGAGTGGGCGGTGATGGCGGAATAGGACCTAGCAGCTGGGAAGTAGACACAGCTCTGTTTAGTGTCTTCTGAGGTTTAGGTTCGGCGTCACCGTTGACGTGACCATTCTGGTGGTTGATTTCGATTGTGGACTCCGACATGAGTCTGCTCATTCTAAAGTGACCCTCTTTGAACTCTCTCTCCCTCTCCGTCACTTCTATGATCTCCCTCTGGATCCTAGAGAGGGGATCCTCCTTCAACAGTGACTGTAACAGAAGAAAGAATAACGTTAATAAAGAGTATGATAATATTCAGCACGGTAGATCGTAGTAAATGCTAATCTGATAAAGATACTAGACTTTAAGATTAATGTAATAATTGCGGCTTCATCAACCATAATAATTAAAGTGGAAAACAGTTTTAATCGCCCATTCTATATACGGAGCTAAATTGATTTATATCGTAGAGTGCTGTATTGTGGCTCATCGAGGGTTCTAAGCATTTATCTAATCTTGCAGTTTGCAATGAAATATTGGATTGTGATAGCATTTGCCCACGGCACTTAGGTATATTATAAAAACCTGATCGTCCTTATATTAAAGATTAAAAATGTGTTTATGCTGTATAAAAAACTGTTTTAGATAAGCGATTTTTTTTATTCCACCATTGTAAAGTGACCACACTGCAACTGATGATATACGCAGTTAGCGTATCAAGTAGCGAGAGACAATCTATCCCTCGCTACTCAACACAATCATGCCGGCCTGATTTTTTTGATAGCCTAAGGTCATTGTCAATTTGACATTGTAAACAAATATTCATATTCATCTTTTGTGAACTACCTAGATTTACAAAACATAGAAAATTATGAAATTCATGAAAAAAATAATGTTTAAGCCATCATTAAGTCTTTTGAGGAAGCTTCTAGTCTAATATTAATTCATGTCCCTTGACGTTCACTGGAAATTCTGTTAATCTTTACGTGGTATTCTATTCGAGAAACTAGCGGAGGCTTTGACCTGCACCATATTATACCATTGCCAAGACCTCAACACAAATGGCTTCCATGTTACGCTTGAGGATCCCCATTAGCATAAACTTCCTTTGAACATAATTACAGCGGTAGATACAGAGAAAGTCAATGCATCCATATTTTTTTCTGACCTTCACGCCACGTGTTACGGAAGTACGACAGTTGGTCATGCTAAGGTTTCGTTTGGCATATGTCACTTAAATGGCCATTAAAAGTAAGAGCTAAGAAATGCATAATCGATGGTTTCTACATAAAATTTAATTTTTATTAATTGCTTTAATGTATCGATAAATGAGTGATATCAAAATAATTTTATATTTAACTTTAGGAAATGAAGTGTATGGATTTTCACCTTTTCTATTTCAAATGTTACGTCATTTAAATTGTATAAATATAATTTCTAATGTCTGTATTAAAAATATATATTTAACTGTTAGTAGATAAACTTTATGGCTTCCTCTAAAAGTTTAATTTTAAATATGAAATAAACTGAAGAAAAACTTATGTTAAATATCTAACGCTCTTTTATTTACATTAGATTTGTATCTCTTTATACATAAATTACTACATTCAATGATAGTACCATTCGCACAAATAGAACTGACTTTCTATTTGTCTTTGCGACGAATAACAACCTAATATAATAATAACCTAACCTAATACCAAATTTGAACTTTGTGACTGATGTAGTACTGACTGACGGACTGATGTATGCGAGAAAATTTCACTTAAATAAGTAATGAAAAGGATGTTGATGATACATCGCATTGCAGATGACCTAAAGAACTAGTGACTAAGATCAAACATCGGTTTCTTTATTATCGGTTGGTGGTAGGATATTCATATCCGCCAGCATAGCGACCACGGGGTCAGCCAGTGTACATCCGGTGTTGTCGGGGGTCTATATGGGGGATGTTTGACCATGTTGCGGCCTTCTGAGTACTCTGACCCTAGACCCTCGAACGCTTCTTCACGTCCTTGCCCCATAGCGAATTTTGTATCAATAAACTACGTTCCTGATGATATCTTTCTTTAAATAAAGGAATAAGTTACGGTTTTCTGTCTGGGACAAAAAATCCTCTGATTCCAGCTAATTAACTCTATCTATCGGGTTTTTCATATAATCGTATATTCCAACTTCTGGATACTAAAATCGTAAATTACTGCCATTGGGATATCAATTAAATCGTAAATACAAAAGTCGTGACTGCCTATAATAAGTTTTTAATTGTTGAAGGCAGACGCCCGAAGGTCCGGCTTATAGGAATCATAGCCACGACTCGACAATGCCAAAACACCGCGTCAGCTGTATATTCGTTACTGCTACTGTCCACGTTTATACGCTCTTCTCAATTTGATGTTCAGACTATTAAAGTCTGAAGGAACAACTAAAAAAACATACTAAAAATTGGCAAACCTTTTCTAGATCCGCATTTATAAGTCGCTATTTTGCTATAATATCTATAAGAATCACAGTCGATGGGTTCTTGTTTGATTCTTCGATTGAGTAATCAGATTACATACACGAAATGCCTCGGATTGCAATTTGTGCCCGTATGGCGGTAGCTTGATCATGGGGTGAAAGCAAGCTCGCGAACCGTGGTACCCTAGTCTATTAAATATTATCTTAAAGGGTGTATGTCTGAGTTTAGTGTTTGCATAGGTGTTCGCATCTATTGCATTATATATAAGTAGGTATTGCGTACGAGCATTGAAAAGTAAACATATTTTTATTAGCGCATATCTATGTCTCGGTCGTTAGCGATTAGCTCTACGTGCTCGGCTGACCTTCTTTACGTGACACACGGGGAACTAGTTTCAAAGTTACGTACGAGTAGGTACAGTTACAAAATTTCGTTTTGCTCGCTGTGCTTTAGTCTAGATTTTTATATCTAAGTGTAGCTTCCATCTATACACTTTCTATTAATAATAATAATACTAGGGCCTTCTCCACTAATGAGAGGGGTTAGGCCTTAGTCCGCCACGCCTAATGCGGGTCGGTAGACTTCACTTCACATACCTTCGAAATTCGTATAAGAATTCTCAGGTATGCAGGTTTCCTCCAGATGTTTTCCTTTACCGTTTAAGAAAGCAATTATTAACAAGGAATACACACGTAACTTTAGAAAAGTTAGAGGTGTAGGTATGCCATTTGGGTTGGTCTTGAACATACAACTTTAGTCTTGACAGTCCGTACCCAACCAACTAGGCTATCGCTGCTAACTTCGTTGTGCTTTAGACTAGATGTATGTAAGTGTAGCTTCCAATTATACACATTCTATTATTCACGTAATATTTATAGTAATTCAGCCAGTTATCAAGCAAGTGAGTCATGTTTATAATTAACTACTTGATATTCTAACTGGATGGCACTGCTCTTACCATCAGGTGTAGTGTGGTCACTTTGCCAAAATCTGACCAATCAAGTCACAAAAATCAACACAGCAAAGAGCTTACTAAAATGTCATCGTTGAATTCGGGCGTTAGGCTTCCAAAAAACTCTATCATTATGATACTTTTTATTCGTGTCAATTGAGCGAATGGTACCAATAAGGTTGAGCAGGCCCAATAAGATTATCGCTAAACTGTCTACAGCCTGCCTCTATCAGAATATCACTCTTCAATTTTGTTTATCAGTGGCAGCATATGAACTATACCTAATGTAGACCCTTTTTTTTTTTTTGTTGTCGCGGGGAAAGCGTTTTATTACTACCGCCCGCTCCGGGGGGAAGCGGAATAAGAATAAAACGGTTATGCTGGACTAGCCGGTCTTACGACCCAGCATCCCCCTCGCCCGGATGATGGCTATCCGGGCAGCCGCTGGGCCGAGTCCCTACCCCCTATGTACACCCCACCCGACACTACCAGCTAAAACCCCGCGGTGGCCTTCTTCGGCGCTTACGGAGCGATCCCGGGGTATTCTAAGGAGTGCTAGAATTGCTGCCGGAACCGCCCCTGCGCGGTGCTGCGTAGCAGCCCATCTCCATGGAAGGGCTTAGGAGCCCCCGCGCACCGAACAACGACAGCGAACGAGGCCTTACCACACGCGCTGCCGTCCATCTCGGGGTCGCACGATGCTCCGAAACTGGGAGTGCATCGATTCGGGCTGACAGCCCCCCGCTGCGAGCCCGCGACCCCCGATGGCCCCTATTAGTCGCCTCGTACGACAGGCAGGGGTTACCGTGGTGGAATTCAAACGCCCCCGTTCCACAGGGCGGGAGACGCCGGTCAGTCGTCCACCCGGCGCCTCCTACGTCTTCTCTGGCGGCGGGAGGGATCATTTCGTTCCCGATCCCTCTCGGCACTCTCCTTCTGCGAAATGACGTTCTCGCAGAAGTGGGCCACCGCACGCCAGGACCTCCGGCTGGAGACCATGGACGACACCACGGCCGGCAGCGAGAGGTCTCCTCCGACGACTGCTCTGAGAGCGCTGCGCTCTTCGTCCCAGGCTGGGCACTCCTCCAACGTATGTTGGGCCGTGTCCTCGTGGCAGTTGCCACAATGGTGGCACACGGCAGACACCTCCTTTCCGATCCGACACAGGAACGAACCGAAACACCCGTGGTCCGTCAGTACCTGCGTCAGCCGGAACGTTGGCGCACCGTGGCGCCTGTCTAGCCATCTCTTTAGGACAGGACGCACTGCCGCGACGGTCCTCAAGCCCGCACTTGGGCTTTCCAGCCTGGTATGCCACTCCTCCACAGCGGTTCTGCGAAATCGGGCCGCAATCTCCCTCGGGGCCAGTCTCACCTGACGGCGACTGGACGCCTCCTCCCGCCAGAAGAACGCGGACGAGAGGAGTTTTGCGTCCAACTCCCAAGGGAGGGTGCCGGCCAATACGCAGGCCGCCTCGTGGGAGACCGTGCGGTAGCCCCTTACTATTCGCTGCGCCAACAAACGCTGCGGTTTGCGCAGCAAGGCGACGCAGCGGGGTTTCAGGGACTGGGCCCATACGGGACATCCGTACAGGGCCATTGACCGCACGACTCCAGCGTATAAACTTCGGCAAGGGCTATTAGGTCCCTCCAGGTTCGGCAGCAGGCGTCCGAGCGCGCCCGCCGCCCGCACCAATTTCGGCGACAACTCCTTGAAATGGGCACGGAAATCCCACCGGCTGTCCAGAATCAATCCCAAGTACTTCATTGTACAGCCGATGGGAATCCGTACCCCCTCCACATTGATGTGGGGCATTAAAGGTGGCCGAATCCGAGGACCGTGAAAGTAAAGGGCCTCGGATTTGTTCAGGGCCACCTTAAGGCCCAGTCGCCGAATCCTGCCCACCACCTGTTCGGTTGCGAACGAGGCGAGCAGGGTGGCCTCCTGGAAAGACCTGGCTGTCGCTGTTACTAGCGTGTCGTCTGCATAACAGACGACACCCTCCTCCTTTTGAAGTCGGTTAAAAACTGTATTCTCTTCGATCCACGAAGCAAAAATTTATAATTTGGTTGAGGTATATTGAAAACAACGTGTACGATTAGTATTATTACAGACGGAGTAATCCAAGAGTAAGATTTTTTGAAGAAATCAGAATAATATAATAAAGCCGAAAAACATTAGGATTTAAAAATTTCTTCGCTGGTTTTTATGTTAATATAAGATTTAATGTATAGCATTCGCTTTTAAGTTAAATATTAAACAAATCTTTATGCAGGAAAAATTGTACAAATCTCAAGGCCAACTACTTACCGTTAATGATAATATAAAACAAGAACTTAAGCTTGCTTACGTCGTCTGTTGCCTATAAGTATTTCGGTATCGGAAAACTTTACCTAAATGAGAAGCCCGCTACAGAACGTGCATAGGCCGAAAATGCTATTATACATAATTAATGTCCCACAAAAAGCAATGTTTTTAAAATACCTTTATGCCCCATTGAAGGGATATTGCTTTAAAAATATTTCACCACCCTTGAATACTGTGGGTTATTCACTCCACATAACCTTATTGATATATTATCAGGATACGCAACGAGGTTGACCTGCATTTGTGTACCAAAAGACTGTCTGGTTAAAATCATTCGCTTGTTGCAGGTTCTACACTAGCCTCAGGGCACCTCAAAGTTTTTGGAGTTGTGTGTGTATTCATTATTAATTATCGATCACTTTAACGGTGAAGGAAAACATGGTGTAGATTCCTGCTAATGAGTTGAGATAATTTCGCAGGTGTGTGGAGTCTTCGGACCTGGATCAGACCCTCGTGGTGAACTAAGGCCCAACCTCTCTAATTAGTAGAGGAGACCAGTGCCCAGCAGAAGGACGAATAATACATGGCTACTATTATTAATATTATCATTCGCAAGGTTACAATGCCATTTGTGAACATCGAAGAATCATCGAGAAAACAAATAAAAATATGTTGTCAAGTCAATTCTGTTCTAGGTACAAAGATAATGAAATTCACAAGAAAACTTGATAATTATTGTTGTTAATTCCATTAAATTATTGATAAGTGTTTTATATCTGTGAATCAATCATTTTTTATTTTTAGCGTGAACAGGTTCTGAATGTTGTTTGTCAAATTATTTAGGTACCTACCTACAATATGTCAGTTAGGTGGATATACCTTGAGCATGTGGTAGAATAAAAAGTACTTGTGAGGTCAAAAAAATATTTTACTTACTGCGATTGTAGTTTAAAAAAACCTAATCAAAGTCAATCTATGATCAGGAAAAAACTTTAAAACACCACTGTTTCAACACTCAGCGAACAACTGACGCGAGCAAATGTCATCGCTTTTATTAAATATTTAACATTATTAATATTATACGAGGATTAGCACACATAATGTATGCAACGGCTATAGATTACTATTGGAAAATGTCAGCAGAAATGTAAATGTTTCATCATACCGATATGCATACGCGACGTAAGGAGGTCAGATCGGCCAGCCGTGTTTGTGCAAAATGCACGGTGACGGCTGAGCTGACCTACGCACCGCCATATACAGTTTCGATGGTCTACTTTCGGAGATTTATCGTACGGTGGCTCCGGGTATAGCTCGACCCGCACTCCGCACTCCGCAATATGGTACTTACATCAGCGTGCCACATATCGGCACACGCCAAGGTCGCCGCGCCTTCGACACCCACCCAGTTTATCAGAGGGTAGTTGGGAAAAAATCACCACTGTTTATCAACACGAGCGCTACGTGTGCACCTATCGTTAACAACTCTACACTGAGTACAATCAATAAAAATCATTAGTGGATGTAGTTAATTCTCAGAGATAAGACAATAGCCACTCGTATATTGCAAGAATATTCGATCGCAATAAATGTAAAAATATCAAATATCGTAGATAATGTATCGGCAGGCCGCGTTATCAGATGTGTAACAGTACATCGAAGATGTTGATCACTTTTACCGATGCGCCGACGGCCGGTCACGGACAGGCCGCTCGCATCTCCCAAGAGCTTTCTACAAGCTGTGAGGCCGGCGCGGCGCCCGGCACACATTCCCGGACCCGAACTTACACATCATTGCGAGCCGCTGACCGGTGACCACTCGAGAACGTGCTAATTAATCAGGGGGAGGTCATGAAACACGCCCGATATGACCGCCGGCGCGGCGCGGTGAGCTGACCGGCCGGCGCGAGATGCCGCGATGCCGACGACCTACGAACCTACAACCGCGATCAGCACTAGCCTCGCGCGATCTAAACTGGAGCGCGTTCGCATTCCGCCGCAGAACCGGCAGAACAACACGATCATAAACAAAACGGTACTCACTTCGCCCATGCTGGAGCCGGTCACCGATGCAATCCGAATTCCGAATGGGAAGGAAGTGACAGTTCGCACTAGTGTTTCACTGTTTCGACATCACGACACTGATGTCCGACACCTGCCACGGTTGAACCGTTCGAATGAGCAAGCCGACGACGTGCGCTGCGCTGGCGGCCGCGGGCTAACGTCCTCTGCCGACACTGAACCGTGAGTACCGAGCGCCGCCCGCCTCACGGCGCGTATCACCTGGCTAGCGTAATTGACGCGAGAGCGAGACGCCCCGATAAGCGACTTACCGGCACACGTGGAAAAGAGAAAGGGCCACGGAGTGCAACACCTGGTGCTGTTTTAGCGACGCGCTGCTGTTTTGCCTGTGCCACCGCGCGGCGGGAGCGACCACGAGTTTGAAACTTGAGCGCGGATTTCCGCGCTATTGGTTTCGAAGGGAGTGCACCAGCCGAACTCCCCTCGCCACAAACAGGAAGACGGCCTTAATTAAATACGCCGCTGTCAGGTTCTGTGACGAAAACTTAATTAGAACAACGCTCTTCTCACGGGGATTGCATCATTAATTTGGAATAATTAAGTAATATCATCGCGGACGTGAAAATCGAAGAAGCTACTTTGCGAAGCGATGTGATCTTATTTTGTAATACAAGAGATAAATAATTTTGAAACAGTTGTACAATATGACCGTTCATATAAATCTTAATTTTTACTTCGTCACGTACTGGAGATAAATTCAAATAAACTCGACCATCTTTAGAAAAAAATCACTTGACTGGAAAACTAGATGGTGATGACAGCCTCCGTGGCGCAGCAGGCGAGTAGTCGACTATGAAACGAGAGGCCGTGGGTTCAAAACAAATGGTCGCGACAAATGTTTGTGTGACAGACAATATTTGTTTCGTGTCTGGGTGTTGTAGGACCGTAGTCACTCGTAATAATTAATACCCACAATACATGTTTTACCTAGGGTGGGGTCAGAACTATGTGTATGACTTTTGGGTGTATTTATTATTACTATTCGTATCGTAACTATCTCGTTATTATCTCGAGACTATAGAGTCCCGGACATTTGGAAGGCACTCACCACTTCCGTTTCACATCCATCCTCCGAGTGTAACGCTCTGACGATTCCATTCTGACTGTACGGTAGAGGCAAGCCAGAGGTGGGAGATCTGTTCCTCCTCATTGTTCATTCCAACCAGCCAGTAAAGCCAAGCTAGAGATGAAGAACAGGGCCTTCCCCCGGGAGTACCCGGGTATGTGGGGTCGCTACTCCCAAACAGATCGCCACGAGCTGCTTTGCGAGCTTATTATTATTTTAAAACGTGACTTTGGAGTAATATTATTTCCCCTATTTTATTTTTATTTCTCGGGGAAATCGCTTTAGGACTCCGCACCGATCCGAGGAGTCGTAGCGGGTATGTCGGGGTTACCGAATTGTATATCCGGCGTAACGACTTAAACCCCGCGGTGGCCCTCGACGTTACCGAGGTACTGTGAGGAGATACCTCCGTTTGCGACCGGAACCGCCTCTGCTTCAGACCGTAGAAACAGTACGTATATGTGTAGGTATATAACCGGGGGTGTATGCTCAATAATGTCCCTGGGATGGATGACAGCACGGGTAATAAATAGCGATCTTATCCCCATTACTCGCATTATACGACAGGGAGGGGTTTACCACGGTAGTACCTATTCTTTTACGTCGCATTCCACAGAGCTAAATATTATATCCCCTTTATTGACCGCCTTATAACATAAATGATATAAAAAGAAGTACCTATACATTTATTGACCATAGTTAAGTCAATAAAAAAGTGTGAATAATTCGATGGCTATGTCATTCACTTTGAAAAGAAATTATAGGATAAACAGACCCAGAAAACGTTTTTACATATCCGAAAGCTTACTTTCGCATATCATAATCAGGAAACTAAATTCTTCTCATTACCTACGGTAGGTATAACTAAAACGATGGCAATCACTGCGACGTCATTAATGATTTTTTAGCGTGCATGTGGATTGAGTGAGCACCTTCCAAAAATCGTTTTTTATGTATTAGGTATTTAGTAAAAGTTCTAAAACAATTGTAAAACCAATCCTGGAATTTGTAAAAAGATAAAACCGAAGATAAATCAGTTAATATCTGCTCACTCAATCCTGATAAGGGGCAACCCAGATCTACAAATGTATCAAGTTTACATATAAAATTTTGCTTCTAGGATTTAGTAAAACCTTAGTGAAGTCACAGTATTTAATTTCAGATCACCTAGTGCCCTATTTAAAAAGTTACAAATTGTTATTGGTGCTCACTCAATCCACATGCTTTGAAAAGTCAAGATTTCTTACGAATTACCTATAAAATCAAGTTTAATTATATTTCTAGATTTAGTAAAAGTGGAATAGAAATTTGTAAAACACAAAACGAATCACAATCATGCTTCGTTTTTGAAAAATTAATTTTTATAGGTGCTCACTCAATCCACACGTTTTTGAAAAGTTAAAATCTTTCATATCTTTAAATCTGTAAGCGCTACAAAAAATGTGAATACGTCAAGATTTAGTAAAAATTTTTACTAAATATTGGCTATTTCACATTTTCAATTTTTTGCTTACTTAAAGAGATATTACTTTTTTAATGTTTTCCATACAAACTTACAATGTAGGGTCGCCACACGTGTCAAAATACAGGATATTCTACTAAATTAATTCGTATTTGCCTATATGTAAATACCTAAAGGAAACACGCACGGGCCGGTAATAAGCTCAGCGAAACGTGGATACTAGCAGTAGACACCTCTGCCTTTTGAGATTACAGAGCTGAGTGAGTATGTATGCTATTTGGACTAAAGTGATTAAATTAAACGATACTTTATAAATATATTTTTTATTTCAGTAAAAAAAATATTGAATCCTTGAAATGCTATACATTATTTAGATTTAGTTAATCTTTTTTACTCTACCGCCAGTTCGGAATGCAGTTTTACTAGAGAAGAACGGGCGAGAAACTGTAGCGTTGCTCTTTTCGAACACCGGTTAACAATATTTGGTCATACAATTGATTAGATTAGAACAGCTCAATGTATGTTAATAGCCGCGTACTGATTGAGCGAGCAGCCTCGCGAGGCTGCCTCGCGAGGCAAATCCTCGGTCGGTCAAGACGTGCCTCGCCCGAGGCAAACGCACGCGCTGCCTAGCCCGAGCGTGCCGCGGCCCGAGCCGAGCGTTGTCGGTTTTTGTCGATGCTCAAAGGTGCCTCAGTACGTTTGCCGCGCTCACTCAAGACGGTAGTGTTTTGCCTCGCCAAAAATCTCAACGTCACTAATAATCTTTCCCTAGCGGATATTGCTTCTCGAAAATTTGTGTCCTTGCTTATTTTGGCGTTTATGAGATAATACACATTGTCAAATTCGATTTTACTCATTCGAATGAATTTTTTTTCTTCGTCATCGAGGCACAACTCTTCAAACTATCATTTCCCAGCCTGTAATCTATTTTTGTATAAGAGTTTAATCCAAAAACGTTTAGTTTTCTGTTTACTTTTTTTTGCAAGCCTTAGAATTATTAAAAAGGCAGTGGTAGCGACAGCTTTCCGAATGTGCGGCCTCATGGTGGTCTCGGGCAAACTATACGCACGCGCGGTAGAATTCGACTTCAAGTTAAACTGAGCGTCGATGCTCACGGTGGCTCGGCCTTGCCGCGCGAGGCAGCCTCGGATTAGAAAACTTACAGACCGAGGCCGCCTCGCGCAGCATGCGTACTGCGGCAAATGTCCGAGGCTGCCTCGCGAAGCCGCTCGCTTGGTCAGTACGCGGCTAATTAGGTTGCCTTATATTGTGAAATAAAACTTATTACAAGGCTTATTGTTGCACGTGACCGCCGTGAAATACATAAAAATCTCGATTTCTTGAGCAGTTGGTCCTTACTGAAACAGTCTGAGTAGACCAGTCCACAAGAGCAGCACCCGTTCACGATTAATGACGCATGTGCCATCCATCGACCTCCTCAACCATTTTACTGGGAAGTGACTGATTCCGCACATGATGCCGCAGCAAGCACAGACAGAATACAACAATGAAAATATTAGACACTAAAATCAAATTAAGTCATGAAAGGCATACTGTTCACATAAGTTCGCAATGTTAAGGAAATGAAATATATTATATATAAGGTTCCTAATTATAATTTAATGGCTACACTTCTAAGTAATAGCATAATATATTCCGAAGCCTTTCGGTCATCTAAATATTCAGAAATGTTGTAATAGGCTAAATAGTATATTTTATTTAGTTCTTTTATATGATTGGGAACCTTATTGTAAAAGCGTATACAAAGCCCCTTGAAAGAAGAATTTTCCTCCCCAAGAACTTCTAGAACTTAGCGATAGATCTTATAGCTCGCTTTTGGAGAGTAAAATGATATTCATGTCAGCAGCACCACCGCATAGTAGAGTCCCGTGACACATCAAACTATGGCAATATGCAAAATATATAAAACCTAGCCAAGTCAGCGTTGGTCAGTTGTCGTATTTTACTCTCAGCACAAGTTGCGGCACTTCGTTTTTTGGCTAATAATGATATTTGGTGTCCTCGCGAACCTCGCGATCGCCTTAAAAATATCTTTGTCCCGGCCCGTCTATCCCACGAGATAACATTTTCAGGAGTAAAAATTAGAATAAGAGTAGTCTATAGCACTCAGGGAACTCATTAAAATACTTTTCTAACAGTGAAAGATTTTTCACAATAGATTCCGTAGAACCGGAGATTACCCCGAACATCCAAACTTACAAATTTTACCTCTTTTATATATTAGTACAGACGCCTTTTATTTATACAATAACAACAAATGTCAATAGAATATTTTTAGTAACTACGCAGATTTATTTAAAGTAACAAAATTATTATAACTTTTATTTAGATGTACTTAATAGTCACATTTGTATTTAAGCTTCGTGCTTAAATACTTAAATAACACGTTAAAAAGAATAAATTCAGATATCAGTATGTTTCAACTATTTTATACAATAAGTAGTTCAGAATTCCCATACGAATTTAATTAGTAAATTGGTGCTAGGTGGTATTGATAATATTAATTTGGGTTCCTATAAATAGGTAAAAATAAATTAATTCAACCATGTGTCGCTGAGCTTATTACCCTCCCATCATATTTTTAACATTTATATCGTCGTGATTCATATAGGCATAAGAAATTTAGGTACATATAGGCATAACTAGAGGTAGCCAAATACGAATTAATTTAGTAGAATATCCTGTATTTTGACACGTGTGGCGACCCTACATTGTAAGTTTGTATGGAAAACATTAAAAAAGTAATATCTCTTTAAGTAAGCAAAAAATTGAAAATGTGAAATAGCCAATATTTAGTAAAATTTTTTACTAAATCTTGACGTATTCACATTTTTTGTAGCGCTTACAGATTTAAAGATATGAAAGATTTTAACTTTTCAAAAACGTGTGGATTGAGTGAGCACCTATAAAAATTAATTTTTCAAAAACGAAGCATGATTGTGATTCGTTTTGTGTTTTACAAATTTCTATTCCACTTTTACTAAATCTAGAAATATAATTAAACTTGATTTTATAGGTAATTCGTAAGAAATCTTGACTTTTCAAAGCATGTGGATTGAGTGAGCACCAATAACAATTTGTAACTTTTTAAATAGGGCACTAGGTGATCTGAAATTAAATACTGTGACTTCACTAAGGTTTTACTAAATCCTAGAAGCAAAATTTTATATGTAAACTTGATACATTTGTAGATCTGGGTTGCCCCTTATCAGGATTGAGTGAGCAGATATTAACTGATTTATCTTCGGTTTTATCTTTTTACAAATTCCAGGATTGGTTTTACAATTGTTTTAGAACTTTTACTAAATACCTAATACATAAAAAACGATTTTTGGAAGGTGCTCACTCAATCCACATGCACGCATTTTTTAAAGTGAATGCATTCCACACGAATTTCCTTAATAGGTAAATTATATTTAGGTACCTACCTAGCATAGACGTAGAGAATGGATAGGGCGTCTCAATCTCACGGGCAAAAATGTGAGAGAGATAAAGCGAACATGCGGCCAGCAGTTGTCTTTTTCTAGAATTATGATTTGACCACGTCACAGACTTGCAGAGACGAAAATAAATAGGTATTGGCCGCACAGTTGCTTTGTCTCTTACTACAAAGTGATCAATTTTATGAGGATATTGTTCAATCCAGTCTAGGTACAACTTATACGATTTCAATCACTGCGATGCCATGTTTGATTTTTGAAAGTGAATACATGCCATGCTAATTTCGATAATAGGTATATTATATGTACAAATATCACAAGTGGAGCTTACGTTCCCTTAGATATGTAACCTATATTACAATAAGGGAGAAGAAGAAATGATATCACTTAAAACTCTTAAATAAACCATAAAAATATGATTAATGCCGATCTGCACTCAACTTTGACAACGCAATTATACGTACTCGTACTCCCTAGAACACATTGAGACATAAAAATACGTTGCACTAACCTATGGTTACCAACCCCGGAATTCAAATACTAGGATTTGAAGTTAGAAAAACCGGACAATTCAATTTAAAAACAGGACGCATCTTTGTTTTAAAATAGCGTAAACACTTGCGAGCTGAGAGGCACCAACCAAGGAAGGATAGCAAAAGTGGTGTGCGAATTTTAAAATACAGGACCTTATCAGGGCGCTTTAAAAACCAGGACATGTCCTGGGAAAACAGGACGGTTGGCAACTCTACACTAATCATAAGCGGCTGCCTAAATGATTAGTATAGCGACGGTTGGCGGCCTATTTGAAGTAAGCGACATTTTTGGAAAGTTACAGAAGTGAGGTTTAAAGTTTTTGTTTTTCGGAAAACTTTGTACTTTAAACAACTATAGCGTAGATTTTAGTAGAAATAATATATTAAAAAATTGCATAAATGTCCTTTAAATCAAATAGTCCGCCAACCATCTATATATACCTTATATATACTAATGAATACAATAAAAAAAATGTACTTGATATTTAAGATCTTTATTAACCAATTTATAAGCTTTGACTTAGTAACTACATTGCAAATGGGCTTATGAAACTTAAACTAAGACTAGTACAACCTGGGACCAATTCAATTTGGTCCTTCAGTTAGATTTTTAGAAGCCACGATAGTTACTCACTTATACTTAAATACCCACAAACTTATACCCTATTTTAAATACTAGTAAATATTTTTTTTAACTATTTCAGGAGCACATGTGTTATGTAGTATGTGCGTGCTAATATTGAATGTGCGTGCTATAAACGGACCACATTAAACAGTATTGAGTCTATAGCTTGGGTGTCTGACATGAATAACTCAGTATTCATAATGAGAATATACATACATACATATACACTCACGCCTATAATCCCCGAAGGAGTAGGCAGAGGTGTAACCAGTACACCCACTTTTCGCCGAATTTCGGTCCCATAATGTGATAGGGGGTGAGCCTATCGCCATACCCGGCACAGGTTCCAGACTCCGGGCTAATACTGAGAATTTCTAGATAGAAAAACCCAATATCACTTTACCCGACCCGGGGATCGAACCAGAGACCTCAGCACAGCGGTTGTAACGCATGCGCAATTACAACTGCGCCACCAAGGCATAATGAGAACAACTTAAAAATAGGAAAGAGTCATGCTTTTAACAATGCATGTATGTGTTCCATGTTTTATTTAGAAGTTTCAAGATTTGTTTTCCCTTGTATATAGCATATGGACAAATACAAAATGATGCAAAGCTATTAAATTAGATTTTATGAAATTTTGGAACTGACGCTTGAGTCTTATATTTATAATAACTTTCTAATTCTAATTTATTAATATATTTCTTATATAATCAGTCTTCAACATTATATTAGAGAAATATTAAATTATTGCTTCAAAAAAATAAATGTTATTAAATGAACAGTCACTTACAGCAAAGTATGCTAAACTTGCTTGCTTTTTGAATATTTCTGCTTTTGATATGCCCTTCAATATTAAAAAATAAAATAAACAACAATAAACAATTTTGTATACAAAATATTTTTCAATCTATAGATATAGTGAGTTTACTATCAAATTAAGTAAAGTTTTCAAACATGTAATATTATAAATCCATTAAGTCACATACATAGTCCTGTCCCCACACTAGGTCAAACCTGCATCCTGGGTGCCAAGAACTATGAGACTATGGTCCCACAACACCCAGACTTGATACAAATATCTCCCTGTTACACAAACATTTCTCAGTGGGGGAATCGAACCCACTAACTAGTTTCACAGCCGGCTACTAGCCAGCTGGAGGCTGTAAATATCTGATCATGTTCTAAAATTAAATCTTTTGCAGGAGCAAATCCCTTACTTTCTTTAGAAGTTATCAATTATCTAACATACTCATGCATTAGAGGGTGGATTTTTACAGTACTGTTGAGGTCAGTTTGTGTATTTGAAAGGTAATTCAATCTTTTATCCTAAGATACCTATTCCTATTATTCAATTCTATAATCTTATTTGATTCCTTCTATGATCACTTGATCTTGTGTTTTGAAACTGATCTTGGTAGTGTCCATGTGACTACCTTTTAAGTGCCGTGTGAGGTCACTGGTCCTGAAGAACCCCCTGGAACAGTGTGGACACACATAAGGCGTGTGGTTTGTATGATGCTTTAATAAATGCATCTCTAGTAATTTACCGGTGGGAAACGTTTTTATACACTCCCCTATCGAACATTTGAACTTATCTGCATTTTCATGCTTAAACATTATATGGTATGACAGGCTGCGTTGGGTAGCATATGCTTGATCACAACTCTTGCAAGCAAACGGACGTTCCCCTGTGTGTTTACGCATATGCACATCCAAGTCTGGGTATGTTTTCATGCACACAGTACATTGTCCTGACTTTTCTGAGTGTTTCCTCCTCATATGAGTCTGTAGGTTTCCTTTCAAAGAGAATGTCATGCCGCAAATGTTACAAATGACTTGCTTTTCATTTGAGTGGATTTTTAAATGAGTGACCAGTGAACTTTTACTTTTAACTGACTTGTTGCAGAGATGGCAAGTGTACTTCTTCTCATTACTGTGAACAGACATATGTTTTTGTATAGCAGACTTGTCATAGAATGATTTTTGGCATATGTGACAAGAGTGTCTACGTTCTCCAGTATGGGAAAACTTATGCCGTATGAGTGAGGATATTTGACGAAATTTCTTTGAACATAAGTTGCAAGCGTATGGTCTTTCATCTGTGTGTCTTCGAACATGAGCAATTATTTCACATTTACGAAAAAATCTGCTTCCGCATGTCTCACAGATAAACTTTCGCTCCCTATCAGAATGGTGAGTTTCAATGTGCTTCTTTAGAGAGCCTTTTATACTGAATTTCATGTGACAAATATCACAGGTGAACGGTTTCTCCCCAGTATGGGTTCTAACATGGGCGTCCATGGCAGACCTACTCTGGGCCATAAGCCCACATATTACACACTGTATTGGCCCAGTTCTAACTCTATGCTTTTTGTTATATACTTTCTGGAGTTTGGGTCTATGGTATGTAGACTTATGTTTTTTTAGATTTTTTTTTAGTGTGAATGTAGAACCACATGTGTCACAAGGGTATAAGGCGTTAGTTTTTGTTTGGTTCTTTAAGTCAAGCTTTTGGCAATCATTGTAGTCAACCGTGTTTTCCTTAGATTTATCTTCAATATATTCACTATTCCAATCATATGGCTCATCGAAAGTACTGTCACCGACTTCTATTTTGACTTCTTCTTCTTTAATCTCAATATCCAATGTATGCTGCAGTTCTATGTTCAAAGACCTCAGCGTCTTGTCTGACGACTCGCATTTGGTAACAAAGTCGTAAGTTATGGCCAGCTCCTGGGCACAGCCCGCACACATGGAGTCCGGTAACCCGTCGCCTTCTGAGATCATTATGTTCACACACTTCATTATTTTATTTGAATGCTGTTTCTGTTGGTCAAACAACAATATTGTGCCGGCGTTAAGAAGGCATATTCGACATATTTTCACATCCATCGTGAAGTTAATATTGTGATCTCTACTTCACTTTCTACATTTTACAGTAATTTGCAGTATAAATTTACAATTTACAACGTTTACGTAGCCTCACGCTCACAAATTTATTGTTTTTTTTTTGTCAAAATTTGAACTTTGACGTTTGCATATTGACAATAGCTAATTTTTTTATATATATATATGGCTATATATATATATATATATATATATATATATATATATATATATATATATATTATATTATTTATTCATGGCCATGGATACATGTCCTTCAGCCGGATACATTGTAATAATTGAATTTCACACGAATCAAATCACTGTAAATAGTTCAATAGTCTTCAGTATAAAATTTTCACTCTTACTCTCACTTCAATCAAGCCATTTATTTATTCCTTTATCAAAAGAATTTATCATGAATTCTCCGGCCGAAGCCACGTCTCTTATTCCCGCCATTCTCCATTCCTTTCCCATAGGTTTCTTATGTTGTTCAAATAATGTCTTCAGTATAAAATCTTCACTCTTCAATAATTAGGCTTTAATTAAGCCATTTACTTATTCATTGTCGTCACATTTCACTGATTTTAAACTCGGTTTACATTTATAAACGACGGAAAGCGCGGGAACGTCTTTTCTCACTTAGACGTTCCCGCGCTCCAGCCATTATATGGCTACAAGCACTGTGTTGCTGTGCTACGCCAACTAAAATAATTAAAACTTCTAATTTCCACATGAATAAATAAACATTTATATGTTGTTATTTGTTACTATAGTCTGGCACACGAAAGTTGAACCTGAAAAAGCGCGGCAAATTTACAAAATTACATATGGTATCCCTAAATATAGTAGGAATAACATGTCTTGATACTTTACGAAAAAAAATTATTAATAAGTTCAGATTTGATTTTCCTAAGTAAAATACACATGTAAATGAGGTTAAATTTTACATAAACTTGTTCTTCTATTACTAGTTTGACAAAGAATAGTAAGATGCTGCAAATGGCAAAACATGTTGATAGATGTTAAGCTTAAAGTTATTGTAAATAGAAATAAAAATACAATATTAATTAATTAAATATTAGTTTATTTTTAAGTCGTAATCGAAATCAAATCAAAACTAAATGTAATAACTCAATTTCTAGTGAGGCATCTGAATCTAAAAAAACTGAATCATTGTTATCGCGACACACATTTATAATGAACCGCTATTATTTCTTTCCGGTCTATTGATTCATCAGTAATTTCATCTTTTAATTTGCATGAATTTTCTACATGAACAACATGATCTGTATTTTTACAATCTTGTGGAGTAACACACTCGCAGGATTGCCTTATAATTCTCTACACTTCGGCCGATGGCAAGTTTATATTGTTACTTGCAATTTTGCGTTTTACAAGACTTCAAATGAGCTCTATTGACTTCACTTTTCCTTCTTTTTTATTTCCTTTTAAAGTTCCTTTTTAACTCCTGAGAAATAAAATAATAATTGAATTGTACCTATGTTCATATGTCCATGAACAGGGCCGCGCCGCCCCTGTGTGCGAAGTGTGCGGCGCACACAGGCGCCAAGATAATAGGGGCGCCGCCATCGAAATTATTTTTGTTACACTTACACAACAACATATTCTTTTTAGTGGAGTATCGATAAGTATGAACAATAATCGAACCCCCGAGGTGTCGCTGTCGTCTGTTACGCGGACGACGCACTAGTGACAGCGTCGGCCAGGTCTTTCCAGGAGGCCACCCTGCTCGCCTCGTTCGCAACCGAACCGGTGGTGGGCAGGATTCGGTGACTGGGCCTTAAGGTGGCCCTCAACAAGACCGAGGCCCTTTGCTTTCACAGGCCTCGGATTCGGCCACCTTTTAGTTCCCACATCAACGTGGAGGGGATGCGGATTCCCATCGGCTGTAAAATGAATTACTTGGGATTAATTCTGGACAGACGATGGGATTTCCGTGCCCATTTCGAGGATTTGTCGCCGAAATTGGTGCGAGCGGCAGTTGCGCTCGGAAGCCTGCTGCCGAACCTGGAGGGACCTAATAGCCCTTGCCGAAGTTTATACGCCGGAGTCGTGCGGTCAAAGGCCCTGTACGGATGTCTCGTATGGGCCGAGCCCCTAAAAGCCCGCTGCGTCGCCATGCTGCGCAAAACCGCAGCGTTTGTTGGCGCAGCGAATAGTAAGGGGCTACCGCACGGTCTCCCACAAGGCGGCCTGCGTATTGGCCGGCACACTTCCTTGAGATATGAAAACTCCTCTCGCAGCGTTTCTCTGGCGGGAGGAGGCGTCCAGCCGCCGTCAGGAGAGACTGGCCCCGAGGGAGATTGCAGCCCGGTTTCGCAGAGCCGTCGTGGAGGCGGGCATTCCAGGCTGGAGAGCCCGAGTGAGGGCTTGAGGACTGTCGCAGCAGTGCGTCCTGTCCTAAAGAGGTGTCTAGACAGGCGCCACGGGGCGCCTACATTCCGACTGCCCGATTGCCCAGCCTGGAATGAAGAGCGCAGCGCTCTCAGAGCAGTCGTTGGAGGAGACCTCTTGCTACCGGCCGTGGTATCGTCCATGGTCACGAGCCGGAGGTCCTGGCGTGCGGTCGCCCACTTGCTGAGGTGCTGAGAAGGATCGGGAACGATATGATCCCTCCCGCCAGAGAAGACGTAGGAGGCGCCGGGTGGACGACTGACCGGCGTCTCCCGCCCTGTGGAATGGGGGCGTTTGAATTCGCACGCCTGTCCTACGAGGCGACTAATTGGGGCCATCGGGGATCGCGGTGGAGCTGTCAACCCGTATCGATGCACTCCCAAATTCGGAGCATCGTGCGACCCCGAGATGGACGGCAGCGCGGGTGTTAAGGCCTCGTTCGCTGTCGTTGTTCGGTGCGCGGGGGCTCCTTAGCCCCCCATGGAGATGGGCTGCTACGTGGCACCGCGTAGGGGCGGTTCCGGCTGCAATTCTAGCACTCCTTAGAATACCCCGGGATCGCGCCGTAAGCGCCGTTGAAGGCCACCGTGGAGTTTTAGCTGGGTGGGGTGTACATAGGGGGTTGGGACTCGGCCCAGCGGCAGCACGGATAGCCATCATCCGAACGAGGTGGATACTGGGTCGTAAGACCGGCTAGTCCAGCATACCCGTTTTATTCTTATTCCGCTTCCCCCCGGATCGGGCGACGGTAATAAAACGCTTTCCCCGAGACAACAAAAAAAAAGGTACAATAGGCGCAACATATGCCTTGTAAATAACAAAACATAATTATATTGCGCTTATTGTACAAGTCTTCCAAGATAATATGCACGTTTGTCGTATATTTTTACGCTTTAGGTTTTAGTTTACGTTAGTTACGAGCCCAGCTTTAAAATCAAAAGAACCACCGTGAGTTTGTTTGAATGAGTTTATGAACGCAACCCGATGCGATGCGTGCGACGGGGTGGGATCACCGGATTCCCCGACATTAAGGGGCGGCGGTGACTACCATCAGGCCTGTCTGCTCGAGTGCCTATCGAGGCACTAAAAAAAATTAAAAATTTCATTCGTGTTTTATTTTCGCAGTAAAGCAGCAAGCGGAAGCGAACTGGTTCTACTAAAGATAATATTAACTAAGTATATAAAACTGGAAAACATTTATCTCGGTCACAAATTAACAAATAAATAAACAAAAATAACTTGATTCGTGAAAAAAAGAGGCGCTTCATAGGTTTCGCACACAGGCGCTGTGGGGGGTCGGCGCGGCCCTGTCCATGAACATGGTATAATACAATTATTTATTTAAATTTGTCTTATTTTTAATTAGCTCATCTCTTCTAGAGTAGTTAATGTGTTAATAGTCTCTTTCATTGTACTTTCTTCGATATCCAAATTATCTGCAAATAGACCATTTACTAAAACCTATACGATTCAGGTACTTTAAAAACACCGATATTACAACGAATTTTAAAAACACCGATTCATACCTAGTCAGGTCATAAATTCTGTCACATGTTTAATATAAAATAATTGAAACAAGTTTATTCATTATGTAACCATTTATATACCAAAATTAACTTAACAAAACATAGATTCTTATGACACTAAAGTTTATTCAAAATGACCTCCGTGATTTTGAATACAGGCCTTCAATCTGCGCGGCCAGTTGTCTATCGCAGCATGAATGAGGTCCATGTCAATATCGGCGGCTGCCTTAATCAAGGATGTCTTGAGTGACTCCAAATTGGGATGAGGCTTTGAGCACGCCTTTTCCTCCAAGTGTTGCCATATCTTGTAATCTAACGGATTCAAATCTGGCCTGGAGGAGGGCCAGTCTTCGTGCCGGATGAAGTCGATTTCACGCGCCGCCAGCCAGTCTTGTGTGCTCTTCGCTCTATGAGCTGGCGCCGAATTTTGTTGGAATACCCAGTGCCTGTTATTGAACATGGTATGAGAAACAGGTTCCACAAGGTTCGTCAGGACTGTATTTTGATACACAACTGCATTCGTTTTTACACCTTTCTCACAAAAATGTACCTCTGTTAAGCCCCAATAAGAAACTCCCAACCATACCATGAGCGAGGATGGAAAATGACCTCGTTGGACACGCGGAATACGGTTGCTCGCTTCTTCACTACTGTGTGCGTACACCTTATCATTTTGTTTGTTGTAGCTCTCTTCGACGGTAAAAAAATTTTCATCTGAAAAAAGAATTTCCCGATATTTTTTTCCCGCGTACCGCTTCAACAAAGCGCGGCATCTCTGCAGTCTCAGGTCCATTAGACGAGCATTCAAACGATGTTCTGTTTTTCTTCGATATGCCCGAAGCCCTAAGTCTTCATTTAACACCCTTTTCACCGTGGTTCTGCTTAACCCCATCTGGAGGGCCACAGTTTCTGCTTACGTTTGGGATTTCTTTGAATTCGCGCCTTCACAGCTTTTATCACTGCTGGAGTCCTAACAGACCGAGGGCGACCACTTCTTGACCTGTCATCTACACTAGAGTCTTCATTGTATCGTTTGATGGTACGATAAACGAATCTTTTGGTTATATTCAAATTTTTCAGTATGTCAAAAATTTGAATTGGCGCGTAACCGCAACGATGCAACGCAATTACTGCAACACGGTCTTCTTTAAGCGTCCACTCCATATTTAAAAATGAGTAAAATTCTAAAAAGTATACATTTTTATTTTCATGAACAATTTGAAATTCGAATTCAATAAACTTTTTTGTGGCCAGCATTCTAAAATAAAAGTTTTTACTGTGTGACAATACTTATGACCTGACTGTGTAGATATAGTATAAGTATCAAAACTAATACATAGAAAAAGCAGTGATAGCCTAGTTGGTTGCGGTACGGACTGTTAAGACGAAAGTCGTATGTTCGAAACCCAAGTGGCATACACCTCCTGGCTTTTCTAAAAAGTTATGTGTGTATTAATGTTAATTATCGCTTGCTGTAACGGTGAAGGAAAACACCGTGAACCGGAAACCTGCATATCTGAGAATTTTTATACGAATTTCGAAGGTATTTGAAGTCTACCAACCCGCATTAGGCCAGCGTGATGGACTTAAGGCCTAACCCCTCTCATTAGTTATGGAGGCCCGTGCCCAGCAGTGGGACAATGTTTAATACAGGGCTAGTAATACGTTATCACACGTAAACACTGTTGTTTTATAGTGGAAGGCATCTTGCTTCTTGTGTTATTTTTCTTCAAACATACTCATCATAGTGTAAAGTAACTTCCGCAAATCACTTTTTATAGTTTTATTAATTTTTGATGATAACATTTATTAAAACCGTATACAATATTTTACAGTTTATGCCGGGTGACAGAAAGTGACATTTATAGAATGTTGCATTATAAAAAGTTACAATTAAATCTCAGGCTCAACTTTCGTGTGCCAGATGTGCTATATATGCATAAATCAGCATGAATTAGGGATGGTCAAAAATATTGATATATCAAAATATCGATATTTTTCAGAAAATAATCGCTGTATATTGTCGATACTTTAAATCTCAAAATATTTATATTATCAAGTATCTAATTCAATATATTTTTAAGAACTCAACACTCTTCTTCTTGCTTTAATGGCCTCTGCGGAGGAACAACTCCACAATTTTGCCAATATCACGTAATAAAAAGTTTTTTTTTTTTTTTTTTGCGTTATGGCTTCCACGCAATTTCGCGATGATTCTGCCAATGTCAAGGTTGGAGTTCACTAAGGTCAGGACAAAAGTGAAAAATGTTCGGTTGTAATTTCAACGAAACTAAATAGACATACAGAAGTTACCTCTAAACAATACATAAATAAACATAACATAATAAAATAATAAATATAACTTATAAGATATTGATAAACTGGGAATAAGTAAACTGCTTATATATGGGTAAGATGAGTATAATCATAAAAATATATTATTTATATTGATAAATTTTGAAAGTATTGTTATGAATATGGGAGAGTCTAAAGTTAAGAGATAATTTAAATTTACGGGTCGGGCAACACTGTTGGGGAGAATATTATAAGTAGAAATATATAGTGGGCAGTTAAAAAATAAATGATTCGGAGTACCTTCTTCCAGACCACATTCGCAGATAGAATGGTCTCTAATGCGCAATTTGGCCAAAAAAGCAGGTGAGCAGACATGTCCTAATCGGAGTCTGATAATTATGGACGTTGTGCGTTTATCAATATGATTGTATTTAAAAAACCAAGGTTTAATAGGAATATTTGGTTGTAACGATCCATAATACTTCGCCTTAACTTGACACGTACGTCGCCAATATTGTGACCATTTCTCTATCATTGCAGGTTTGGCATTTAGACGGAGATCATGATTATAAAGCATATAGTGAGTTGAAATACCTAGATGAGAAGCATCTTTGGCAAGCCGGTCGGCCACTTCATTATCTTTAATACCCACGTGGCTTGGTATCCATGCAAATATAACTTCAATCCCTCGAAGGGAACACTGTAAGAGACATTGCCTAATTGATAAAATAGGAAGAAGGTTAAATTTAGAGTGAAAAGGATGTCTGGAAATAGCCTGTAAGCAGCTTAAAGAGTCTGTAAAGATAATAGATTTATTTAATGAATGTGTTTCTACATATTTAACTGCCTCTAATAACGCAATTGCTTCAGCTGTAAAAATGGAAGTCTCTGGAGGAAGTTTAAAACTTAAAATAATTCTGTACTTTGGGAACCATACAGCCGATCCTACATCACTTCCAGAAGATATTTTGGAAGCATCTGTGTATAGTGAATACCAATCTGGCCATTTTTCTTGCTTTATTATATTGAACAAGCTATTGGCAGTTTTGCATTGTTTGTCAATACCAATGTTGAAATAAATTTTTTGCTGATGAACCAAGGACCAGAAATCAACACTAAAAATTGGGTGACTAGATGATAAGTGAATAGGACAATTTAAATTAGTAAGTTTGTTGAAGGAATTTATTAGTAAGGGAGGAGATTTATGTGTCCAATAAGTGGATGTGGGCATGAGATTAGTTAAACACTGTAATTTTGCAAGGAGTGGGTGGGACGGGTAGTGACAAACATTATAGAAGAAACGGTCAGCTAAATATTGTCTCCTGAAAATCAATGGGGGTTCAAGGCATTCAACCTTCATGGCTGCTATAGGAGAAGACTTCATAGCCCCACATATTATACGCAGACATTTAGATTGTAATTTATCTAAACTAGAAAAAGAAGTTTTGCTACAGGGTTCAAGTAGGTGGGAACCATAATCAAAATGGCTACGAATAATGGCATTGTAAAGTAGTTTTTGACATAAGGGATGGGAGCCCCAGCGAACCCCTGAAACAGCTCTTAAAATATTTATATTTTTCTCACATTTGTTTAAAATGTAATTGAGATGTTGAGTTCCATTTAATTTTGAATCTAATACAATTCCTAAAAATTTGATGTTATTCTTAACTTCTATATTTTGGTTGTTGTAGACAAGAGATACTTGAGGGATGTATCTTTTCCGGGAAAACACTACCGCACTGCATTTCTCCACTGCGAGAGAGAGTCCGTGATCCTCCAGCCAAATACGACAGCGATGTGTTTAGTTTCGAACTGGCATCCTGGATGGATTCAGAAGAAGCATAAAGAACAATGTCATCAGCATATTGTAATATTTGGCAGAAACTAGTCACCGATTGATCGAGGTCAAATGTGTAAACATTATAAAGTAATGGGCTCAATACAGATCCTTGAGGAAGTCCTTTCCAAACTAATCTTGAAGTGGAAAAGGAACCCTGGTGCTTAACAATCACTGATCGGGTCATGTATAAACTACAAATGACATTAGTAAGCCTCACAGGAATGCTCAGCTGTTGCAACTTGTGCCTGAGCAATGGAAGCAAAACATTATCATATGCAGCTGCCACATCCAAGAACACTCCAATCATATGCTGACTTTTAGAAAAGGAAATGCGAATATCTGTGATGAAACTGCTTAAACTATCCATAGTTCCCATGCCTCTTCTAAATCCAAATTGAGTTTTAGATAGGATCCCACGATTTTCTAAAATCCACTCTAGCCTATTCTTAATTAGATGTTCTAAAATTTTTGCTAAGACTGAAGAAAGAGCTATCGGTCTATAAGAAGAATGAGATATAGGATTTTTACCGGGCTTTAAAATTGGAATGACAATTTGAGTTTTCCATGAATCAGGGATTTGCCCTGAGATAAAAAAAAAATAATAAATTTTAGAAAAATAAATTTCGAAGTTTCAGATAGCTTGGTAATGAAAGAGTACGTAATTCCATCCATTCCAGGGGAAGTATCTTTTAGATTATCTAGGGCACACAAAAGTTCTGAGAAGGAAAATGGGTCATTCATGCGGTCTGCTGAGGTGGGATTTAAGTTTATAGGAAAACTATGCTGGGTGGGAACATATGGGGGGGATAAATGATTAATAAAATCTGTGAGCCAGGAAGAAGGATCATTAGAAGAGGGATTATTATCAATAAATATTCTACGGAAAGACTTTACTTTTTTCCAGACTAAAGTGGAAGGAGTACGGGGCGAAAGGGACTCACAAAAATTACGCCAGCCTAGAGACCTTTTTTTAATAAGAAACCTTTTGCACTCGGCTGTTATTTTCTGGAATGAAAGGTAATTCTGCATCGTAAGGTTACTAATATATGTATTTTCGGCATCTTTGCGTTTCTTAATCATCTGGGTACATTCGGAGTCCCACCATGGAGGAGATTGAATTTTATTTAAGGTTGAGTTTTTAAGAGGAATTGAGTTTTCAGCAGCTTTTAAAAGGGAAGTAATGAAGGTTGGGTAAAGAAAACTGAAGTTTTGATCTGTAATCTCAGGAAATGTAGCTATATCACTGTCAACTAGAGAGGAAAATTTTACCCAATCAGCTTGAGATAACCTGAATTTTAAGAGGGGAGAAGGGGGAACGGGGATAGTGGGAAGGGATGATAGGGAGGGCTGGGAAAAAGAGGAAATTATTGGGAAGTGGTCACTACCATAAGAATTTGGTAAGACATTCCATAGAATTAAAGGAAATAAATTAGGGGAGGCTAAAGTGAGATCCACTGCACTTGCATTTTGAACCGGGGAAACCCTACGAGTAGCAGAGCCATTGTTTAGCAGGCATAAATTAATGTCGTCTATTAAATCTAAAAGGGACAATGAATAGGAGTCGCAACAGTGAGACCCCCACATTGTATGTCGGCAATTAAAGTCACCAAAAATTAAGTAAGGACCAGGAAGGTTAGCAATTATAGATTTTATTTCAGATATAATATGTGTATTAGGGTGAGGAATATAAATAGATACAAAAGTTATTTTCATTAATCTAATACATACTATATGGAAACTAGGATTATGGGAAGGTATGGGAAGTTGGTGATATGTAAGGGATCTGTGAACTAGTAGGGCACATCCGGCGTATCCATCATCACGATCATCGCGAAAGCAGCAGAAACCAGGAAATCGATAACGATCGCCCGGTCTCAACCATGTCTCCGCAATGGCCACAACAATGGGGTTATATTTATTAATAAGATATATTAATTCATGCTTTTTATTTTTGATATTCCTACAGTTCCATTGTAGGAAATTTAAATTAGCCATTTTTATTAATTAAAGTTTCAAGAAGAGTTTGCAAAAGAGTAGTGACATTGTTCGGTAAGGAATCGCTGAATTTAGAAATTATATTAATTAGGGAGCAAGTAAGAAGTTCAATAAGGTTGTCATTGGGAGTAGAATAGGGAGAAGGGGATTCACACCCACGGGAATTGAGGGCACATCCATTGGGTTGCGAAGAGCTAGGAGTATTTATTATATCCTTATGAAGTTTAAAATTAAATGTTGAATTTAAAGCTGGGGGAGGGCGGGGTTGACGAGTTATAGTTTTTCGATAGGAATATTGAGAAGGAGAAGGTGTTGAGTTGGAAGGGGGATGGCTTGGAAGGGTTGCTCTATATACAGGGGTTTTGGGATTATGAGAGACAACATTTGCATATGATGTTTTAGCCACTGGAAATCTGCAAGAGGCTTCCAGATAACTAATATTTTCTTCAGACATCAAGAGCTTTATCGATTTTTGCCTATAATGCTCAGGGCAACTTGAATCAATAGCCTTATGTTCACCATTACACAAAACGCAAAGCAGGGTTTCATTCGCGACGTTACATGTGTCTCCAGGGTGTTCCTGAGCACACATATAACACCGAGCTCTTGACCTGCATTGAGTCTGAATATGGCCAAACCGACAACACTTTCGGCATTGTATAGTCGGAAGGTGATAGATGCTTACTGGTAAAGAAGAGTAAAAGCAAAAGATTTTCTCTGGAAGGGTTTGACCCAGGAAAGTTAATACAACTGTGGTGGAGGGGTCCCAGGACACAACTCCATCTTTCACACGCTTAACATTAAGTCTCCTAGCTTTGATTACTGATCCGGAATTATTTGGTGAAGTGATACCTTGGACGAACTCCTCCAAGCTCCAATCTAGAGGGATGTCTCTTACAACGCCCATTCGGAATAGTTGGAATTTCGGTATACTAGCAAGATAGTTATTGGCATTTAATAATGGACAATCTAAGAATGAATTAGCAGAATCTGCATTAGTAAAATTTATTGTAATTTTGTTACGGCCAACTAGTTTAATACCTCCTTCAATGATCCCACTTATATTATTTTTGTGCATTAGTTGTGCAAACTTTAACAAATTAATTGAGTAACCGGAAGAAGGGTCTGGAACCTTTCTACTAACATGGACCACAAAAGGTCCATTGTCATGAGAGGAAAATTTGATGTTTGTGTCTGCACCATAACCCGGTTTCCAATAAACGTGCTGCGTAGAAACAGACGGTGATTTCGTTTTTTTAAGGTTAGGGTTGATCATTTCCTCAGCAGAACGCTTTATAGGTTTTTGAACCTAACTATCATCCGACATATTAATATCTGGAGGTTCTTTCTCTCCTCCACCAGGGGGAGGAGGATCACCTTCCATACTTAAAAACAAATATATAAATTACATGCAATATGTATACTTTAATAAATAAATTATACCAAAACCGTTACAAAATTGTTAGTAATTTATATTTAAATAAGTTATTATATTCAATTCAAAGATAACCTCTAATATGTGAACCTCTGACCGAACACGTGTGTATCCCAACACATTGACGAGCAGACAATCTTTTTCGAAATAAAAAGTTAAATAAGTAAATAAAATTTATGTGATGATGATGATGATGAAGGATGACGAACTCTCAAAAATATAAACAAATACAACTCAATACTCGTAAAATTTGTTCTAATTATTGACATCCAGGATTTCACTTAACTTTAATTAAAAAAACTAATAAAGCAGATGTTTATTTTTTCCCTCATGGACATTATACACATAAAAATATCGATATTTGTTAAATAACGAAACGTTATATTGTTTGATGTTTCTTAACTATCCGGTTTCTGGGAGTGATTTCGTGAAAAGGGACGGAAGAGTGTAACAGGAAGTCGGGGAAGTGCGCGCTATTTACGCAACCCCTTACCATATTTACATGATGATGTATGTCCACGCGCCGCTTACTGCCGCGACGATAGCTGTAATGTAACATATTTGTACTTATAACAACTGAATATATTATATAGTGATACAACAACATACCGATACCGGACGATTAGGGTTTGTAAGAGATGTCTTCTCTAATACTCGATCCTTTGAACATATAACCCTAAATTGTTTTTGAAGTGAAAACTTATTTATGTACGTTCCCCATTTCAAGAGGGGCACTCTTGAAATGGGGAAAAAACACTGAACTCGCGCGACCGTCACGCTCAGATTATTTTACTTTTGAAATAACCACTCGCATATCAAAAGGATATTAAAAAGTAAGGTAGTACGGAATAAATAGAAGCCAAAATCAACATTAAAGTTGAAAATAAGATGTAAGAACGGCGAGTGTGCCAGCATTTTTGGCGCGCCGGCATACCATTTGATACATGACTGGATAAGCACGCCTATGAAGTTCTATCCTTTTTTGTGGCGATAGCACCGAGTTTATTCAATGTAGCTAGTCGAAGATCACTAATATCTGAATTCGGGTTATTGTATTATTGTTAGAAAGGATTTTCTTCTGGAAATCTGTTGTCAACGTCCTGTATTTCACTATCCACTGGAGTTTCTTCACGGCATAGTTCTCTAAAAATTCGAATAATTTTGTCATTATCCATGTCTGATTCGAATTCTTTTCTCCTCTGCAGAATAATATCTTCATTATCATCGTAAGTGGTAATAAATTTCATCTCAGCTAATATTTCCTCTTCTTCGTTTCGGAATGGTAAGTGCAGTGTGACCATCTCTCGCTTATATTCGTTAATTTCAATGGTCATGTCGTAATGTCGATACCGAATTATATTGGGTTCATGCCTCTTAATATATTTTTGTTGCCTATTTTGTGTGTATTTCGATACGAATTGCGCTAACGTAATACTTTCTAAACATTCTGGTCTTCTCTCGTACTTGTCGAACCAGTTTTCTTTCCAAACATCAGTACAATCATCATCTAATTCAGACTCCTTCATAGTTTTTCTTATACGTCGACGTTCAATTGGCCATACTGTTGGAATATATTGGACAACGACTGAAGTCTTTGACATGGGCTCTCGTAGTAGGTACCACGCAGCTTCTTGACTTGAGATTTCAGTATTATTTAGTATATTCACACTAATATTTTTTGTTATGTCGTTAATATCAAATTCCGGATGTTCATTCATTGTTTCGATTATTTTTCTTCGCAAGTGACTTACACCTGTATTTGTTTTATTAAGATATTCTACTATATAAGCTGCACATGAATATTCTTCCGTAATAAATTGAAAGTCTGTGTTAGATTGGACTATATTAAATATGAATGGATTAAAAGGATTGTGCCATTTTTCCGAAGGTTCACATTTAACAAAAACTTTTGGTCTGGTTATTCCTGCTCTGAGTATATTGTAATAATCGTCATCCGAATGTATACCATTACGATTGTAAAAATTATCCATGTCTGCAAAATCTTCATTCTCTAAGCGTACTCTTATTTGATCGTATCGTTTTTGATAATTGATAGTAAACCCTTCCTCAATATTTTTCATCGGAGTTAAGATTATTGTTTTCTTGCAGGGCATAAACGGAGCTTCGAATCGACATTTTTGCGCTTTTTTTGCAGTAATTCCTTTGTAACACGTAAATGTATGTTTATGCGTTTGAAGTTTAATATTACCTGATGCTTCCGCCGCAGAAACCGATATTAAAGTATCTATAAGTTCAATGGCTTTACCATAATCTTTATTAAGAGCATCTTTTGGAGCATTATCAAGCCAAGCCAAGATGTGAGCACGAGGACTGCCTCGATGCTGAAATTCAATGTGCTTGAAGTAGTGGCAAACTCTGTACTTCCCGAAAGGACTGCATGTCTTTGATTTAAGAATATTCAGAACAACATTAACTAATTTATTGAAGTAGATAGCACAAGTAACAGCATCTTCATTAATAAGAGTACTTTTTACCATGTAATGTAATTGTGATATTTCCTCTTTTGTAATATGAATGTGTGTCTTCAGTTTGTACAGCAATTGCAGCAAATCCAACCATCCGATTTCGTTAGCACTTATGGTGAAAAATACAGTCGGTTTACCTAATTGCCTAATCATTGCAAATAGATCCTTTTTTCTTTCAGACCAATACCAAGTTGAATTAGGTATAGAACGTAAACTAGCGAGATTACTTTCAATAGAATTATCCATATAATCATCAGATTGTATTTTTTCTTTCGTTATGTTACATATTTTCTCTTTGTGTTTAAACGCAGCGGTGAGGGAATCCCTTACTCTTATTCTCATTATTTTCATAGCTAAATATAATAAGTGATGAGGCGTTACTCCACGTCTGTCCGACCGTCTTAATTCACTACTTGCCATCATGAAAGGTGTAACAGTAACTCCTTCTCGAAACTGCCGAAATTGGCCTAGGTAAATTGAGGGAAACGACAATTCTTCCGCGTGTTCGTCAAGTAATAAACTTTTAGGAAAATTATTTTCTCCATGAGCTATTCTTAAATACAAGTCGTCATTCCACATCACTGTTTGTTGCTGCGCTAATAAACTCTCTTCTATTGCAATATCTTCAAGGTCATTACCATTATTTGCTGCATCATTTTCATAAGAATAACGGAGTAGAAGTTCTTCGTCATGTTTATTATCAAGGAACTGCTCATCTATGGTTATATTATATGTTTTATAAAGTGGAGTATTCACCAAGTATTGTAGCCATTCTATAATAGTGGGATTATTAACGAGACAGTGTAAAAAGCTAGATTTGTGAATCTTTTTTCGTTTGATGTGTACGTAAACACAATGATCATCATTGATATTTCTCGGTAACTTATTGACCATTGTATTGACTCCCACGGGAACATTAATAACTTGTCCAAAAATTCCGTAGTGGCCATGAACATGACGAAGTCTCCTGATTTGCATAAACGGAATTCTGGGAGAAATCAATCTTTCGGACACTAAATCCAATGGACATTTCCGCAAACTATCGGGAATTTTAGGATACTCAAAACCGTTGTATACAGCCATTTTGGGTATAGATTTTTTCTGGATGCTTGTTCGACAAGTAAAACAAACTGCAATGGAATGTTCGTCAATATTTGGAAGAAATGTTCGTACGAACTTCACACTATCATCATCTAAATTCTTCAAGTCACCTTTAAACCATAATCTATCACAAATTTTGCATGCATAGCCAAATTCATTCTGAATAAACTGTTTATAAAATTGTACATGGGCACTGCTGTGTCTTGCATAGGTACTGTAAGTCATGGGTGATCTGTTGAATTGCACATTGCGAATAGGTGATGTGCACATTTGATTTTCTAATGGTACTAAATGTTCATCGACGTGCACTGGTTGATTTTCTATGTTTAGTGGTGACAAAAGATTTTCTCGAATGCAATTAAATTTTTCCAAATCATCTCGCGCAAGAGGAATATTCATATTTGTAGATGTTCCAGCTCTCTGAGGACCATGAATCATAGTTCTGTGATTTTCGCGTATAACTAGAGGAACGTTCATATTTGTGGATGTTCCGGCTATCTGAGAATCATGAATCGTAGTTCGTTGATTTATTAATACAAGTGGTGGAACTCCACGCGAAAGTTTAGGAATTTGCGAATCACAAACCACATGATGAACAGATTTTAGAACACTAAGACGTTTCCTCTCACGACACCTTCTCGAACGTTCCTTTGCCATAGCTTTCTTACTTTGGGTTTTATTTTCTTTAACTTGCTTGTTTTGCATTTCCTTATTCATTTTTATTTCCTGCATAGAAGAATTTCGTTGCTGAAATTCAGTGCGCTTCTTTTTACGATATTTCTTCACACGAGCATTAGTCAATTCCCTTTTTCGTTTCAATTTTTCATCGATTTGATTTTCTTGATGCATCTTCTGTAACAGAAAATAATTTAATACTTATATATTCGTATAAAATGAGCAATTAGTATAAGAAAAACATTAAATATTAATGCTTTTTGAAGTTAAAGCTTGTTTAAGCGCACTGTGCACTTTATTTGGTGGGTATTGAATTAAGACTGAACCGTTACGCTGGGCTTTGTAACGCTCGTTCGAGTAAAATCGGCTCTCCTCGACTAAGGGAGCCAGAGAGATAGTCAACGCGTCACTTCTATACTCGCTCGGTGACCGTTACATTAGAGAGCGTGACGCCTCAGTCGCATTCAGCATCAACATAAATACGGCTGTTCTCCTGTATGCGATCTAATATGTTTCTTCAAAGTACCTACTATTACTATTATCTACGCATGTATAACTACAGTATTCACACTTTAACGGCTTTTCTCCTAATATGAATCTTTAAATGACCACTTTGTTTACATGTATAACTACAATATTAACATTTAAACGGCTTATCTTCTGCATGCATTCCAATATGTACTTTTAATTGACTGCTACATGCTCTTGTATATATATTTTTTTTTTTTATTCTGGCGCGGCAAAATGCCCACACTGCGCCTGATGGTAAGCGCAGTGCCGTCCAGATAGAGTATCAAGTAGCGAGAGACAGTCTATCCCCCGCTACTCAACACAATCATGCCGGCCTGCTGTTTAGCTTCTTCACATTACGCCTAAAGGACCCAGGATCATAGGAAGGAGGGAAAACGGTAGCTGGCAAACTGTTCCACAGCTTGATGGTACGGCAAAAATACGAGTTTGCGAACCTCTTGGTTCGGGCCGGGGTAGTAGATACCACGAAGCTGTGGCTCCGCAATCCAGTACGCGTGGTTCTGGTATGGAAGGGAGAGGATGGGATAAGATCAAAAAATTCTTCAGAGCATTCGCCATGATACAGACGGTAGAACACGCTAAGCGAGGAAATATCCCTACGCAGCTGTAGCGGCTCCAGGCTGTTACTCACGTCTGCATCATTCACAATACGGATGGCCCGCCGCTGCAACCCATCCAAGGCATCGAGAAGGTACCTTGCGGAACCGTCCCAGAGGTGCGAGCAGTATTCCATTCCCGGCCACACCTGCGCTTTATATAAGCGGTAGAGCTGACCAGGCGTGAAAAACCGCCGCACCCTGTTCAGGATTACGACCCTGCGTGAAGTGGCGGATATTACGCCCTCGATGTGACTCCTTGGATTAAGATCGCAGCGGATATCCATACCTAGGACACTAAGGTCATTCCGCATTGCGAGTGGAACACCCTGAACAGTATTTGCTCTTATAAGGAATTTTTTTGTTTAAACTATTGTTTTCTTTACTTCTTTTTTGTACTTCTTTTCACACAAAGATTTTTTTTTTTATATTTGTCTTATTTGGTTTAATAGTCACAGGTTTATGTCCACTATTCTTTTTGTTAAGAACAGCTTTCGTCTCACATGTTTTACCACAATTAAAAGTTATTTTTACCAATACCTGCTTACTTTTTTCATCATTTACAATTCGGTACAAGTAAGTTGAATAAGGTGCTAAGTTTGTTTCAATTTTAAATATGTGTGCCTTCTTCCCACTTTCTATGTAATTGACATCACCATGATTAATGTTGTGGTATTCGCTCAACTGAATTTTTTTCGGTGATGATGCACCTTTGCCAACTAAAAGAAAAAAATATAGGTTTTAATAATTTTTTTTCGGTGATGGTGCACCTTTGCCAACTAAAAGAAAAAAATATAGGTTTTAATAAAATGCACTGGAAAAAATTATTTTATTTCTTCTAACATAATAAATAAATACGTGAGATAAGATGGTCAAGCAAAATTTCACAACATCTCACTAAGGGGGGAAGGGGGTCAAAAAACCGCCAACATTACCTAACGTAATTTAATGATGCCCCTAACACTTACACTCAACATCAGAACCATATCCAAGAATCTCTTCATTAGTGTCACTTTCATCTTGCTTTTCTATTTTTATAAATTCATTGTATTCTGGTATTTGTAAGGACTCAATATTGGTCACCTTCAATGAATGTAACAAACCATGTCTCAGTCTGTCTAGAAAACTGATAGGTCTCAGGTGGATCTGCAAAAAAAATCAATACATTATGTTTACCCATTTACTATTTGATGAATAAGATAAATATTTGAACTGTTCTTAATTTTACTGTCCCTTTTTACCTTACCAACAGGCGGTAAGCTTGTTTCCCACTATTGTGGTATAAAAAAAACCCAAAGGTATATTTGAGAATCCTGAGAGTCCAGATAGAGCAGGAATTTACATACCAATGCTTGGTCTTAGTAGCTCAGCCATACTTGGAAGGGAATCTGAAGCAGTGGTGGACTAAACTCAGGAAGGAAGGATGTCCAGATGGTGAAATTAATGAGGCTCTCAGTCTGCTAAGAAATTTATATATTTGTATTAAAGTTTCAAGGCCTAACGACTCCCACCCTTGGTCCACTATTGATTTAAAGTGTACCAAGAGTCAAAAATAATAGATATTAATTGGTGAGCTGCATGTACCTTACTATTCATTGGAATTAACTCCTTAGATTTTTGTAACTTTGTACTAAGTAGCTGGCAGTTCTTTAGCTTACAATAACATATGTAACATACAAAGTATAGATTTCTGTCCTCTTGAACCTGTGAATAAAATTATATATAATATTAATTGGTATAATGCAACACAACACTTGTAGAAATGTCATTGGATAAAAGATAAACAGAGTTGATACAAACATAAAATCTTACATCCTATTTCAATAAACAATCCTAATTCTTAACTACAGATTGTTTCTACAAATGAGCTAAGAATTATATTTGAATGCCACTCCTGTGAATGACATAGTTTGATCGGATTATTTCCTGGTTCAATCTGCAAATTCGGATTGAGATTGCTTATTGAAATTGGCCATAATCATCCTTTTAACCAGTCATGTATCATAAGCTTGCCAACGGTGTGTCAACACTAGCAACACACCATTCTTAATGCTATTTTTTACTTTACTGTTATGCAATAAAAATGATTTCGGCTTGTATTTTGCTCCCAACGTTTTTTAAATATACTTATAGACACAAGTAATTAAATATTCATATGAGAAAACTGGATGTGTAGTGAGAACATCTCCCTCCCTCCATGTTTGCTGATAACGGCTATAAAAGTCCATGATTCTCTGTTTTGGGTCTGAGTTGGGGCACTATATCAGTGAGTATACTACTAATTGGAGTGCATGTAATACTGCAGAGTGCACTGTGGGATTCCCTGCATGAATATAACAAAGTGGAGCACCACACCAAACCACCATAGAGTACACATGCTATCAAGACCAGACCAAAATTCAGCATGGAAGGTTAATGGGCTTGGGTTATCTATCTATGTTGATGTCCCTGAAAAAAACCTGTTTTTGTAAGCAATTAATACCAGTATATCAATATTCATTAGTTACCTAAGCAAACTACGTGAAAAATAAACTCTGGTCTAGCCAGCACACAGCCCATCTCAACTATCAGGGATAAATAATATTTGCATGACAGCACAAACTTGTACTAAAATTTTTCAGAACTAAGCCTACCTTATTTGTTAACTTTTCGTACACATCTTGAACTTCCGATCCCGATATTCGATGTAATCGGACGTTGTTGTTCAGACATATTCTGCATATTTTTAGTTCAAACATTTTTTTATTGTACATTATACACAGTAATATTATTGTATTAAATCTGTTTAGAGGAGGCCCGTGCCCAGCAGTGGGACAATGTTTAACACAAGGCTAGTACTATTATAAATCTGTTTATCAAATAATTAAAGTATCACTGTAAACAAGTATTATAATGCTCTTTGACTGTAAAACTTCTTATAATATTCGAATGAAAATTGAAAACAAATAGCGAATAATTTTGTTTCATTCTCTCCTTTTTATAAAAAAATAAGGCATAGGTTCTCAACCATGCAGCTTCGACAGTAGTTATTTTCTCAAATGGGCCCAAGTTGAAGTCTTCTTCTTCTTCTCTTGATTCTATAATTTGTAGTCAGAGAAGCCACGTCAAAAGGTCAAAGCCATGTTCTATATTTTTTCATTCCAAACGCCGAAGCCAAGTCTGGATTAGTCAGAATCTAAAAGGTCAGAGCCATGTCTGTTTTTTTCTGTTTAAAAGATTAACGTTATAGAAGATAGATAGAAGTATAGAAAATATACTACGTGTAACAGGAATGACGCACATCCTCAGACACCCCAATTTAAAAATATTATTACAATCATAATTCAAGTATTGAAAGTCTCAGTTTCGTTTGTCTTGAACCAATGATATTGTATATAAAGATACGCTACGTTTATACTGAGCGGCATTCAGTATTGTTGCGTTATTATTATACGTACTTACTTAAAGGTGTTTATTAGATTTCAACTAGTGACTGCGATAGATAATACGGAACGTATGATGCACAAAGAGATAGCTATCTGTGGTGTGTTGCGCTTGAAGTACAGTAGGGAATCATATATTATGCGAAATTTCAAACAGAAGAGACATTTAATATAACAATAGGTATATTACACTGTTTGGTGTTATGTTAAATAAAATATTATATAAAAATACAAATATTTTTTCTATCTGTTTATTCACAATCACAACGAAATGTTTCTCATAATCACAGTGGGTATTTATTATTATTAATTATATTAATGAAGACTGTTGCCTTTAAGTACGAGGCCTCGGAGTTAGACTATTTTTCTTATCAGTTTTATTTTATGCAGTCGGGTTTTTATTAGATCTATAATTTGCTTTATTTTTAATTATTAAATTTGTTATTTACCCTCAAATAATCTGTCCATCACACAAACATTTGTCCCGGTGTGGGAATCGAAACCACGGCCTCACGTTTCACAGTCGGCTACTCGCCAATTGCGCCACGGAGGCTGTCGTAATCTTAATTATAAAACGTTTAAAGCGATAACTTATTATGATCATCATATTATGTAAGAAAGACAAACATGAAAAGAGAAAACTCCCGTTGGCTATTGAAAAAAAAGGGAGTTTATTCTCTTTGCGCAATCAAGCGGAAGGATGATATGTATTATGCCTACGATTTCGCTTCTGGTTCTTTAATCTATGACGCATGCAACGCACTGTTGTCCAATGCCATTTGTCCTTGTCGCGCTGCAGTTGCCAACATATTCTCTATCCTTTTCTAACCATCATGTTGAAAGTTCGTCAATTATTTATTAATTTCGGTAAATGAGAAAAAACAATGACAAAATACAAATATGACGTTATTTTATATTAGAGCTTAGAGTGTTACTACTCTAAGTATTTTATATATACTTAAGTGTGGTATGAGACTCCTTCATTTTTATTAACCTTGTAACCATAGTTTTTACACTTTCTTAAACACAACTTGGCATTTTGGTAATATTATTGACACACTATAGACACGTTTTGTTACGCTCGTGGCTACTAGCGGACTAAATGAAATTACAACAATTGTCTGAATTTGGTTGCAACAATTAGCGCGCGCTAGTGCGATATCTACCTCTTTTTAATACAATATCATTGTCTTGAACGTTAAATGAAAGGGTGACTATTACTTACCTGAGTGTTAATTATTTTTTAGAAAAAAACAAAGTGTATTAAAAAAAATTATATCGATTCAGTCGCGTATTCTAAACAAACTACTTTCAGAGCGTGAATAAGTCTTTACTATTTATAAAATTCTCATTTCACCAAGGAACTACCGGATGCCGATTTTTAACTTATAGTAATTACTATATAATATAATTGTATGCAAACAAATTATAATACTCAGTAGTTTAAAATATACAGATTTTATACTTTACGATATTTTCTTACAAATTTGTGGACGTATGGCTAAAGAGCATTATAATAAGCATGGGACTTCAGAAAATGGCGGGAATGTGATGTGACGTGTGTGTGTGAAATGGCGGGAATGTGTGTGAAAAAAATATTTCAGACATGGCTTTGGCCTTTTAAATTGTGACTATTTCAGACATGGCTTTGGCCTTTTGAATTGTGACTAATACAGACATGGCTTCGGCCTTTAGAATGGAAAAATATTGGACATGGCTTTCCCCATTCAAAAGGGTAACAACAACAGACATGGCTTTGGCCTTTTGACTGATATAAACCAGAGAAGAAGAAGAATTTCAATTTTTACCTAGATTCGGAAAAATAACGACAGACAAGGCTGCATGGTGGAAAACCTTTGCCTTCTCTTTTATAGAGTGAATGAAAAAAAAATAAGTATGGCAACACCCACAGATTACTTAGAGAAGCCTTTTTGTTTAGTTTAGTTTTGTATTTATTTATGTATACGTCTGAAGGACATCCATGGACATGAATAAATTAAAAAAAAAAAAAAAAAAACTTAGAGAAGCTACGCTTGCAACACCACATCATTCTTCAGTTCCGACCGGCTGAAGGACATGTATCCATGGCCATGAATAAATAATATTAAAAAATATTTTAATACTTCAGTTCCGAGGCCATAAAAATAAAGAGCAATAATCCAAAAATATGAACTAAATTAAATTAAATATATTGTATTCAGTTTTTTGCAGGAATCCTAAATATCTATAAAAGCTATAACATTAGTAATTGAAACAAATCTAAATGCACTAACACAATAATATGGACTTCAAAGTGTGTCGACTGTGTTGTGAAAAAGAAGCTACATTTTATATCTACGATGCGAATACGAATGATATAGATATCAGTGGGAAAATTATGTATTGTTGTACTAACATGGAAATTAGGGAAGGTGACGGGCTACCATCATATGTATGTGTGGACTGTGAGAAAGAGCTTCAGATTTGTTACCAATTTATATTAAAATGTGAGACAGCTGACAAGAAACTGCGTTCACAAACTTATGTCGCACCAGATTCTGCCGCCCGGTACGACGATTATAAGCCAGAAGTCGAAATTAAAATTGAAGTTGAACATAATTACGATGACATTCAAGATGAAGATCAACTTGATAGAAGTTATGAGGTGAAAAAAAGTGAACCAGAAAATGAAGTAAGAAAAAAAAGAACTTACAAGAAAAGAACAGCATACAAATCAATTGACTCGTTAAAATGCACTGTCTGCGATCGCATATGCACCCACCCATCAGCACTAGCAGCACACATGAGGGTGCACACTAATGAAAAACCGTTTGTTTGTTCATTATGTGATAAAAGATATAAAGATAGTAGCAATCTAAAGAGGCATATAAACAGGAATCATCATTTGCAAAGGGAAAGGAAATTTATTTGTGAGCATTGTGGTAAAGGGTTTTATTCTAGACGAGATATCAGGGTTCACATGAGAACACATACAGGTGAAACTCCGTATATGTGCAATATATGCTCAAAGAGCTTTGCCCAAACCAGTACATTACTCAGGCACAAACTACGTCATGCTGGTACCAAATCTCATTCCTGTCAGACATGCTCAAAAGCCTTTTGTACGAAAGAAGAGTTACGTAATCACATGATGGTACACACTACTGAGAAGAAATTCTCATGTCCAATATGCAAAATTGCTTTCAAATATGCCAATAATGTGCGAAAGCATTTGAGAATGCATGCAGAACCAAACAGATTTGTCTGTAACCATTGTGGACGTGCTTTCAACTTAAAAGGGAACTTGAAAATGCATATAGACAGACTTCATTCTGAAAAATCAGGCTTTTGTAATATTTGCTGTAAGAGCATGTCCAATATTGAGGTTCATATGTGGCGTCATACAGGCCAACGTCCACTGAAATGTGAGCTATGTTCAAGTAGTTTCTTTGAACAGAAGGCTTTAGGCCGTCATATGAACTACAAGCATAAGCAAACTGAGAAACACAAGTGTCCTGTAGAAAGTTGTTTGATTGGATTTCCTTCAAAACCAATGCTAGATGTACACATAGCCAAACTGCATAGTACAGATATCCCATTCCCTTGTGACCGTTGTTCTCGTGGGTTTTACAGAAAGAATGATCTTGCTAGACACAAGATCGGCACTCATAAAGAAAGACTGTTGTAATTATAACTTATAACTTGAGACTGCGTATATTATTATGTTTATTACATTCCATAATCTAGTCATGTAAATCAATAAATTATATTAGCATTAATGTACATTTCTTTTAACTTTAACTCTTTGCAAAATCCCCTGTATTATTATTGTAGTGGTAATGCATTCAGAACTTCTGTGACAATGATATATCGGAGGACACATGCTAGTTTGCTGCATAAATAGTTTAGAAATAAAATGACAAAGTATGCTATACAATATTTATTTTATTCTCAGTGCTGATGAATATCATGATCAAAAACAAACCGTATCACAGACCGCTGCAGACAACCGAAGCTTACACAAAACTTTAATGTCACTTCAGTACAGCGCATTAAGGTTTTGAGTAAAACATCTGTAGGCTGCATATAAACTCTGTTAAGGGAAACATTTCCAAGTCAAGAAAGGCAATTGTGTTACAGTGGCATAAGAATGCCTATGTAACCGAATAAAAAATAATCTATTTATTATTGCACAGTTGAAAAGGTAAAACATTTTCTTTTTATAAATTTTATCTTTGCCAATACTGCATGCTACTGCAACACAATTGATCTTTCTTGATAAATCAAAAATTATGGAGCTAACAACATCATCAACACTTGTTTGTACAAAACAATAACCCTTACAACGTTATAAATACATTAATAATTCATTATTTACACCAACATTACGTCTATAACTTTTGCGTTTGTAAAGAAAAACAAATTGCACATGTTACAATCAGATTTTTGATCCAGTCAAAAGATTGTTGAATAAAATTATTCAAATATATATTATATAAAAAAAACCGCTCGCGTGCTGAATAAATAACGCGCACTTCAGTCAACAATTTAAAGCTAAAGGCGTTTGCGTGGGGTTTACTCTGCGGTGCCGAAACAAGCCGAATTTTGCTGCAGAATGTTGCTTTTGTCTGTTTATATTTTGTAAAGTGCAGAACAGAAAACGCCATATATTTCAAATAATAACTGACGTCAGCAGATAGACCTCTTGGTCAGTAAGGCTAGAAAATGCAGCACCGTTATATGATTTATATCACCCGCGCCTGCGTTGCACTATATTACGGCCTTATTAAAACAAAATCTGTGTTGAACTGTGCTTCGTCACCTACGATTATTCAGGTGCATGTACTCACTACATAATTTAGCTGGATTTCTACTGTTACGGACCCTGTCGATATCTATTGATAAAAAATCATTAATATACAGATTAAAAAACTTGTTTGTCAAGTTGTGTATTATATAAAAAACAAGCAATACGATTTTTACAGAAAAGATAGAACTAGCTTTGTTATATTAGACTTAAAATTGTAAATATAAGCGTAAGAAAGTCACACAGATTGTCAATCGAACATGAAGTTATCAATGGATATCGATAAGAGTCTGTAAAACTATTAGGCCGATTCCTGTACGGTCCCTGACTACCCAATGAGTAAAGCTAGGATGAACATGTCACAGAATAGCTTCCTTTGTCAGACAACTAGGTATTAACGTTAGCACCAGAAAAACATCATATAAAATGTATGCAATACACAAATATAGATTTAGATAGACACTGCAAGTACTCCAATGTGTATGTGTGTATTATTTTGTCTGATGTGATATCAATAATTTAGTGATTTAAAACGAACATTGGAAGATTTGTTACTACTTTACCAGGCGAAAAGCGTTTTTTTCTTTGTTTGACTTATACTGCAAACAAATAGGATGCAGGATAGAAATCTATATATGTGGCGTCTATTAAATCTATGTCTGTGAAGCAGTGTCAAGTCGATGTCACCGATTTTAATACTAACATACAAAAACCAATATTTAAATAATAAAATTGTGACTAAAAATGCACATGCTTTGAATATAAAAGCTTTATAAAACGCGTCTACGATCAGATGATCGGACATTTATTAAATAATTTCTAATTCATTTACAGATAAAAATTTGTATAACGTAAAATATGTACCAGGGCACTGCCCGACGCAAACCCAGTCAAATAAAAACTAAATAAATTTCATATTGAAATAATTATCTAACAGTCCTTAAATATACATATATCAATACCGAACAATCATTTTTCTTTCATAGAAAACAATTAGTCAAGTGTGGAAAATCATCAACGTGTGAACTCAATTCAGGGTTCGTCATAACAAATTATAAAATATTCAAAATACTAAATATTCCGTTTCCCTTCAAAACACACAAACGACATTTACAGCTGTTATATACAAAACTGTGTGGTAATAGGACCATGGTTGCAACTTTATTTTACATTTAGCGTCAAATTCTTTAATTGCATTACGTACATAATTTAAATCAATTTGTTTTGTCAATTGTGCTATAGATAAGTCGCTAGTATAACTAAAACGGTAACTAGCAGCAGTATACTCCATACGACGGTCCTTATCCTACACAGATTTTATACCATATCCGTATTTGCAATGTGATGGATGCCATTTATCCAATGACAATAAACGTCATTCTACTCACTTAGGCTCTATAGTTCCAACCATAGAATAAATAGTTAAAGCTTGTGTTTTTATTTTTTTATACGATGGTGGCAAATAAGCTTACGGCCCATCTGTTGGTAAGCGGTTACCGTAGCCTATGGACCTTGCAACAACAAGAGCATATGCGCGTTGCCGACCCTTCAAAAGCCGGTGTTCGGTTATATACTTCATCACAATATTATTTATATTACAATCACTATAGTCAAGTGTAATATCAGAGACTATCTATTCTACGGTTGTAACAAGTCCTTATAACACTTTCCACAACACTGTTTCACAATTCACTATCACACCACTGTCTATGGGTTGTCGCCCAGTGTTGATGTTAGTTGATGGCCTGCTCGGTCATCTGCAGACACAGGGCGTCGAGGCTGGAGTAGTCGTCGGTGGGCGTGGGGGGTGCGAGGGACAGGGGGGGTCGTGCGGACGGCGGGAAAGGGGGGTACGAGTGGGACTTGCCGCGCGGGGGAGGGGGGCCCCACGCTGGGGACCACACGCGCTTGTGCAGCGGCTTCGTGTAACCGTTGTGGGGGGTCACGCGCCATCTGAAACAAACATCATACAATATTATTCTTACTTTCTACTCACAGTTTTGGTACACACAAACTTTTTTAAACCCTAATCTTTAGGTAGAATTAAAAAAAGCGCTGCAATTTGTTTGATTGTTTGAAAAATAAGAATATTCATTTATAAACACTTTATTTCACATCCTGATATATAATACAGTGTAAACTCTATATAGCGACACTGAAGGGACTGTGCATTTTATGGCGTTATAGAGAGTTGTCGTTAAATGGAGAGAAGAAACATCAGAATTAGAAAAATAAAAAGTTTATTTCTGACTATTGTTAGTAGTTATGTGCATAAAAAAGAATGTTATTTGAACGCTATTGAGTATAGTCTGTTATTTTTGTCTGACGTCTTTTGCTGCACCAGTAATTTTGTTGTATTTTTTTAGTTATTTTATTAATATCTAGCAATACTGAGGCATCTTGGTTATAAAGGAAATATTTTTCCAATAATTTTGCTGCTTCCAGAGCTTCTTTAATGCTCGGCGGAAGCTCAGGCTCATCCGTCTCATCTTCTTCATCACCTTGTTCTTGATCCTCAGTTTTTCTCACTGAATCCAAAATTTCTTCGTCTGTGAGTGAAGCCGTTGTAAGCAGGCGGTCGTCCACTTCAATGTAGGTTTGAAGATTTACCGTATTTCCTGCCATGTTGAATTGTTGAATCCACTCAGTTAATGGAAGGTCGTCGTCGCTTTCAAACTCAGATTCTGTTTCCACCTCATCACTCGTAGAATTGGTACAAAGTCCAGCATGTCGAAAAGAGTGCTGTATAGTTGTGGGTGTCACTTCTTCCCAGGCTTTAGATAAAAAATTTACTGCATGCAGCATATTAACAGAAGTTTTACCCTCAGATTCGACTAGCTCCATCAATAATTTCCTTCTGTAGTGACCCTTGAGGCTTTTGATCACACTCTGGTCCATTGGCTGTAAGACACTAGTCGTATTTGGAGGAAGAAATGCCAACTCTATGTTTTGAAGGTTTGATATAAAAGGGTGGGCAGGGCAGTTGTCAACAAGAAGTAAAATTTTTCGTCCCTTTAATTCTGCATCCCACTTTCGCACTTCTTCTTCAAAAAGTTGACTGGTCATCCAAGCTGATTTATTAGCTTTATACGTCACTGGCAATTTTTTGATGTTCTTAAAACAGCGCGGATTTTTCGATTTGCCTATTATTAGTAGCTTTTTTTTCTCTGTGCCATCCATATTAGCAGCCACAAGCACCGTAATACGTTCCTTGGAAAGCTTTCCTCCCACACACTTTTCCCCTTTAAATTTCAGAGTTTTATCTGGAGTCAACTTATAGAAAATTCCTGCTTCATCAGCATTGAAAATGTCACTTGGGGCGTATTTTTCTATGAATTTTGACCACACTCTGTTAATCCAATCATGAGTCACATTTGTATCAACACTTCGTGCTTCCCCACTTATTTTACCATAGTTGATATGATGACGCTGCTTGAATTTTCCGAGCCATCCTTCTGATGCTTTGAAAGAAGTTAAACCAAGTTCAGCAGCAAAATTCTCCGCCTTAGCTTTCACGAGCGGCCCCGAGATAGGCATATTATTCTGGCGCTGTCGATGAAACCATGATAGTACAGCTTTATCCAAATCTTCGTATATAGGTTTCTTTAATTTTTTGGAAGATTTTCCCTCGCCCGCAGCGTGGAGGATTTTTTCTTTATTTTTCCATATTGTGGACACGGTAGAGCGACTAAATCCAAAGCGTTTGCCAACATCACTTATCTTCTCTCCCGTTTCTATTGCGCGTATCAGTAAAACTTTTTCGTCAATACACAGTGATTTTCTTTTAGTAGCCATGTTTACAGTTTGCAAGTTTGTGAGCAACTAAGAATATGATAAGGTATAGATAATCCATGACTCCTAGCTATGAATCATGGTCAATAACAGTCTACACGTGCAAGCAATCCCAATTTGTAAACAAAAGAATGAATTTCTTAGAAAGTTCGGTATGCATGATGCCGACAGTCGAGTTTATTGCGGGCTAGGATAATAAAGCGACAATAGATCGTACACAGCTGCGCAGTTTTTACTAATTTTAGCAACTTAATTGTTGTCGTTATTGAGAGTGGGTGTAATGCTATATAGAGTGAAACATTGTATGAAAAACAAGCTAAACCAACCAAAGCCAATTGATTTCGACGCTTAAGAGAGTTTGTCGTTAAATAGAGTGACGTTACATGGAGTTTACACTGTATAATAATAATACAACTGTATTAAACATAGTCCCACTGCTGGGCATGAGCCTCCTCTACTAATGAGAGGGCCTAATATATAAAAATAATAATAAAAAAAAAATGTTGATGAAAAAAAATGATGTTTTCCTTCACCGTTATAGCAAGCGATAATTAACATTTAATACACACATAACTTTAGAAAAGTCAGAGGTGTGTGCCACTTGGGTTTCGAACCTACGACTTTCGTCTTGGCAGTCCGTACCGCAACCAACTAGGCTATCGCTGCTGCTCAGTCCTTTCAATCATTCAAAACATATTATTTAATTTATGCTCAATATTCTATCATCGTTATATTATTTGTCATGTTAATATTAAATGAGATGTGTGATGTGTGACTAAGCGGAGTCTGTTACCTGGGCTTGGGTCCTCTGCGTGTGAGCGGCATGTCGCTGACGTGGTGGAAGAACTGTCTCGGCGGCAGGCGGTGGCGGAGTCTCTTCAGGGCCTCTTGCATCTCCACAGATGAGAACGCCTCGTGATGTAGTGCCTGTAACAACACAACACATCTTAGTACATCCCGGACAAGTAATCCCACTCCTCCCTATATTTGTATTTGATTAATTTCGTTGCGGGATAAAGTTGGTCTATGTCATTTTCTGATTCCTAAACTGCCACTATGCAAAAATTACGATCCCTTGCTCTGTGAGAAACTAAACTATCCCACGGGAACTGTACATTTGTCCGGGAGAAAATGTACCCTGTGTGCTATCCCAGAGTATAGTCTGTCTCTGTGCAAAATTTCAACAAGATCCATCCATCCAAACATTTGCATTTATAATATTATCGTAGGATTGTGTTATATACCTTTTCAACAAGCCAACAGTGCAACGACATGGGGTCGACAGGGGAGTCGTGTTCGCAATCGTCGCTGGTCGCTATCGCTGTGCCGGCGCCTGCTCGACTGTTGAGGATCTTCGATGCTGTAGACGTCGAATAACATATCAATTACAAATATGCAATTAGACATTAAAAATGATTGATATTATATTTAGGATATTTAGATCACAAGGTGTCAATGTGTATACCTCTTCACCTAGACTGTAATGACCTGGCGGCCTACCACAACCTCTAAGACCAGTATTGTTTTAATATTATGCGGGTTCATGGTACCAAATAGAGTTTTTTCGGCACGCTAGGCTTGCGTTTGAGAACTATCTCGCCTGATGGTAAGTGATGATGTGGTCTACGGTGGAGCTGCTATTAGTACTTTTGTAATATTACAACAAGACTGTTCTATAAGGTGGTGGTGAAAATAGAACTTTACAATTTAAATTTATAGTTATTAAATACCGGGAAACTTAAGTTAAACTTTTTTGTTTTGCGGCCTTCTGAGTACGCTGACACTAGATATTGGGTTTTTCTATCTAGATATTCTTAGTATTAGCCCGGTGTCTGGAATTTGTGCCCAGTATGGCGATAGGCTCGCCCCCTATCACATTATGGCGCCGGAAATTGGCGAAAAGTGGGTGTACTGGTTACGCCTCTGCCTACCCATTCGGGGATTAGAGGCGTGAGTGTATATGTATAAATTAATGTATGCGCTACAAAAATACGAAAATATTTAAATTCTAAATTTAATTTTTTAACTAAGAAATAAATAGGCAAATTCCAACTCTATACATGGAGCTTTCAATGCCACCTTTATTGAACATATGTATGACTTCGTCACTGGAGTGCATGTGTGTTTCTGATCGTGTTAGAGTTGAAGTAGCTCTTTAGTAGTTACCCAGTTGTAAGGCGCGCACGATGGCGGCAGGTAGTTCGGAGGCAGGCGCGAGGGGACTCAGCAGCACGGCGCGGAGTCTCTCGAGCGCGCGCCCCAGCACGGCGGGAGGGGGCGAGGTCCTCAGCTCCCCCTCCACACTGGCCAGCACGCTGCCTCGCTCCGACAGCTTCTTGATAGAGAGGAGCAATTTGTGTCGCGCGCCTTTCGTCACACCTGTCAAATAGTCATGTAATTTATTTTTGAGTAGATGTTAATGTTTGCTAACATTTCAACTGTTATCAAGTTGTTGTTGTTGTTGCTGGTGGTAGGTGGTTGTAGGTGGTGGTTAGATATTCATATCCAACCGGATAGCGACCAAACAGAATCTAAATTTATTTTATATTTTATTTTTTTATAAATAAATAGAAACAAAAATGAGACACTTTTCAAAAATGGCTGTAATACCCTATTGATAAATTCGAGTAAAACCAAAAGTGCCTTTTTCTATGCAATTTCAGTCTCCGACAGCACCAATACATAAGATCACCCACATGAAGCTGCAGGCAAAAGCTAGTAAAAGTCAGAACACTTGTTAAACATTCACACATGTAACATAAACAGGATATCATGTTTTAAGATTATTATCTTTCATGGTTATCTAAAAAAACACTTATAAAATGCTCAAATAGCCAATAGATGGAAAGAGTCGGTACTGCTCTACTCACCTAACTTCTCAAGGTATTTTTCATCCATTGTCATCATCTGTTCATACGTGATGTTGGTAAACAGCCACACATACTTGTGCAGACGCAGACTCTTCAACCACTGAGCCACTGTCGACATGCCCGGGTGTTCTGTGAAGTTGTTCGAGCGGAGGTCATCCAGTCTGGTCTCACTACCAGTTGTGCCATACATGATGCTCAAGGGCCTGATCTGACTCAGACTGTGTTCACTGGACAAAGAGAAGCTCCTGGGTTTCTGCACGAATGGTTCATCGCTCAAATTCTCCGCTGATGATGACATTTGCATGAAATTTGTTGACGGAGGTGTCAGACTGTTGGATCTCTGTGACTTGGGCTGTGCTATCGCTACGTCAAAGTTTAATTTATCCCCATCTAAACTGATGTCTACATCTCTGCCGTTCTTTGAAAATGATTCTTGGAGTAGATCTGTGCTGAACTGTTCCATTGGGTCTAGTATGCCTCTGAATTCGACGTTTTTGCCGATAGTCCTGCGGAAGGCGTTGGTCGTTCCCCATATATTTGTCTCTGGGAGGAGGCACGGGTCTATCCTTTGCTGCCACACACTCTCTGTATTTCTGTTCCCCGAGATGTGGTTCTCTAGGTAGCGTAGCCACTGCGTCAGCGTTCTGTGGGGAAAACAACTGTAACTTTATAATTTGTAACATATTGTAAAGCTATGTGCACATTAGCAAGGTGTAACTAACAATTACAATAACTACTATGGGCTAGTGGCATATATTCAGTTCTTGCGAATTTTATTTATTTATTAATCCGGTATTACAATACAGTTATTGAAATCCTAAGTAGATGTGGTTTTACATTTGAGGTAATTATCAAGCCGATTCTTGAACTGATTTCTATTTTGGGCCGAGACTACGTGTTCTGGGAGCCCATTCCAGGCTCGGACCACTCTGTTGCTGATAAAATGTTTGTGCGGAATGATGAATTTAGACTATAATTTGTCATTTTTAATATAAAGAAAAAAAAGTTTTTTTATCCTGGCACGGCAAAGTGACCAAACTTCACCTGAAGGTAAGTGCAGTGTCGTCGAGTTAAAGTATCAAGTAGCGAGGCAATCTATCCCTCGCTAATCATCACAATCATGCCGTTCTGCTGTGTAGCTTCTTCACACTACGCCTAAAGGACCCAAGATCATAGAAAGGAGGGTGTCCAGAGGGTGGTACTGCCAGTTATCTGTCCGACAACTTACAGTACTATTACGGGTATGCGACCCCGGAATGCTCTAGCTACTACTGTCATATTATCCTCATCCTATATCCCATGACAGTAGCATCCTAATCCTCTTTCTTTCCCTACTAACCCATTGTTTCCTTACCCCCCATAACTGAGAATTCCCAAGGAGGGTTGACATCAGGCAGGCGGCCGGTCATAAAAACCAATAGTCAAATCCCCTACAATATGGTTTTAGATACAAATGAAGGAATGCGACTTAATGCTAGGGCGTACCCCCAAGGCGACGCGCAGGCGCAGCACCCGGCGCCTATGGGAAGTGGACAAGGGTTGTCGCATCAGGGACGGGTGCGACGTAAGAGGAGAGTCCGTGAAGTAAGAATGAGAATGATAAGCTGGAATGTAGGAACGATGACTGGAAGAGGAAGAGAGTTAGCGGATGTACTAGAGAGAAGACGGATAAATGTAGCTTGTGTGCAAGAGACGAGATGGAAGGGTATGAGAGCTAGAGAGATCGGAATGGGTTACAAGTTGTTTTATTGTGGAAGTGATGGGAAAAGAAACGGAGTGGGCGTGGTCCTAGATAGAGAATTGAAAAAATGTGTGACGGATGTAAAAAGAGTAAATGATCGAATGATAGTGGTTAAGGTTATGCTACAAAATAAAATTTTGAATATAATGAGTGTGTATGCACCACAGGTGGGATGTGATGATGTAGTGAAAGACAAATTTTGGCAGGATTTCGATACGTTGGTGATGGGTATCCTACAGAGTGAAGAGTTTTTTATAGGAGGTGAATTGAATGGACATGTAGGAAGAGTGAATGCGGGATATGAGAGAGTGCATGGTGGGTGTGGCTTTGGGAACCGAAACTCCGAAGGAGAAGCACTCCTGCAGGCTGCCCTAGCTTCCGATTTAGCTGTAGCCAACACATATTACAAAAAACGTGAAGAACATCTTATCACATATAAAAGCGGCAACCACAACACCCAGATAGACAACTTTCTTTTTAAAAGAAGTATATTAGGCACAGTAATAGACTGCAAGGTAATACCGGGTGAGTCTTTAGCCCCCCAGCATAGACTCCTATTACTAGAAGTAAAAGTCGTTACGCAAACAGCTAAATCGTAGCAAAAGTCCCCGCCAAATTTAAATGGTATTTGTTAGAAAAAAAGGAATGTGCAATAGAATTCAGAGAGAGAGTGGTTGATAAAATGATTGAGATGGATGACAAGATGAATGAAATGACCGTAAATGAATGTTGGAATGAAATGTCTTCATGTATAAGAATGGCAGCGAAGGATGTTCTAGGTATGACGAAAGGTAAAGGAGTGATTGATAAAGATACATGGTGGTGGGATGAAAGAGTACAAAAGGTTTTGAAAGAAAAGAAGAATGCTTTCAAAGATTTGAAAAGAGTAAATGATGATAACCCAGAAAGAGATCAGAAAAGAAAATACTATGAGGAATGTAAGAGGAAAGCTAAGAAAGAAGTCGCAATCGCTAGGGGTAAAGTCCAAAACAAATTATATAAAAATCTTGATAGTCCACGTGGACAGAAGGACCTTTACCGCCTAGCGAAAGCGAGAGAAAAGAATACTAGAGATGTCGTGCATGTTAAATGTATAAAAGACGGTAATGGAAGAGTTTTAACGAATGAAGAAGAAATTAAAGGTCGTTGGAAGGGATATTTTGATAATTTAATGAATGAAGAGAATGAGTGGAGTGGTAAAATGAAAAACTTACCGATCAATTTGGGTTTGGTAAAAGAAATAAGTGTAGATGAAGTAAGAATGGCTGTACAAAGTATGAAAAACGGAAGAACGGTTGGCCCAGATAGCATACCTGTCGAAGTATGGAAGTTTCTGAAAGCGGACGGATGGAAATGGCTGACTTTATTCTTCAACAAGTTGTTGCATTTAGAGACGATCCCGAACGAATGGTGTAGCAGTCTTCTGGTGCCCATCTTCAAAAATAAGGGTGATGTACAAGAATGCAACAACTACCGAGGAATAAAGCTTATGTCACATAGCATGAAAGTTTGGGAGAAAGTGATAGATAAAAGAATGAGAGAGGAATGTGTGATAACCCAGAACCAGTTTGGTTTTATGCCAGGACGGGGGACTACAGATGCAATATTTGCCTTACGCCAACTCATGGAAAAGTACCAGCGTGCACATAAAAACCTGCACATGGTTTTTATAGACCTGGAGAAGGCGTACGACCGAGTGCCCCGGGAAGTTCTGTGGTGGTCTTTAAAAGAAAAAAGAGTGCCTGGGAAGTATGTAAGATTAGTGAAAGCGATGTATGCAAGAGCGCGTACGAGTGTTCGGTCCGAAGCCGGCGTCACTGAGGAGGCAGCTGAGGTACAGAGCAGACTGCTAAAATGGCAAAAGAAATTGGAAAGAGTAGGCCTCAAGATCAGCCGTACTAAGACCGAACAACTATCTTGTGATTTCGGTGGCTCTTCCAATTTCTCTAACATTGCCTTAAATGGTGTATCCCTACCGGTATGCTCCGATTTTAAGTACCTTGGTTCGCTTCTCCAAAATGATGGCAATATTGACCGAGATGTGAATAGTAGAATGAATGCAGGGTGGATGAAGTGGCGACAGGTCTCAGCAACAATATGTGACAAGATGATGCCCCTTAAACTTAAGGGGAAAATCTATAAGACTGTCATAAGACCTGTCGCTATGTATGGATCTGAATGTTGGGCAATGAAAAAGGCGGATGAGAGGAGAGTGCATGCTACTGAGATGCGTATGTTAAGATGGATGTGTGGGGTCACAAAGTTAGATAGGATAAGGAATGAGTATGTAAGGGGAAGTCTGAAAGTAGCACCAATAGTAGAAAAGATGAGGAGTGCTAGGTTAGCTTGGTTTGGGCACGTGATAAGGAGGGATGAAAGGCATGTAACAAGACTAGTTGTCAATATGAATGTGGATGGACGAAAGAGTCGTGGGAGACCCAAAAAGAGGTGGATGGATTGCGTGAATGAGGACATGCGCGTGAAAGGAGTGAATGCAGATTTGACGCATGATAGGGCTGCGTGGAGAGTTAAAACCAATTGTGCCGACCCCACTTAGTGTGGGATAAGGGCAGGTAAATGAAATGATGATGATCATAGAAAGGAGGGAACACGGTAGTTGGCAAACTGTTCCACAGCGTTCTAAAGCGTGTGTCTGCCGCTTTAGGCCATGGGCCTCATAACCCAAGTGTAAATACGCGACTGGTGTATACACCAAGCTATTGGTCACATACTGTTACTGAAAACGCTCGGATAAACACTCACAGTTCGCTAGTATAGACCTGATTTAAATGAGTCAAGTACAACTTTGTTTTTGTTTATTTCGGTGGCTGAATGTGCAAAGGTCAGATAAATGTAATAAATTGTTGTAATCTGCACATGGTCAGTAGATCATATTAACGATAATTAAATTCAATTCATTTTGCATTTTACTACCGAATATATTATGATATTCTTACAAATTCACCCCATTACCTAATATATATATATATATTAGGTAATGGGGTGATTGATTATTAATTGATTGATTGATATTATTAATTGATATATATATATCAATGTTCCAAATAACTTTTTTATTTTCCTGTGTCAAATAAGAGTTAATAATAAAATAAACAAAACATCAATGAAATTTTTGTTTACAGTTGTAAAGCTGGTGCGTCTAAGTTACCATCACAAAAGCTATAACTTTTTCCTGGCATGGAAAAGTGAAAACACTGCTCCTGAATGTAAACGCAGTGCCATCCAGTTGAGAGAGACTGCTATCCCTAGCTACATGAAACAATCATGGCGGAATGCCTTGCTTCTTGTGAAGAAGCAAGGCATTCCGCCATGATTGTTGGACTGAAGAGCATAGGAAGGAGGAAAATATATAAACATTTAAACAGCAAAGGAAGAAGGAGGATACTTTATCGGAGCTTCACTTTTCATGAACAACCAGCATAGTGATGAATATGTGGCTTTATGGGGAAGTATAAAAGCCGTAAGGAATGGAACAGGTTTTTAATGGACAGTAGTAATGACCTGGTTCAACAGATATTCATACTAAAGTCGAGAATGCGTATAGGTAATAAAAAAAAATATTTTGTGCTCAGATTGTAACAAATAACAGTACTAACTGATCCAAATTGTTATGAAAACATTGGCTACAGTTGAGGATAATGCAAAGTTTTGAACTATTTTTAGAAGGAATGCACCAATAATTTGAAACTTTTCAAATAGCATTGGATTATGTAATCTATACAGTATATTGATGAGTTCAGCTTTGGGCCAAATTAACATTTTGGCGATTTCGAGATTTTCATGGCTTCTTTAAGGCCTTATTATTATGGCTTTTAAACAAATCATAATTTCTTTGTGGAAAGTATTAGTATCAAACTATGCCATGTAAAAAAAATATTTTGTCGGGCCTATAGAGTTGGGGTACGATGTTTGGTCGTTTTGGGACCTTCTGAGCACCCTGACACTAGACCCTCGACCGCTTCTTCACCTTCTTGCCCAGGCTGGCATGATTGTGTTGAGTAGCAGGGGATAAATTGTCTCTCGCTACTCGATACTCTAATTGGACGGCACTGCGCTTACCAGAAGATGCAGTGTGGTAACTTTGCAGGGGGGCAAGAATAAAAAAATTGAGTCTTAATCTTTGGGAGCCTCTGCTATAGTTTTATTTTTTCACTTGGTCCTTTCTACACAGATCCTACTGATATTAAGTAAAATCTATTTGCACAGATAACTTATTAATTATGTTTTAATACATATAATGTAAACGGTAGGCAGCGGCTCTGCTGTGCTCTGGCATTGCAGAAGTCTATGGGCGGCGGTGACTACTTACTATCAGGTGGCCCGTCTGCTTGTCTGCCTATCCATGCACTAAAAAAAACCCAGACAAATCTAAAAAATAAAGCCCAATGTCCCAACACTTACCTCTGATCATGATGTGTCAATGCTGGATGTACCAACAGGTACGATAGAAGTTGTCTACAAAGCTCCGGGGCCACGGAGGCTCTTCTCGGTGCGTCTACACATCTCTGCACTAGTATTGGCATGGAGTTCACATACACCTCTTTAGCTCTCTCATTATCAGTGTTTAGCAGTGGTAGCAGGGTTAAAAGTTGGCGGAGACGTTCACCTCCTGTGGGTAAATATTTATAGATCTTTGTAAAATCAGTGGCATTGTGACAGCCTCTGTGGCACAGCAAGCGAGTAGCCGGCTGTGAAACGAGAGGCTTTGGGTTGGATTTCTGGAGAGACAAGTGTTTGTGTGACAAATAGATATTTGTTTGACTAGGTGTCGTGGGACCTGATATGATGTGTGTGAATGTTGCATGTATTTATTTATGTAGACATAATAACACATGGGTAATCAATAATTCTTGAAGTTAGGGATCTGAAAATTCATATTTAGGCTTTTGTTAAGAATTATGTGTTTCAATTTTTTTGCAAAATCATCCCTAAAGGGGGCAAAGGTAAAGGGTTAAAATTATGAGGTATTCTTTAGATTCACCCTCAAGATTTAGGCATAACCCCTGAGAGGTACGAGGATCATTACAGGTGCATCAAAACAGGAGATAACTCTTTGGATTGTATACTTTTCTACACAGACGGATTCACGGGCAACAGCTAGCGTAATATAAATTAAATCTGAAATTGTTGACATCAGTTTGTAGCACAACTTATGGATTGGCTATACTGTCTAATACAAGTGGTAGAGCCACGCTGTAGACATATTTGTCTACAGCATGAATGGGCCGGCTCGACCGGGGTAGTACCACTGTCTCAAAGAAAACCAACGTAAAGTGACAGTTCACTGTCGCGTAGGTCCGCGGAGGATCGGGAATCCGGAGGCCCAGATTCCCCCTTCCCTTCCCTAATCCCTGCCGATAGTGCATACGTGATACTTTCGGTATGGTGGATGTTCATGGGCGGTGGAAATCACTTAACATCAGGTGACCCACAGGCTCGTTTTCGGACTATGATATATAAAAAAAAACCTTTTCGATAAATCAATTATTAAAGACAATGATTGCTAACTTCAAGGTAGCAATCACTTAAGTTAATAGCCTAGATTGATAAATACAGCAACATGCAGTGGTTCATGCCAAATAGTTTTATAAGCTGGCACAGTATTGTATTGTGTGGAAGTTTAGGTCATTTTATTTTTTCTTTCATGATTATGCAAATTAATTTATGTATTACTTGGTGGTCTTAACCATTCCATTCTTTGTTATTTAAATATATTTTATTTCGAAAATGCATTGTATTTGTATAATTAAATATTAAATGCTATTTGTTGGTAAGCACATGACTTCAGAGTGGCTCGGCCGACTTACCATTTTAAATGTTTGTATTCCACAAGTCTGAACAAGATATTTGGAAAATAGGACTTTTTTGGAATTGGAGACATTAGTCTCCTAGGGTACTAAACATGCATACAAAGCTAGCTAATAATAATAAATCAATGAGTAATAGTAATAAATGTAATTTTTTTTCTGTTGGTTGGTTTTGTTTTAATTTAAATTAATTATGCCTCCTTACTTCACGCCCTATCACATACATACTAATTACACCTCTTCCTACCTCCTCTCCGCTTAAAAATCAAAGTTTACGAGAACCTACCTACTTTGCATAGTATACACTACAATCTGTATATATAATTCTAGGCAAGCGTGCTCCACCGTAGACCACATCATCACTTTCCATCAGGCGAGATAGTGGTCAAACGCAAGCCTATTTCGATTAAAAAAAAAAAAAATATATAAAAGAAGAAACTGACTGGCTGACTGACTGACTGATCGATCAACGCACAGCCAAAACGGCTGGAGTTAGAGACTAGAAAATTTGACAGTAGGTACCTTTTATGACGTAGGCATCCACTAAGGAAGGGTTTTTGGAAATACCACCCCTAAGGGGGTAAAATAGGGGAAGAAAGTTTGTATGAAAATCTGTCATTTTTGCAGTTAAACGCATGAAATTTGGTATTTGGCCTTACAGTTAAAAATTAAAAACACATATTTCAGGGTTTTTGGAAATTCCACCCCTAAGGGGATTAAATAGGGTAAGAAAGTTTGTATGAAAATCCTTCATTTTTAAAGTTAAATGCATGAAAATTTGTATTTTGTAGTGTATACTTTTTGTCTCAAGCATGACCTCCACGCGGGCGGAGCCGCGAGCAACAGCTAGTACATCATAATAACACTTGGTTTTCACACAGATTGAAGCTTCTATTTTAATTTATTAATTTCCCTTCCTGATGGTTTGACTCAAATTGATTGACGCAATAGTTGATATTCCCTAAGGCACTGCAGATTTTAGTAAGCATACACAACATTTGAAACTAATAATTATTGAGTTCCCGAGTCACTAGTCTAGCTTGGTAACCAAACTATTTCATAGTACAATGAGCCATATTACTATTTTAGACTATGGACTTAATATTTATAGCTAAAACTAGATTTATAATAACAAATCGTGGGTTAATAATTGAAAACAATTTATGACCGAGAATGTCTAGTTAGCAAAACAATAAATATAGTTATAACAAAGTTACAAATGCACATTGGTTACACACTTTGTAATGTGTTAGAACCAATAACAGTTTGTAATAAATATTAATTATAACATGACTTCACTTTTATATAAATATAGCAGAGGTCAAATAATCTGATTGGATTACAATAAGATTGTCTTTCATATCTATAAATTTCATATTTACGCTGGATGCCAATCTCTTAACGATATTACAATTGACCATAACGTGTGAGGCGAAAATTAAATTTAAAAGTTTTTCCTACATACCCTCGTCTTCATCATCGTCTCCTCTGGGGGTCAACAAGCTCGCAAGTAATGCTTCGTCATTAGCATCTCTTTGGAGTCTCTCGTCTTCTACATGATGCCGGAGTGCGGCCTCCACCGCGCGTTGTACCAAGCGCAGCCCCGGCCATGGCACGCGTCGTGCCAACACGCACGCAGACACCGTCCGCTCGCACGCGCCCCATTGCTCGAACACCCCGGTCACACCGCCCAGCTGGTCATAGAACGTGCCGTTCATCGCGACAACACCATAGCACACCGACAGACAGATTTGTTTGTATTCCACACGTCAATGACAGCTGATGTCCAACACCACTTCAGCTAGTTCTTCTCACACTACGGCATCGGCGGGCGGTATTGAAGGTCGAACGGTCGCGGAACCACGCTCCGTGGGCGTCTGTTTTATTGAAAAATACAGGTAGATTGAAAAACATGAAATTGGTTTCGATGGTCAAGCTGATTATCAAAATCCAAAATGGCCGACCACAGATAAGAAATGTTACTTTCATAATTTAGTGATACATAATACATTACGAATTACGATATAGATACATGTACTTCTATTGCTCAACAGAAACACTTGATTTTTATATTTTTTTATTAAAATTTACACAACAAAACAAGAATCATTTTGTGGTTATATACGGCATCTAGTAGAGGATGGCAGCTTTAAGCACGAAATCTCTTATGTTGTTTTCTTTTAACCACTAGATGGCGCAACATATTTTTATTTTTAAGAGTATTTTATATAAGTCTTACATAATATATATCAATAATTTTGTAACAAATAATGTAATATTAAAATTACTTATTATAATTTTTATTTTATAATGTAAGTACTCAAAAAAAAACAAATGTGTAGGTAGTGGGTAGAAGTAAGTTTAAAAATAAAGTACAGTGTTTTGTTTTACAATCTGCAACAATTAATGGAGAAATTTATTTAATTTTTAAGTAATCAAAACGGAACGTAATTTTTTGCAGGTATATATTAACTTCTATATAATTATACAATGAATAACCCGATTACGAGATTCCACCCTTCTTTGCAGATTATTAATAAAAGACGGCTAACACAAGATATATAAAGTAACGGAATTCTAAAATATTCGCTCAAGATCATAATATCGTCGGTGATACTGCAAAACGAGCTATGTCACAAAGAACTGATTTTACAGCAGAGACAAAAAACGTTTATTTTTGTTGTTAAATAATTCGCTAAGTGTATGACATGCATATTGTTAGAATCTTGTCCTTGTTAAAATAACACGACGAAGTATTCCAGAATTATGTTTATTCCTTACTTATATTTACACCACAATTCTCGACGTCCATACTTAACACAATGATCTTTCGACCCGTCCATCTACCCTTTTTATTACAATATTCTCTTGTTTTCAATGTTACCAGTTTTGAATATATTCTGTTTTTACTTAAGTGGTTTTTAAATTTACAATTATCAAATGTAACTAAATAAATAAAAGATAATATGATAAAAATAGAACAAATATGGAAAATGCCAACAGACGGCCATCCTGTTGAAGGAATGTCCCATTCCTTAAAACATCTCGGCCATTCTACAATTATTGTATGACTCTATACAATCCAAATGATCTATCATTCATATCATCATTATAATTTGGCCACATTACCTTGTTTTATATGTCAATAATGTAGTCTAATCTAATTTAATCTATATAACGTAATCTAATCTATGTAATGTAATTTAATCTATTTAATGTAATTTAACATAACTTAATCCTGTATATTTATGTGTGCTATTTTCGGTATTATTCTATTTCTATTGTCTTGCTCACTCTTTTTTTTTATGAATGCCTTGTATGTCTTTAATTGATATTCATAACTGTGCTTGTGCTGTTATTCAATGTAATTTATGAATATTATTGACGTACTTTATTAAATAAATAAATCATATATTATTATTTGCAACAACAATTACAATTATAGTGTCTCAAATGTTGCATATACAATACACACAATACAATACATGTAATGTATAAATTTATTGCAAAGTATAACTTCAAATTAACAGCACTGCACCATCCTTTAAATGTTTTTACCGATCACAACGTTATTTTTACAGTAAATATTGACATTAATCAAACACAATAGTCCCAAGTACACTTATACATTCTTTATAGTTACCACCGGAAGGCAGAAACACTGCATATTTTGTTTTAAGACTTTCTGCTGTCTACCAAATAATCTGGCTGCCGTTTGCCACCCGCGGGACACGGTCTGCCTCACATTGCTATCAGCCACCCGCGGGCTTATTATATATATCAGTTCATCGCAGGCTGCCGTTTGCCACCCGAGGGACACGGTCTGCCTCACATTCTTATTATATATATATCAGTTCATCGCAGGCTGCCGTTTGCCACCCGAGGGACACGGTCTGCCTCGAATTCTTATTTAATATGCCAGTTCATCGCAGGCTGCCGTTTGCCACCCGAGGGACACGGTCTGCCTCACATTCTTATTATATATATATCAGTTCATCGCAGGCTGCCGTTTGCCACCCGAGGGACACGGTCTGCCTCGAATTCTTATTTAATATGCCAGTTCATCGCAGGCTGCCGTTTGCCACCCGAGGGACACGGTCTGCCTCGAATTCTTTATTTTATATGCCAGTTCATCGCAGGCTGCCGTTTGCCACCCGAGGGACACGGTCTGCCTCGAATTCCTGTCAGCCACCAGCGAGCTCGTTGATCTTGTATGGTCGCCGGAGACTGCCCTTTGCCACCCGCGGGCAATATGGATAGTTTGAAGTCAGCCGGTGGGACCGATCACACCGGTCTGCACGTCAGTCGTATCTAAGCTGAAAACGTTAGGATAGGGATTTAAAGGGGGGAAACTATTTTCTACCCTTAGCTCTCATCATTACTGCTACAGTTGTCACTAGTTTTATCACTCACCGGAGGAAATGATTAAAAAGTTATCCACGGTTTAAGTTGGTCTGCGGAGTAATCGTTCTATATTGTTTTCGTGAATAGCCATTGATACTAGTAATCTCGCCTATCTCTCTCTAGAGCAGCGGTAATTGTAAATGGTCTGCGAAATTTGGGAGTTAAGTTCTGGGTTTTACCTTTTTCGGAGTTGTAGTTTGGAATAATCTCATCTATAATATATATACACATACACACAACATACGAATATATATAGAAGCCATTGAATTCAAAATTGACCTGTTATAGCGCTCAATTTGTTGATTAGCGCGCGGTGTAGCCACTGCATTTAAAGTGTGTTTTACACCTACAGAATCAACAAAACTCTTGAATTCCTTTGGCGTAAAACTTGTACCTTGGTCTGAAATTATATAATCTTTGGACATCCAAAAGTAGCAAATATTTATACTGTAGTTTAGTGACGTTCTTTTAGTACCCTGATCGTAATTATAGACATAGTGTTTTTTTTTAGTTTTATTAAATATAAATTTACTGAATTCATCGATAACTCCTAAAATGTGTGTATTGCCTCGCTTACTCTTTACGAATAGACTCAAATGGTCAATATGGATGGTATAGATTCCATATTATAGAATATGGATACCTACCTTTGGAATTGGATGTGAATACCGGATATTTCTTTATAATATGCACAGTTGTTGCATTATGTAACAAACCTCTTTTTTATAAAGCGTCATCTTGGTAACCAATAATCTGTACTGATATTTTCAAGCGTATTGTCCAAGGAAAAATGACTTGCTTCGTCGTAATTAAGCTGACTGATGCGCCATCGAACCCCATGAGGTACCACCCACTTCAAATTACGACCCACAAGTCTGTAAACCTTAAATAGATAAATACACCCAACAGCCACACACATAGTTCCGACCCCACACCAGGTAGAACCTGTATCGTGGGTATCAACAACTACGAGGGACTACGGTCCTACAACACCCAGCACGAAATCAATATATATGTCTGTCAGATGAACATTTGTCACGATGAGGGAATCGAACCCACGGCCTCTTGTTTTACAGCCGGCCACTCGCCCGATGCGCCACAGAGGCTGTCAATCTTCCCATTACAGACCAGGAAATTATTTGAAATTTCTTTAAGATCTTCAATAGATGTTTCTAAAATTGTCTTAATATGCTAAAAACGTGGGTCAGACATTTGCACTGTGTGCAACCAATCGTGAGTGGTTACATGCAGTCGACATGACAACGGATTCCGACTCAGGCATCTGCATGTTGCATATTGTGATTTGTGACCAGGTCGATACTGAATTGTGAAATGAAACTGCAACATAAGCCACTATCTAGCTACTTTAGGGGGCAAATCGCGAAATTCGTAAGTGATGAGCGCAACGCATTGTATACAGTTACGACATTAAACTCAATCCTGGAGGGTTACTCTCTTAACACTCGATTCCAATTTAAAATTGGGATTAGATTTGAAAACTGTATAATTGGCACTCTTGAACGCAACACCAGCGCACGATTTGACTGAATACGGCGCAATTTTAAGTATCTAAATGAAATAGAGTATTTACGATCGCTAGTTCATAAATATTAAACTTCATTTAGTTGAGTGAATTAGAGTTCCGATATATTCTAGATTGGAATTGAAAGTGTATCGAATTGATTTCAAGAGTAGACTGATCAGAAATACTCTAAATTTCTGTAATGACAATACCACAGCCATCATGAACCGTCTCAAGTTCATAGGAGTGCCAAAATTGCTCTTCACGTGTAGTCGACTAAAGTATGCCTATATGTCTTGAAATGAGTTTTGTTGTTCTATACCCCACTGCCATGAGACATCAAATTTAGTCAAGTTGGTCAAAGGTTTAGCGATGGTTGCAAAATTATGTATAAATCGTCGGAAGAAACTAGCCAGGCCCACAAACTGTCACACTTGATTGGCGTTGGGTGGATCCCCACTCCCAACCCCCTGTTTTCTTTTTTTTTGTAGGTCTTAAACCTGCCTCGGATATCTCGTAACCCAAATAATTTACTTCCGAATGAAAGAAGAAGCTCTTTCACAAACTGAGCGTAAGGCCAGCTTGCTTTAGCAATGCCATAATCTGTCGTAAGCTTTTCAAATGCTTCAGAAAATGATTTTCCAACAGATAGCAAATCATCAGGGTATGGAACAGCCAATTGAAATAGTTTGTTACCAAGCGCTTTATTAATCACCGTACGGCGTCGCAAAGACAATAATGTGCCAAGAGAATTCAGATACAGGTATTTGATAATACCCGGATTCCAGGTCCAAGGTAATGAAATAAGACTTTACGCTAAGTCTATCTAGCTAGTTGTAAATCAACGGCACAGGGTAACTATCTTTTACCATCTTTTTATTTAGTGCCCTATAGTCCACACTTTTTACTAATACTACAGGGCTTGCGTATGCGGAATGAGACTCCCGTATTAAATCGTTATCTACAATTTCTTTAACTACAGCCCCTTCACTATAAGCCAGACGATAAGGTCTATAATATGTAACTGGCGGGTCGTCACTGAGTCGTATCGTCATATCAGATATAGTACGCCCTAACTCGTTCATATTAGTAGTGAAGCAATTGTGACACATACATACATACATATACACTCACGCCCGCAATCCCCGACGGGGTAAGCAGAGGTGTAACCAGTACACGCATTCCTGGCCGAATTCATCACAGTCCCATAATACGATGGGGGGTGAGCCCATCGCCACACCGGGCACAATTCCAGACTCCGGCTGACACTGAGTACCTCTAAATAGAAAACCCAGCATCACTCCACCCGACCCGGAGATCGAACCCGAGACCCCAGCACAGCAGACGCACCGCATGCGTAATTACAACTGCGCCACCGAAGCAGTTAAATCAGCAGAAATCGCGATAGCTATTTAAAAGTTCCCATAGCTGTAATTTTTGGTCTTTGGTCACCTTTGGACCCATATTTATCATATCTAACACTGGTACATGTACAAATCCATGACGATAGATATAATCGTATTGACATATACCGATTATTACTGTTTTAAACAATTTATTATAGGGTTGTTTGATAGCACGTGCGATGACGCCCTCCCTTTGAAAATACACAAGGAACTCCAGACAAGTTAACCATAATGATATGACCTACGCCATTGTTACATTGGTATACACCTTGTAAGGATTATATTCCTTGCCTTGTTGCAAACAATCATTTCCCAGAATAAATAAAAACCCTGAATAATTTTCTTCCGGTGTCTGTCTTGTATGTCTGTTAGCCCTTCAATATTAACTTTGCCCGAATTCACGATTTATACGTTCCAGACTTGTATCATCACAATATAGCGTTAGCCAATATAGTTAGTTAGTTTTATAAGTGTACCGTAACCGTCGGTAATTCATTAAGAGACTGGCCTATCATAACCTCTGTATGTAACAACTCGTCAACCACTACGTAAACCTCTACGTCTCTTTTAACAGCGTGTATTTCTATCGTCACATATACGTCCTATCGGCGCGAATGGCGAATCCTATAACACAACCATGACCAAACCCTCTTAATACCCGAAGCTCTGTCTCATCCAACAGTAACTGATTCTACTGCAACTTTATTTTTAATGATTGGGCATTGACTGCCGTAATCAACGTAACTAGATTTTTCAATGCCGTTTAAGGTAATAGTTTTAAAACACAATTTACATTTATCCTTTCCACAATTATCCTTACTTGAAGCTAGTTGAACCTAAGTATTTACGAATTCATCGATCATTATAATCGCGATGTTTTTTTCCTACGATAACGGCCAGTATCCTGTTGTCGCGTATGAGTTGACCGAACAGACATTAGTGGAGAATATGGATAGAGACTACTTTGTTAATCAATTACCCAGGTGTCGGTAAGGAAGACAACAAGATAAGCAAGAGTTAATAATATTGACACAGTCTATTTTTCTTCAGTAATGAATGGAAAAACACGAACTTATCTATATGCTCGTTCACATTAATATTATATATAAGTATATATTTTTGTCATTACGATTAAATCTCTAACCTAGCAATCCATTTTGAAAGCTTAATCAAATGCCCTTAGGTAACTTAAAAGTGTATATATTTGAATCACTTATTAAGCAGTTGTCCGGATTAAATACCATTCGAATAATAAACTCATTCAACTTGACACGGTATGAACGTTTTGACTAAATGTTTCATAAATAAAATAAAATTGCTCATTGTAGGTAAGTACAAAATATGTGTTCTTACGAAAATAATTTTATGATATAGAACGTAGGCAAAACGTTTATACTTAATATTATAAATGTATTTTTTGCAACTAAAACCTGTAACCTTTGTAACACGTTTGTAAAGTTATAATGTTTCAGAAGGTACATAGATATCAATTAATTTTGATGCAGTCACATTTGCTAATACAACCCACTAAAAATGCACTGTCGCCGCTCTGCCACACATCATGTCTATTGTTGTAGTATATAATCTAGCCGCAACGTTACTTTGCTATTATATTTTTTTATTAATTATTTTATCATCTGTAAATATCACCATAGATGGAAAATAAAAAGGAGTTACACAAAATTAACCATAACTGTAAAATTAGATAATTTGATACGTCTATAGATGTATCTTAGCACAATATTATAATGTGGCTCCACATTTCCTACTACAACAACTCGATGTTTTAGTTTCATGTAGTATATTACCTTTCATTAATTACTATTCTCTATACACACAAGTAGAATATCATGATGAATATTTGTTACGAATAAATTAATATACATACCTCAGTATCAGTATGTAAACACATACCTCAGGTTTCTCGAAAGTTCTTACCACTTCTGACTGTTAGAATCTTGTCCTTGTTAAAATAACACGACGAAGTATTCCAGAATTATGTTTATTCCTTACTTATATTTACACCACAATTCTCGACGTCCATACTTAACACAATGATCTTTCGACCCGTCCATCTACCCTTTTTATTACAATATTCTCTTGTTTTCAATGTTACCAGTTTTGAATATATTCTGTTTTTACTTAAGTGGTTTTTAAATTTACAATTATCAAATGTAACTAAATAAATAAAAGATAATATGATAAAAATAGAACAAATATGGAAAATGCCAACAATATGAAGATATAACGCTAATAAAATCTATATAATAACAGGCAAATAATCCCGGAAACAGATGCGTTCGGATACAGGATCTCGATCATTTTAACAAAACAAATAAAAAAATATTTTTTTTGACATGGAACGTATTGCAGTATCACCGACGATATTATAAGTCATTCTAATTTCTGTCGGCAGAATTAAGTTAAATCCCCACAAACTGTAGCAATGCGTAAAAATCTATTAGTTACTTTTTTATTGCTTTTTGTTCTATAAATAGGGGTTTCAGATTTTACTGAATTATTTTATTCCTACGAGCAAGAATTAGTATAAATCATATTAAAATAAAAATGCTCGTCTGAAAATAATAAGTAGATGCCTTTTAAATAAATTTTAGAATAACCTTGTTGTATGGGTTGTCATACTTTTTATTTACATACAAATATTTTTCTAGGGTGTATAGAATTTGCCTATATATGTATATGTAGGATGGTTGATGATAGCAGCGATAGCCTAGTTGGTTGCGGTACGGACTGCCAAGACGAAAGTCATAGGTTCGAAACCCAAGTGGCATACACCTCTGACTTTTCTAAAGTTATGTGTGTATTATTATATATTTATTATTGTATATTGACTGCCTTGGTGGCGCAGTTGCAATTGCGCATGCGTTACAACCGCTGTGCTGAGGTCTCGGGTTCGATCCCCGGGTCGGGTAAAGTGATATTGGGTTTTTCTATCTAGAAATTCTCAGTATTAGCCCGGAGTCTGGAACCTGTGCCCGGTATGGCGATAGGCTCGCCCCCTATCACATTATGGGACCGAAATTCGGCGAAAAGTGGGTGTGGTTCCACCTCTGCCTACCCCTTCGGGGATTATAGGCGTGAGTGTATATGTATGTATGTATGTGTGTATTAAAATGTTAATTATCGCTTGCTTAACGGTGAAGGAAAACATCGTGAGGAAACCTGCATATCTGAAAATTTTTCGAAGGTATGAGAAGTCTGCCAACCCGCATTAGGCTAGCGTGGTGGACTAAGGCCTAAACCCTCTCATTAGTAGAGGAGGCCCGTGTCCAGCAGTGGGACAATGTTTAATACAGGACTAGTATTTAGGATGGTTGGCGTTCACTTAGGGAGTGATCCACTTATCCAACAGTGGACGGCAATAGGCCGAGTATACATTTATTTTTGGAGTAAAGTTCATGTTTAATTTGTTCACTGTCTTGGTGGCGCAATTGTAATTGCGCAAGCGTTACGACTGCTGTGCTGAGGTCTCAGGTTCGATCCCCGGGTCGGGTGATATTGGGTTTTTCTATTTAGAAATACTCAGTAGCCATCTGGAATTGTGCCCAGTATGGCGGAAGGACATTGTGGGACCGTAATAAATTCGGCGGAAAGTGGGTGTACTCGTTACACCTCTGCCTACCCTTTCGGATATTACAGACGTAAGTGTATATGTATGTATGTTATTTGATTAAAATATGTGTTTGAATTCTATGTTATTATAAATTGACAATTATATAAATAGCTGTACTACCGATCGTGGAAGTTTACACCAATGACGAAAAAATAGGTTTCTTTCGTCATTTATTTATTCCATTATTTGTTGAACATGAGTATACACACAAAGCATGTAGATTGTTAAATTATGTTATAGCATAAGGATCAACCATGTTTAGCCTTGATGGCGTATAAATATATAGTGTTATAAACAATACTACGGTAAAATTAAATTCATGAAAAACAGACAATTAATATTATATAGTTATCAAATAGGTGTCCAATTGTATTATAATATTATTATCAATATTTTAATTATTATATTAATGTCATTGGTTTACACTCATTGTGTTATCTTTATGTATATAAAAATTCAGCTTCCCTATGTTAGTGGTAGCAAACTCGAAAGCGGCAGGAGCGATTTTGATGACGTTTTCAGGCAATCTTAATAGCCCAGCGGGTGATCCTGTAAACTTTGGTAGCGTTCGGATCAACTGAAATATTTTTTTAGGTTCTTGGTAATTTTGTGTCATATCTTCCTATGTTATGGTGCAACACTCAATCCGGTGAAGGAAAACATCGTGCCTGCATTTCTGACAGTTCTTATACGATTTTTTAAGATATGTGAAGTCTACCAACCCTCATTAGGTCAGTGTGGTGGACCAAGGCCCTCTAATTAGTAGAGGAGACCCGTGCCCAGCAGTGGGACAATGTATAATACAGGGCTAGTATTATTTTAGCATTTTTATAAACATAATAACTGTACTATCAGAATCTTTCATCACAATATCACATTATGTCGACTCATATAACGGATTTACTGCGAAACCATATCGAATTACGGAATAAACACTGCCACATCAGCTGCACTGTAAACGTTTACAAATATAGAACGTGTGTCCATGCTGTAAGGTGTGTTTTAGCGTGTATACATTAAGGGATGATACTATGAAGGGAGTTAGGGTGACACGTGTTTCGAAACCCTTCCGCGTTGTATTGTCATCTCTCTCTTTTGGCTATTCGTCTCTTATGGTGGTAGAGTCATTTTCCTACTGTTACACCTCCACTGTGCTATATGTGTGACGTCACTTGATAATATGCATTCAGTCATGCACTTACTTCGTCTCTCTATCCTATGGATCTCCCTCTAGATTTTCTACTAAGGCCGAGCCAATATCCTATGATATTGGCTTGGCTATAAAGCCAAGTAACTTTTCACACATTCACAGTATCCCAGTATGTCTGTTTTTTTTTATCCTGGCACGGCAAAGTGACCACACTGCACCTGATAGTAAGCGCAGTGCCGTCCAATTAGAGTATAGAATAGCGTGAGACAATCTATCCCCGCTACTCAACACAATCATGCCAGCCGGCTTCTTCACACTAGTCTAGTGTCAGAGTATTCAGAAGGCCGCAAAACGGCCAAACATACCCCAACTCTATACCCCTGAAAAATCTCTTTCGCATTTAATCCACAATATCGTATTGCCCATGCTTTATTTTATTGACCTGGTTTGTCACACATCCACACGTAATTTAAACGTTTTATTATTACCGTATAAAATCTAATTTCGGTCATACCGACAGTATTTAAAATTAAAGAATTTGCCGAGTAAACGATTTCAACGAGCGATTATCCGGGCTTGACGCTTGTAATATTTTTTAATTTATGTAATGGTTAAACATAAACGTATTTTTTATATTGGTGCCATGTCCTTTATTTTACATAAAAGTTAGACATAAATTGTAATGCTATTGTGGTTTTAAAGCCTAATGTATTTTATGTTATGTACATCTTTCAATTTAAAATACAATTAACAAATATTCTTTTTTTGCGTTAATTGCTTCTATTTTCTTCAGTGAATATTGAACGACTTCATATAACAGAATCTCTTAATTATCCCAAAAATATAATATCCGGCCACAATTCTAGTATGGTCAAGCCATTCATAAATGACCATTTGTCAAGTAAAGAGTTGCGTGGAACGGAAATTGCAGAGCACAATACTAAGAATGAGATAGTATGTGTGACAGGCTATGGCCACAGACTAATAAGCCTACAAGACGCCATCTTACAGGGTATCTCCCGTATCATTTTTTCTGACTTGTGCTACCTAAAGGCCATTGAATAAGTACAATCAATTATAATAAAGTCCTGTTAAACCCAATGGAAAATAATTACATTGTTTTAAACAAAGTTAAGCTTAATTGTTATAAATAATTGAAATAAAATGAATATTTTATGTTCGATTAGGCGAAATAAATCATAGTATGCTTGGGTCTTGACCACAGCCTGGTCACCTCCGTAAATATTTATTTCTTTAACGTTAATTATTATATAATGTAAGCAAGTTACTTGATTATATTAATCAATTTAAGTATTCATTCGCCTCAGCTGAGTTATATTTGTTTTCTTGTAAAACTTAGTCTATGTAGCGTATTTACATTTATTGGTCTGTGTACAACAGTTGGCATTACCGCATCAGTGGACAGTTTGAATGTGTAACGATTGGACATTATGAATGATTCCAGAGATCATTACGAAGAATGGTGACAGCGGATCCCGGAAGATACAGCAAAAAGTAATTGTCATAATTTTTCAAGGGACATTGGCTTTTTATAACTGAGGCCGGTAAACGACCAAGCGGGTCATCTCATGGTGAGTGGTTTCCAAATTTCTTTTTATCCTGGAATGGAAAAGTGACTACACTAGATACTAAGCGCAGTGCCGTCTAATTAGAGTATCGGGTAGCGTGAGACTAGTGAGGGAATAGATCCCCTGCTACTTAAAACATTCATGCCGGCTTGCTTACACACTACACCATGGCAAGAAGGCGAAGAAGCTGTAGGTAGTGTCAGAGTACTTAGAAGGCCGCTAAACGACTGATTCCGGAACGTGACACACTTGCGTGTGCCACTATGGCGGGTTTTACACCCAGTGTACGGTGATCGCTATCCGGGCAGATATGAATATCCTACCACCAGCGATTCATTCACCAGCATTCTATGAATACCTACACCCAGCGTGACAGCCTCCGTAGTGTAGCAGGCGGGCTGGCTATGAAGCGAGTGGTCGTGAGTTCGATGCCCGCACCGAGAAAAATGTGTAACAGATAGATATTTGTTTCGGGTCTGGGTGTTGTGGGACCGTAGCCCCTCGTATTACTTGATACTCACGATACATGTCTGACATAGTGTGGGGTAAGAACTATGTGTGTGAACGGTTGGGTGTTTTATTATTATTATACAGAAGCAACATGGGTTTGCTGCTAGACATAAGAGAAGGAAAGATTTAGATAAGAAATCAGAGTCATGTTTACACACTGTACCTACTGAGTTGTCAATTAGACAGTTTTGTTTGAGACAGTGGCAATAGTGGATTCGGCTTGTTTATCCTGTATAGTATACAGTGTATACAAAACTGTGAACAGAGTGGTTCGGCCACATTGTTGGCCCAATAAATCATTGTCATTGATATGTATGTGTATACTAAACAAATATATTTTTTACTACAAAGCAGCGATACTCTAGTTGGTTCATAACAAGCCTAAATTGCTTACACCTTTGACTTTTCTAAAGTTACATGTATATTCATTGTTGACTGCTCTGAGAGCGCTGCGCTCAACGTCCCAGGCTGGGCACTCCTCCAACGTATGTTGGGCCGTGTCCTCGCGGCAGTTGCCACAGTGGTGGCACACGGCGGACACCTCCTTTCCGATCCGACACAGGAAAGAACCGAAACACCCATGGTCCGTTAATACCTGCGTCAGTCGGAACGTAGGCGCCCCGTGGCGCCTGTCTAGCCATCTCTTTAGGACAGGTCGCACTGCTGCGACAGTCCTCAAGCCCGGGCTCTCCAGCCTGGAATGCCACTCCTCCACGGCGGTTCTGCGAAACCGGGCAATCTCCCTCGGGGCCAATCTCTCCTGACGGCGGCTGGACGCCTCCTCTCTCCAGAGGAACGCTGACGAGAGAAGTTTGGCGTCCAGCTCCCAAGGGAGTGTGATCGTGAGTAAGCCTGCATACTTGAGAATTCTCATACGAATTTTAAATTTGAAGTCTCGGGGAAATATGGGTGTACTAGTTACACTTCTGTCACCCCTCCGGGAATTACAGGCGTGAGTGTATATGTAAATATGTATATGTGAAATCTACCAACCCGCATTAAGCCAGCGTGGTGGACTAAGACCTAACCCCTCCCATTAGTAGAGAAGGCCTGTGTCCAGCTGTGGGACAGTGTTTAATACAGAGCTAGTATTTTCTTACTACAAAGAGAGGAAGAGATTATAGAGATAGACGCAACAGGATCGATTCCAACTGCTAAGGCACATATCAATGAGTTTTCAAATTATTTCTAAATTATTTCTTGTATCATATGCATTCACTAGAGCAGAATTGCGAGCTTGTAATTAATACATTTCAAAAGTTCCCACGTGAAATGAGAAACAAAAACACAGCGCACGCGTCACCATAAGTGGACTCGTCGATATTGACAGGTCGGAAAGGATTTCGTATAAAATAACAAAGAAGTGATTTAAATTAACCAACTGCAGAGAATATAATTATTACATCGAGTTGTGCCTATAGCATAATAATATTTTAGAGGTTGGCAGTATTTATACATGTGTATAATTGCGAATAATGCTAAGCGAAGATGAATTTTTAGTTGCGGAGCAATCGAATATACCTATACTTCGGTATAAAATCAAAAAATTCTGTCAAATTTTAGGGTTAAACGATGCAAGAATGCAATAACTTTCATCTTAAGAGACGGTTACAATTGACAATCGAATTATGATTTGCAAATTTTTGCCAATGAGGCCACACAGCCAGAACAATTCTCTTCCCGTTATTTTGGCGACAGAATGAGATTATTGTTCCAAAGAAAGTGCCAGTTTACGCATCGCTGGAAATATTTGCATTGTCTGGACGCAATCCTTTTGTACGTTCAGTTTTTGCAAAGTGAGTTACACAATTCCTTCGTACCGGCAAATAGGATTATCGAACATTTCGAACTGTCATTTCCTTATTACAACTCTTTGGACTATTGTCTCGTGATTTTTGAACTAGCCCTTAGTAAAGCTGTATTATTCAAAATGTTTAGCAACTTTATTGATATGCAAAGTATATAAACATATTCACTCACGCCTGTAGTCCCCGAAGGGGTAGGCAGAGGTGTAACCAGTACACCCACTTTTCGCCGAATTTCGGTCCCATAATGTGATAGGGGACGAGCCTATTACCATATCAGGCTCAATTCCAGACTATAGGCTGATACTGAGTATTTCTAAATAGGAAAATCCAATATACCCAACCCTGACAACCTCGGTACAGCAGACGTAACGCATGCGAAATTACAATTGCGCCACTGGGGCAGTCAGTCATTATGCTTATTTTTTATAGTGATGTGCAAACTAAACAAAATATGCTTCACTACATAGTATAAAACAAAGTCGCTGTTGCTGTCCGTCCCTATGTATGCTTAAATCTTCAAAACTACGAAACGGATTTTGAAGCGCTTTTTTTTAATATATAGAGTGATTCAAGAGGAAGGTTTATATGTATAAACACTGATGAATTTACAAGTTTCTGGATTGTACACCTTTTCTTACAAAAATAACCTCCACGCGGGCGGAGCCGCGAGCAACATCTAGTATTATAATAAAATATAATGTTTTAAAAGCAAAACACTTAAAATATCAGAGAATTTTTATGTGAAAATTAAATATTTATCATGTGAATATACAAAATACCATTTATAATATTTCCAATAGAGACATTTCCTGACGATACAATTAGAATAGCGGTGCACATAACGGACTCATTGTGTCCAAAATAAATCGATAAATGCGGAACTAAATTAAGTCACATCTGGCAACACAAGTAAAATCACTGAACAATAATAAACCTTATATTTAAGGCCGTATGATAGTAATTTGATCCATGTTCCTGCAAGGTGTAATTGACACGCGCCTGTCATTTCCCGCCAAACCCCTTTATCATGGCGGCCACAATCGCATTGTGCTATTGACGTTTCGTTACGTAGATGCATCGGTTTTTGAATCTGCCATTTGATACATATATTTGAAATTACAATAGCATTATGCTTGCATATTTTTGGTGGTGATATTATTGGTGGAAAGATGGAGTTTTAATATTAATTCCATTTTGCTGTTTTGATGCATGAATGTAACTGTAAGCCACTGAAATTGAATGTCCCTGTAATAACTCTTTCAGTGATGAGTGTTAGCAGACCTATCTTCTTGTCTTTATCAGGAAATTCTGCAGCCTTAGTCAGGTTCTTTGATATCATAATATGAAAGTAAAATAAAGATACTCGTTTTAAAGACCCCAAAGTACGAGGTGTACACACCAATTTTTTTAAGAAAGCTTACAGACTAATGAAAAACAACAATAATTCTTACATATCAAAATTACTATTAACCAGCCTCCTATTTTGATACAAAATATAAAACCTAGCACTATAATTGATATGAGTTTATACAAAAGAACAAAAAAAACATATATGTATAAATAAAGTATAAAAGTAACAAAGTAAAGTAAAAATCATATTAATGAATGAATTACTTTGATGACATAGTATTTAGTTTTTGTCTCACTGTGCTTGAGGTGGTACAAAATAGGTCAAGTAGTATATTTACTGGTTTCTTATATTTACGCGAATATTATACATTGAAATAAAACGAAGTTTACGGATTATATCGCGGTTTATTTTACTTTTTTAACCCGACGTTTCGGAGACTTTACAGCCTTCATGGTCACGGGAGAGACTGAATTGTATGTCAGCTCGAAAGTATAGTGCAATGTTTCTACCCTCCATGTAGTTGATATTACATTTTTTATTACATTCGAAACGTTGGGTTAAAAAAGTTAAATAAACCGCGATATAATCCGTAAACTTCGTTTTATTTCAAGTAGTATACTGTTAAATAGCATGGCACTTCGCAAGATTAATTCATTTTTCCTGTAATTTGTTGTGACAGAAGGCACATGAAATAAAGGTCGTTGCCTTAGACCAATTTGATTCGTGCATAAGGATATCTTGGCCAGAACTTCAGGACAATTATCGTACCATTAGCTATGTTAATTAAAAAATATATTTCGCTAACATATCTTATATGAATGATGGTAAATTATCTATAGGAGTTGAAAGCTTACGAATGCATACGTAAAATAAAAGTGTGTGGATATTTATAGATTGGAAAATAATTTAATCCTACACGAAAATCATTTAAGATTTCGTTTTAGGCAAACACCCAGTTTTTATTATAATTGCAATTGTATTTTTAATTTGTAGATTTTTTATTTGTCTCTACAAATATTTTTTTTAATTGAGTTATCTAATTTATACACAACTCAATTTAAAAAAATCTTAAAAGAGTGGAATGTAAATTAACAGTCCTTTCTAGTTCATAAATAAACAATATTTTCATAACACTGTTTACTCAAGTGAGGATTATCGAATTTCCATTAATGTAACCGAGATAATGACCTTAAAATTCCATTTGCATATGTATTACGGTGTTTGGCGTTCCCATCTCTCGTCAACATTATACCAATTAGCTAATAAAGGGATTAGCCAAAAAAATTAAGAATAATTTGCATCTTTCAAAACGAAAAACAAACTCATTAGTAGTCTATTTGATCAATATTTTTGCATAAATTGATTAAAATCAACCCTCCGCCATCAGTCGCGATCAAGCACAGTTGAAAGTGTTACGGGAAATTTTTGCAAAACTGTAAATCAATGCAATGTGTAAACATTCGTCCCGTTAGTGTTAACCGCAGGTAGTCCAACCCTTCCCTTCCGAAGGGGTACAACAAGCCCCGCCCCATTTCGCAGTGACCATTAGAGAAGTGGCGTCCGTCATTTGCAATTTTCTTTGAGTGTGAACAAGTTGTGGTCAAAATGTCTCTGTGGACTCCTTACGCACAGGACGCCGCTTTGGATTTGAGCAAGGCGGCTGTGAAGATCGAGAGGAGGTCTCCGGATCTACCGGTCACCAACTCTTCGCCTCCAGTCAGTGGATATGTATATCCCACACAGGACTGTCAGCAATACTACTCTGGATATCCGTACCCTCAACATGTGGCGTACACTACACCAGCGCAAATATCACCGGAGCCAGCATGGCCTCAGTACCAACAGAAGATCATATCACCGTCTCCGCCAAATTCGCCAGATTTCTTCGACTCAGAATCTTTATCCGACGATGTAGAGTACCAAGCATTCGAGAGAGACGCTCTAAGAGCTATGGCTGAGAAAAACGGCGGCAAACTACTCGGAAACAACCCTAGAATGAGAAGAGCTGTTCAAACGAGTCAGGCTGCAGACGACTCGTATAGAAAGCAGAGAGAACGAAATAACTACGCAGCAAAACAGAGCAGGGATCGGAGGAAATTGAGGGAGGTACGACTGGCGTTCCAAGTGACGTATTTGAAGAAGAAGATGGCAGAGCTTAGAGGGAGACTGGCCGCCGGAGTATGCAATAGATGTCGGCAGATTTGTGAGTGTTGAAATGAAATTAACTATGGAAAAACTTGGAAAAGACTTCTTACACCTTTCTGCGTTCGATGTTCGGCTCAGAAGTTAGTGAAGTGTGTTTAAAGACTTAATTAGATAGTTAAGAACTACGAGAGAGATTGAAAGACTGTACAAATTGTAAATATAAATTATTATGTAAATAATATGTGATGGATTGTCTATGTCAACAGAGTTTTATAGAAATTATTGCAATAAATTTTGATGCTTAATTGGTTTTTCATTTTATTGACATTATATATCCTAAATTGGGGAGCTATTTAAAATATAAGTTAGACAATATATAATAAAAATACATGTATAATAACCACATTACTCACCAAAGTAAATTGAATATACTTATTTTATTATACCAAATTTATTTATACCAAATTGACACCCAGGTTATCGATACATTTTGTTCTAATGTCCTTAATAAACAAACTATGTGCAATTCTATTTAATATGCTCAATTGTTATCCTTAATAAGATTGGGGATTTTAATTTTTATTATTAATATTATAGTAAATATTTAAAACACTGACAGCTTTCTAAACAAGGAGTAGTAGGAATATTTTAATCCAGGATTAAATAATGATTTACCGTAAAACGTAATCCTTCTCTGCACCCACCGCGCTTACTAATTACCGCCAAAATATTCCAGAATTAAAATAAATCCCAATCATAAACTGATTTTAATCTGGCAATTGTTTACATTTTTATGGCGACCGGGCGGTAAATCCGTTGCAGATGAAAAACATAAATATAATCCGCCCGTTACTTCATTGTAAAATTTCGCAAAAAGTAATCCGGCATCAAAGAAAAGTGGAAAATTGTTATTGCAGGGACAAATAATCCGATTACAGACGCTTGTTTGTGTTCAAGTATTTTTATAAACTTCGGTAACTTGTGTTTCTGACGAACAATCAAGCTACATTTCTTAATAGTATAACGATTAAAATTAACAAATAAAAACGGCATGTTATATTTAACAACTATCGACCCGTACCGGCATAGAACGTTTATGTTTTATCAAATTCGGTGCAGACTTTTCCGTAGTCTTTACAATAATATAATTTCCATAGTACATTATTTGGTGCATATCATAAGTTTTAGTGAGATTTAGCAATGAAAGCGCCCGAAATTATAGTATGAGGATATAATTACAAAAAATCTACGTTTCTCTTAAGTTTATAAATGTAATGCATATATTATACAGATAAACCTTGCGGAAGAAATTATATAAATTATAGTGAAACCCGATATATAATATAATATAATAGTCGCTATTGTTTATTTAATAGAACGGTTCAAACACAAGTCGTGTTTGCTTGAACCGTTCTTTATTCACTTACTTTATTCATTGACAATACATTATATACATTGAATTTTAATTAATTAATCAAATTACAAACATTAAAATACACAGTGATATTAAATGATTCAATCATACACCGTACTCGGAAAACCTCAGGCATTTGTAAAGTCACACTCGAACGAATCGTAGGCAGGGGCTTTCCTGTGCCCTGGCATTGCAGAAGTCTATGGGCGGCGATGACTACTTGCCATCAGGTAGCCCGTCTGGCTATCGAGGCACTAAAAAAACACTCTGGTTTTGAGTCCAGGAGTTAAGCATCTTAAGGGTGCGAGGCAGCGGACACATTGTCCTAGCAACAGTTAGACCGTGCGGTACTAAGAATAACGAATAATATATATTTATGTTATACTATTTATTGAGCGATATAATACGTACGTGGCTATATACTTATTATATATATTGTCTTGGTCAAATAAACGTTAATTAAAAGCTTAATTTAAAAGTGCAACATGTTATTAATACAATAGTTGCTTATTTAAAAAATAGCTTGCGGCGTCAGCTCTATGACAGGTATTTGCTCCGTCCCTGTGGTACCTGCGTATCGTAACGTGATGTTAGTCAAAAACATTCCTCAATAAATAGGTTATAAAATACAAAAATAATTTTACAAATCTAGTAGTTCCAGCCATTAGAGCGTTCAAACAAACATTATCTTCAGCTTTATAGTAAACATATATACCAGATACATATTTAATTAGTAGTTTTTTTTAAACCCAGTTATCCTCGAATAAGGATATTCATAAATTATATTACAGAAGGCTTACTAATAACACAATTAAAAGAAGTAAAAATAAAACTTCATATTGCCTATTAAAACTCTCCACATTTAAATCATAGGTGTAACATATTAACAAAAAACTCAATGCGCGGCGCGTGCGCATTGCCCACCCATGCTTTTTATGAGTTTTTTTACACGGCTACCTTACGCTCAAGTGTCGGAAGCAAGCTTGTTTTATCCTTTTGAATAGAGCACATTTAAAAAGCAGTTATTTGTAGCAGTAGCTAATAGCTGTCATAAACCTAGCTTGGTGCAGGCAGAACTTTAGTATTTAGTAGTAAAATATATTTATAGACAAATAAAATGTATTAGAAAAATTTAAGATGTGAAAATATTACGTAATTTTTATAACTCACTAGATGTTGCCCGCGGCTCCGCCCGAGTGGAGAATATTTTTGGAAGAAAAGGTATACAATCCTTGGAGACATCTTAAGCTAATACATCTTTATACATTTTGCTATCCCATAGGAGTCATTTTCCGGGATAAAAAGTGATCTATGTTGCCATTATGCAAAAAATCATGTCGATCCCTTGTTCTTTGAAAAACTAAACTATCCCACGGGACCTGTACATTTTTCCGGTATATAAAGTAACCTATGTGCTATTCCAGACTACAATCCATTTCTGTGCTATATTTCAACCAGATCCGTCCAGCCGTTGTAGCGTGATTGAGTAACAACATCCTTCCATCCATCCAAACATTCGCATTTATAATATTAGTACGATTCATATACAAAAATATCATCCGTTTTTTTATATTGAAACTGGTTCGATAATTTCGTCACATGAAAGTTAGGGGAGTGATTAGATGCATTTTGCTTTAACAAATTTCGGAATTGTTTTTCCTAGACTCTAAACAAATAATTTCGCCACCAAATTGATCGGTCTCTCATTTCAGAGTCAACTCGCTAACTGCAATATTCCAGTCGAAGGTACTAAATAAAGGTAGAGCACTTTAAACTCGACCCATAAACTACACCATGTTATGTAATATGGATTCTCCTAAATTGACGATTCACGGATCGGCAGAAATTCTATACTTTATTTATTTTACGCTACCGAGAAGGCGGTTTCATATTATTTCTAATGTCAATCAAGTTGTGTAAACAGAGGCGCGTGTCTTTAGCCTGTAGCTATGTATCTATCAATAATAAACTTGTTAAGCATTAAGTTAGTCTAGAGTTGGTGTACGATATTTAGCCGTTTTCCGCCTTCTGAGTACTCTGACTATAGACCCTCGAGCGCTTCTTCACCTTCGCCCGTAGTAGTTTGAAGAAGCAGGCCGGCATTGTGTTGAGTCGCGAAAGATTGATTATCTCTCGCTACTGGATACTCTAATTAGACGGCACTGCGCTTACCATCAGGTGCAGTGTGGTCACTTTGTTTGCTAGGATAAAAAAAACTTTATAGAAGATTGTTGTGTGTAGGTTATTGTTATTACTTGTTTTTCAATCTTCATAAATCATTACCATTTAACCAAGAAAAGCAGAATAAAAGAAGGAAAGACATAGTGGTTCACGGTGGACCGGTGCGCACTGCTTTTGCTAGCCGACAATTTGCTACGCAATCAACATATCTGTACAACTTAATAAACAGGAAACTAAATATATTTCCAATGCAATTGTATGCTTGTAAGAAAGCTTTAACTGAGTGGTTATCATCCCAATCTTATATAGAAGTGGAATCTCTTCTATATAGGGTTGTATGACTAATACTGCACTAGCACACAAACATGCATAATGTACACACACACACACACACACACACACACATATACACATACACCCACTCACTCATGCACATACATATACTATACACTTACTATTGTACCTATACACTATAGATTAAGATAAGATTAAATAGAATATATTTTTTGTTGCTTTATATACTCTTTATATATAATTTATTTGTACTCAAAAATGTAACCACGGGAAGAGCGAGTCTCACCCAACACAAGCATTCTTCATATTGCTTTAATGGTGGACCTCATTGTATATCCTTGTAAAGATTGAGTGAAATAAAGTTATTATTATTATTATTAGGTATATTTATCTGATTTAACTGTAGGTTTCTGAACGGTGGGCAGCGGCTGTGCCCTGGCATTGCAGAAGTCTATAGGCGGCGGTGACTACTTAAGTACTTACCATCAGGTGGCCGTCTGCTTGTATGCCTATCGAGGTACTAAAAAATTGTAGGTATATTATGCCCTGTATTAAACATTGTCCCACTGCTGGGTACGGGCCTCTTCTACTAATGAGAGGGGTTATAAATAAAGTATCTATATATTTTATTTTTGTTTAGGTATATTATCATGAATTAATTAACAGATTTAACTGACGTTGTGAAAGTATATGAAAGTCCTTTAAAATAAAATATTAAATTACTATTTTTTTTCGTAAAATATTATGTTTATCGAATGTACTAGAAGGTTCATTTCATATCCTTTTATGTTTTTGGTTACTACTCAGTCTAAGTTAATTGGATAAAATTGTCTTTTATTTCCTTTTTTTTTAAATGGAAAGGCAAAGGTTCTCCACATTAAAGCCTTGAGTGTCGGTAGTCTGATATTTGAAATGAGATCAATAGTATTTTTAATCGATTTAGGGAGCATAGTCCATGTCTATAACGATTATCAACTTATAATCAAATCTATTTCAAATGTATCAAATAAATTCAAGGAAATTATGTCTATAGTCAAGTTATCAGCCAACTTCAATAATAAAAGTAAAATATTAAAGGATTCTGCAATACTTCTCTTAATATCTTTATGAAACGTCAATAAACGTATTATGTCCCCTTATGTACTGGACACCGAGTTACTTATTGCGTGGGGAGCGATCTCCGACTCAATTAGTTAACGCAACCCCTGCAGATGGGGGCTTATTGAGACCCTTGCTTATATACTTACATACATTACATACATGGAGTTGCAGAATGGTGCTGTATATAACAATACGACAGGAACGAAGAGTGATTAGTAACCTTTAAAAGTTTAAACACTTTCAGTAAATTGTAATATGAAATTTGTATGAAATCGTTCAATTTATAATTTCTCCACCAAAACATGCAAACTTTTTACTTTTATACTGAGTATCTTTATTGTATGCCTCGGTGGCGCAGTTTTAATTGCGTACGCAATATGCCGCTGTGCTGAGGTCTCGGGTTCGAATCCCGGGTAGGGTAAAGTGATATTAGGTTTTTGTTTTTGATATTGGGAAATGCTCAATATTAACCCGGAGTCTGGAATTGTACCCGGTATGGCGATAGGCTCGCCCCCTATCACATTATGGGACCAAAGTAAATTTGGCGAAAAGTGGGTGTACTGGTTACCTCTACTACCCCTTCGGGGATTACAGGCGTGAGTGTATGCATATATGCATGTATGTATGTTCGCGCTACAAAAATACGAAAAAATTTCAAAATCAAAATTTCATTTAAGATATTAATTTATTAACTAAGTAATAAGTAAGCCATTTCCAACTCTATGCATAGGGCTTTCAAAGCCACATTTCTTCAACACATGTATGACGTGAATCACTGAGACATATTTTAAGTACACATATGCTATTTAATTCGTCCAAATGGTGAGACACAGGTCGCTTGCCTGATGTAAAGGGCCACGTTTTGTGAAAAAAACACCACCAGAACTTCTAATTACAAAGTACTGCATCACAACTCACACTGCATTGTTATTATCGAAACATAACTGTCATTAGGTGATTTTTCTGGCTTCTATGCATGGCTGGAACACATATTTCCAACACTGCCATATATTACTTTTATTATTTTCGTTGCGGAAAGACATTTACGCATTCCCAATGACTTGGTGAGCTTCACTAGTTATTCAATACGTGCCATTGTCGATCATTACATTAGTGTGTGGTTGGGATAGTCTCGAAAGGCCAAAACACACGATTACACATTATAACTTGGTTTTGAAAAATGACAAATCGGTACATACACAGAAAAAAATTGCATACAGGTTTGACCTAGTCTGGACAATGTGTGTGACTTTTTGGTGAATTTATTTACCTCGTACTCGTAATAAATATTACTTTATATCAACATCACCTTTAATTTTTACATATTTAGTATGACAATTGAGTAACAAATTCCCAAAATATGAATCCCGTCAGAAAATCCGTCAGCCGTCAGACCATATTTTTTCCCGTTTTCCATTGGTCCAACCTGTTAGAAATCCGTCAAATTGGCACCGCTCGAAAAAATTTGGAATTCCTTTAATGCAATTTTTTTTTTATATTTTCCCAACTGCATACTTTGCTAACTAGTTCTAAACGATTTATAGTATACAAGAAAAGAATTTTAAAGTCTTAAATGGCTGATCAAGCTGTTACGCTGATCAACACCCAAAAATACGCGGGTAAAACCGCGAGCAAAAGCTAGTTTTAAAGAGTAAATCTGTCTGTCTGTTTGATAACGAAATCATAACACCCCGGATACTTGTACTCAGCTCGGTAACCAAACCATATCGCGATGTATTTTTGACCCAGCGCCATCTACCGCCGTAATTGGCAACAACGAGTTCGAGTTACTAAATAAAAAAAATATATATATATAACTCTTAATAATAAATGTAAATATGTATGTTTTATTTTTAACCGACTTCAAAAAAAGGAGGAGGTTAACAATTCGTCGGAATCTTTTTTTTTATGTATGTTCCCCGATTACTCAAAGACGCCTGGACCGATTCGAGAAATATTTTTTTTGTTTAGAAGGGTATACTTCTCAAGTGGTCCCATTGGCACCAAGTCATTATCTGATGATGGGATCTCAAAAAAATCAAGGGCAAACCTCACATTTTATAGTGACGCATGTACTTTTTATATTTAAATGATTTAGATTTTAATTCCTATGTATTTCCAAATTTAATAATTTTAAATAGTTATTTAAATATTTTCTCACCTAAATGTTTTATGCTTTTTTTTTCTTTTGTTTTATTTGTGGCGTTGATGGCATGAGACTTCGCCAGCAGTCGTTCTGACCCACCGTATTAGATGTTTCACATGAAAAAGGCTACTCGACCGGTGTCTTTCTAATATTTTACAGAAAACCGACGTTTAATGGTTTGTTTCGTATGGCAGGGCGGGTCTTAAAATCCCCCTTGCCAATCTTAATTTCTTCTTTGCTGGATGCGCTCATGATTCTCCTGATTTGACAGTGCTCATGAAGGTCCACTTATCGTGACTTCACTAATGGTCTTCCCATTGCCAAATTATTCCCATCTAGGTAGGTACTAAATGTTTATAAAAAATACATTTCCCCTTTACAAATTGAAAAAAAAAATGATTTTTTTAGGATAGACCTTTGCCTATATTTGTTTTTACAGCTTCAGCTACCAATGTGGTTTTGTCCTGGCACGGCAAAGTGACCAAACATCACCTGATGGCAGTGCCGTCCACGTAGAGTATGAAGTAGCGAGTTATGCCGGCTCGCTGAGTAGCTTCTTACCATATCTAACCATGCAGTATCCATCCACTGCCGGGTGTAGATCCATAGTTCACGCCATTTCTTCCGGTCATGTGCGAGACAACAATGACCCCCTACGTATCTTATTTTAATCAGAACATCTTCCTTGTGGTAGACCAAGGTTTTCGTGGATACCATTTCGTGCCTACTTTGGTCCATTTGGTCCCTTTCTTTCACTTAGCGACTAGCAGGCATACATATTCGTACAAAACAGCCATATTAAGCAATAATTTATACGAAAAGCGGAAATCTCTATACTATAAAGCAAAGGACGATTTTCTTTAAGGGATTCTCTAAATACTACCCACCAACGCAGACACCTGTTATTTAAATAATTTTATTTCTAAAATCTCTTTTAGAAATAAACTCTTATTAATTGATAAATTAGTTCTTTTTTATTTGTTTATTTAATTACCATGGATTAACTAATTACAGTAATTAACATACTTATGAATATAATAAATTAAATAATCAAACAGAGACATTATCGTAATAATCTATAAAAATAGTAAACATGAACATCACGAGTTTATTTCGCAATAAATAAATACACCCAACAGTCACACACATAGTCCTGACCCCACACTGGGTCAAACCTGTATCGTGGGTATAAAGTACTACGATCCCACAACACCCAGACCCGAAACAAACATCTGTTCGAGGGTCGAGGGTCTAAAGTTGGTGTGCAATGTTTGGCTGTGTTGCGGCCCTCTACTCTGACACTAGACCCACGACCGCTTCTTCACCTTCTTGTCCATAGCGTAGTGTGAATAAGCAGGCCGGCATGACTTTATTGAGTAGCGGGGGATAGATTTTCTCTCGCTATTCGATACTCTAATTGGACGTTAGTGCGCTTACAATCAGGTGTAGTGTGGTCACTTTGTCGTGCCATGATAAAAAAAAACTGTCTGTCACACAAACATTTGTCTCGGTGCAGAAATCGAACCCACAGCCTCCCGTTTCGCAGCCGACTAATCGCCCGCCGCGCCATGGAGGCGCAAACATTCGCTCAGAATCACCTTCCATTCATTATATTGAATTAGAAGTCTTTATTAGGTCGTACTTTCTTTGCAACTCAATCTTTTTCATCTATCTCTATTTAATTAAGCGATACACCGGTTGAATATATTGCAAACTCCAGGTAGACCATATTAATAATAACTCTTAGCCTTCTTAGGGCACTTAAAGCGAATTATGAAGGATAAGTTTTCCATAGGTTTTGATACGACAACGCCCTCTGCCGGCACAACTTTCAGTAATCTTCCGTTTTATATACAAAACATCGTGGCTGCCACCAGGTTACCTACCTGCACGATTGCTACTGCTATATTAAAAAAAATAGGCAGTCATGTAATCAAACAATCAATAAAACAAACAGATTTTTTTTTATGATTTATTTGTCATCAAAGCACGGAGAAGTATAATATGACATACATACATATACACTCACGCCTGTAATCCCCGAAGGGGTAGGCAGAGGTGCAACCGGTACACCCACTTTTCGCCGAATTTATTTCGGTCCCACAATGTGATAGGGGGCGAGCCTATCGCCATACCGGGCACAGGTTCCAGACTCCGGGCTAATACTGAGAATTTCTGGATAGAAATACCCAATATCACTTTACCGAACCCGGGGATCGAACCCGAGACCTCAGCGTAGCAGTGGCAACGCATGCGCAATTACAACTGCGCCACCGAGGCAGTCAAGTATAATATGAAGCGGTGCCAATTTAATTTACTTGAGAATTCTCCTAAATTTCAAAGGTGTGTGAAGTCTACCAACCCGCGTTAGGCCAGCGTGGTGGACTAAGGCCGAAAGCCTGTCATTACTAGAGGCCCGTGCCTAGTGGGACAATGTTTAATACAGGACCAGTATTATTATTTATCATAGAAAGTTATTATTAAAGTTATAGTTTATTTAGTAAATTCGGCCACTTGGGGCACTTTTTACAGGTCAGAATTAAGTTTATCTACTGGTGTTTCGGAAATGCCCACTGGTCTGAGAAGTACCAAGAAACTCAGCCGTAGGTCTTTTGTATTTCTGTCGTAACATATAATATTAAAACAGAAATAATAATAATGCTACTACACTGACTATACTTGCTTACTTACTGTAACTACCCTTTATCTAAATCGGTTCAGTAAGTTCACCGTGACAATATTAAACTATATAACAGATTACTATTGTACAATCCATACAATAAAGTGGGTGTTAACATCTCTGTTGCACAATACATACACAATATTGTATTTCTTTATATTCTTGCACAAAGTTAGATTGGGGGCGTCACTTTTATACGGTTACGTTAGATTCTATGTGGTGGATAAATTATTGGCAGTCTGGTTTAGCATTTTGATGTTTATATACATTTATTTTATTGTAGAAATATAATTCGATGTTTATATACATTTATTTTATTGTAGAAATATAATTCGATGTTTATATACATTTATTTTATTGTTAATATTATGTATGACTGTCTCGGTGGCGCAGTTGTAATTGCACATGTCGACTGCTGAGCTGAGGTCGCGGGTTTGATCCCCGGGTCGGGTGAATTGATTTTTTTGTTTAGAAATACTCAGCATCAGCCCGGAGTCTGAAATTAAGGCGGTATGGGGATAGAGTCGCCTCCTATCACATTATGGGATCGTAATAAATTCTGCGAAAAAAGGGTGTACTGGTTACACCTCTGCCTACCCCTTCGGGGATACATACACGCCTGTAGCGTGAGTGTATATGTAATTTAAGGTCGAAATAACTAACTATGACCAAATTTCAAGTAACTCTCTATCTTTAATAAAACACCACAAATAAAACTCTCGTTCTTACAATAAAACTTTTAAACTGGTTCGAAATTTAAAATAGTATTATTTATACCCGCTCAAAGATAACATTGTTAATCCAGGCGTCACAAACTTTGCTACCATACAAAACCCAAGTCAATACGTAGACATCCCGAACGGATTTTAGAACCCTTTCAAAGATTTTCTCGACAATCGATAACGGAACGCTAATCTTTTGCAAGCAGGATCACCTCAACGGAAAACCAACCCTTTACTATTTATTTATGGTTTATTTTTGAATGGGTGTGTGTACGCCCCGTGGTGGCATGAATTGCGACACCCTCCTGTGCAAGGGTCGGATCTATGTATTGTTTGTATACAACAATTCTGGTATATAAGATTACTTTGATGGGAATATTGTATTAAAAGAAACAAAGTTTATTATGTTATATAGCATAATATTAAATAATGAAAAACTCATGAGCTTATTTATTTAAGATGCATAACAGAATACAATCATAACAGTTCACAACATTAGGATTTAGTAATCTAGGACTAGATCGTAATCCAAAACATGCATCCTTACAAGCTATATTAATATGCGAACTTAGCTACTAAGTAATAACAAAAATAAGTAAAAATAGCCACGATACGTAAACAAAAGGAAAAATTTGGAAACAAAATATTTAAAATAAGCCTTAATTATTGTAATTAAACATTAAATATTAGGTTATTGTGTCTTATTTGTGGCACTAGTATTTATAGAGACTGTGCTACTAGATACTAATCTTGTTCGGTTTTGCAAAATTACACGAGTTTTTCTAATACTCAGTAAGTAAACATAAATAAATACACCCAACAGTAATATATATAGTCCTTTTTTTGTCCGGGGATACTTAGCGTTTTATTACTGCCACCCGCTCCGGGAGGAAGCGGAATAAGAATAAAACGGGTATGCTGGATTAGCCGGTCTTACGACCCAGCATCCCCCTCGCCCGGATGGCTATCCGTGCTGCCGCTGGGCCGAGTCCCTACCCCCTATGTACACCCCACCCGACACTACTAGCTGAAACCCCGCGGTGGCCTTCTTCGGCGCTTACGGAACGATCCCGAATACATATAGTCCTGACCCCCCTCACTAAGCTATGAGCCTAACTTTCGGCCTTCAAACACCCGAAACAAACATCTATAGATTTTTTTACCCTTGCACGGCCAAGTTACTTCACTGCACGTTTGGTAAGCGCAGTGCCGTCCAGTTAGAGTATCAAGTAGCGAGAACAATCTATTCCTCGCTACTTTACACAATCATGTCGGCCTGCTGTGTAGCTCACACTACGCCATGGGGCAAGAAGATGAAGAAGCGGTTGAGGGTCTAGTTTCATAGTAGGTACTCAGAAGGCCACAACACAGTCAAACATCGTATCCCAACTCTAGACCCCCGACAGAAAGAGGCACACAAACACTTGTCTAGGTGCGGGATCGAACTCGCGACCTCATGTTTCACAGCTGGCTAATCACCTGCTGCCCCATGGCTATTGAACTGAGGAGAAAGTTTCCAAACCATATGAGTTTTTGATCATCTAGGCACAACTTATTTTTTCTAAACATTTAAAACAGCTATAAAATAGGTGCACGTTAAAAAACTATTTGCAACAAAACTTCAACTCACTCCTAATACTTTCTTTTAATAGTTGGATTAAATGCCAAGACGCCGATGAATGTGCCCCTTGGATTAGCAAAGTAATAAAATTCAAGGATTAAGGTATAACCCAGGTTGACCGAAGTTTATTATCGTATTTATTTGGAATTCTCTAAACTCTGTATAAATATAATCCATTTAAATTATGGCAAATAATAAATGTTAAGCCATCTTTTTTAATCGGTAAACGTGATGCCGCTGATTTTCTATAAGTTGTTTAATAAGTTGAACAAATATTAATCTGGGTTTTCTTTCCAACAATGATTTTTTTATCCTGGCACGGCAATTTGGCACTGCACCTGATGGTAAGCGGAGTGCCGTCCAATTAGAGCATCAAGTAGCGAGAGACAATCTATCCCTCGCTACTCAACACAATCATGCCGCCCTGCTTCTTCACACTACGCCATGAGTAAGAAGGTGAAGAAGCGGTTGAGGGTCTAGGTTTCAGTGTACTCAGAAGGCCGCAAAACAGGCAAAAATTGTACCCCAACTCTAGATCCCCAACAACAACTAGATGTACACTGGCTGATGCCGGAACACGACACACTTGCGTGTGCTACTATGGCGGGTTTTACACCCTGTGAACGGTGGTCGCTATCCGGGCGGATATAGTATCCCACCACCAGCTATATTAGCTTGTATACAATTTCTCATCCTAATAAAAATTTGAAAAGGTTGACTGCCTTGGTGGCTCAGTTGTAATTGAGCATGCGTTACGACTGCTGTGCTGAGGTCTCGGGTTCGATCCCCGGGTCGGGTAAAGTGATATTGGGTTTTCCTATCTAGAAGTTCTCAGTATTAGCCCGGAGTCTGGAATCTGTGCCCGGTATGGCGATAGGCTCGCCCTTATCACATCATGGGACCGAAATTCAGCGAAAAGTGGGTGTACTGGTTACACCTCTGCCTACCCCTTCGGGGATTGCAGGCGTGAGTGTATGTGTGTGACATTTGTAAAGGTGCACAAAAAATGACTGATGTGGGCTACCTTTTATCCCAATATTGCACTCGGATAATTTATATTTGTTTAGCTTTTCTACTTTAAATCTGATTTTAACTAGAATGTGTTGACGTCAAATTAGATAGCGCTATTCATTCTATTGGCTTACAGTTTTTATCGGTGTATCTCCTATTGACATGACTATCATATCTAATTTAAAGAACTGTATTATATCTAAAATTAAACAGGTTATCTTGTCGTTAATGATTAGAGAAATATCTTAGTTTCTTATCCATTCCTTTTAATCTTGTTATTAATTATTAACTTCAATTACGTAAAATTAATTTTACGGGCGTGATACTTACATTTTGACAGCCTCCAGCGCTGGCGCAGCGGGCGAGTAGCCGATTGTGAAACGAGAGAACATGGGTTCGTTCCCGCACCGAGACAAATCTTTGTGTGTCAGACTGATATTTGTTTCGGGTCTGGGTGTCGTGGGTCCGTAGTCCCTCGTAGTTCTTGATACCTACGATACCGGCTTTACCTAATGTGGGGTCAGAACTATGTGTCCTTTATGTAGGTATATATCTTCATGGTGCGACCCTGAGGCGGTTGGCGGCGCGAAACATCGCACTGCTACTGTAAATTGTGGGGGGCATCTAGCCCAAGAAGAGACGGGCCGTAAAGGTACGGCACAGGTATGGTTCCGGCAGCAATCCAGAGTAAACTCAGGATCCCCCGGGATTGTCCCACATGTGCTGCAGAAGGCTATCGCGGGGTTTTTAGCCGGTATACCGGCGTAGGAAAATTGGTTAGGGTCCCGATCTAGTAGTCCTTCGGGCGAACTGGGTCGGAAGGTTCACCAACCTTGGTTGGTGATAATATTAAAAAAAAACATTAGACTCTTCAATTCGAAGGGGTTTATTTTAATACAATTGGCCTTTCAAAATGTATTTTAATAAAATCGGCCTCTCAAAATGTATTTTAATAAAATCGGCCTCTCAAAATGTATTTTAATAAAATCGGCCTCTCAAAATGTATTTTAATAAAATCGGCCTCTCAAAATGTATTTTAATAAAATCGGCCTCTCAAAATGTACAATATTAATATATTAGTTGTTTATATCATCAGTAGTTTTATATTACATAGATGTTTTACAATTCACTATTTCAAACTATATTATAAAGGATTCCATGTGTGGTCACAGTGTATTTCTCACACAATCGCAGAATGACCACGGGGCGGTTTATCTGTTACATGTGTGAGTTCCTCTGTGACATATTTAACTCGAACATTGATTGATGGTGTGGGGTTGGAAATAAAACGGTGTGAAACTACACTAGTAGTCTGGTGAAGTAAATAATAACTCACAACAGTCACATGCACAGTATCAGTAAGAGAGGATTTTAGCATCTCAATTTTGTTAAAACAACTGCTAAACCAGACTCAGATATTTACGGATCTAAATTTTTTTTTATTGATCATAGCAGTGATCATTCTCATTGTCATCCTATTTTCTCTTTTTCCAGTCCTATCCTCGTCGTTGTATCCCTGCCTGCCCTTGACGGTGGATTCAAAGTTCATACGCCGTTAACCATAAGTATTCATTCCGTATGGAGAATTTCCATTTGTGTTTTGACCTGTCATAAAGATTTTTATTTATTTTATTTTTATCATGTAGGCAAATAAATAGTTCTTTATGACAATACAGTACATAATAGTTAATAATAATAATCTAAACATTTGTCTCAGTGCAAAGATTGAACACGCGGATTTTCGATCAACAGCAGGCTACTTGTCCAAGCTACGGAAGCTTAAGACTTAGATACACATTTTACAAAAATTAAAATAAAGTCCCATTTTCAGTCTGATGTCACGTGCGCTACCTGCCAAGCGCCGTCGCAACAAAAACAATTGTTTTACGACCGCGCCGCCATAACAATCACAATCGGTTGCAAGACGCAACAATGCGCCCGTATTGTTTCAAATAACGGCTCGTAAACGCTACTTATTGCATTTTATTAAACGGATTAAACATCCGGGATTAAAATTATAGTGACGCGCCGCTGGGTTTCTGGAAATTTCTTGTTTTTTGTAGGTTAGATTAGTTTTGGGATTTGTTTAAATTTGTGAATATTTTTGAGGATTAAATAATTATGCTTTTCAAAAATAATCAAACAAATGAAGTCATTTATCGTGGCCGAAGGATCACCTCTTTTATCATATTAGGCATAAAAGTTTTTATTTTACTATTTACAATTTAAATATTTCAAAGTGTATTTTTCCATAAGCCAGAATTTATTTTTTAAATATAAAGAAACCTAGGATATTATAATCTGAGTATTTTAATTAATATCGCTTACTTGTAGTTCTGAGAAAATTTATTGTTTCGTGCTTGAGTTTAATTAATTATCTTTCATTCTTTATTTTTCCTAAAAATGAGTTTATAGGCTGTATATTGTACTGTCTTTGACTAAAAAAATACCAGTGTTCTTTTTGACTATTATTCGAAATTTAAAATAATATTATTGGAGTTCTTATTCTATGTAATCAGGTTCTGCATGGGTTCTACGTTGCATCTTTTACAGTTATTTTCTATTACAACCAGTCGTGTATCATTTGAAGTTTTTATGAATGATCTGTCCATTTGAATGTATTGTGACAGACCACCGTGACATGAAGTGGACGGAAGTGTCTCGGATAGAGTGTGCATCGATGGATTCCATCAATGCTCTGGACATACGGATGGCTTCATTGGACATATGGAGTATTGGGATACAATTGTCATGGGACATTTTATGTAATAATTAAAATAAGCCAGAATGGTAAAGAGGCTTTAGTCATTCATGGGAAGACTAATGTTAGTGTAGTAATGAATAGTATCAAATATAAATAGATAAGAGTATTGACTGTGGCGCAGTTGTGGGCATGCGTTACGACTGCTGTGCTGAGGTCTCGGTGTCGATGCCCGGATCGGGTAAAGTGGTATTGGGTTTTTCTATTTATAAATAGTCAATATCAGCCTGGAGTCTCCAATTGTATGGCGATAAGCTCGACCCCTATCACATTGTGGGACCGTAATAAATTCGGCGAAAAGTTGGTGTACTGGTTACGCCTCTGTATACCCCTTCGGAGATTACAGGAGTATTGAAACTGTTGTTATTTAGTTATAGACTATCACACAATTCTTTAGTTTAGGCACATTGAGGATGGGTGATAAGAGACTAATTCAAATTGAAGTTCAAAATATTAATAAATAAGTAAGAAATTGCCTAGAGCGATAAGACCGCCATTTGTAATTTTAACAATAAATGTTAATTTTATTTTTAATCTTTAAGTGCACAATAAAGAGTTAATAAATAAAAACACATAGTTCTGACCCCACACTAGGTACAATATGTATCGTGGGTATCAACAACTACGAGTTACTACGGTCCCACGACACCCAGACCAGACAAACTGTATGTCACACAAACATTTGTCTTGGTGCGGGAATCGAACCCACGGCCTCTCATTTCACAACCAGCTATTTGCCCGCTGTGCCAAGGAGGCTGTTTAGTTTATCGTACCTGAGTACTGCGAAATATCTATCATATAAAAATAAAGTATTTTTTTCTTTGATTCCTATGTATCGAAAATATGTTTTGATATAAGAAATATTTCTACGAAAGATCCCTTTAAAAGCCTGTTTAATCTAAGTTATGATACCTTGTTTACGTTGTTAATTATTTAGTTACGAATGAACAACAACTTAAACGCAAAAACAAAATCATTAGCAAATTGCCGTTGAGTCATCTGTCAATATTTTTCGTAATTAGAACAAGTGGATTATGTAGCACTTAATAAATATCACGTAATAATAATTTTATAAAGCTTAGGAACTTTTTACAGAGATTCATGAAATTGACATCTATAAATCTATTTTTGCCCAAAAATATTCTTTTGATTTAATAACGGTATTTTTTGTGCCAACAAAATGTTAAAAAAGTTTCCACTTTTTATATTAAGTTTATATTAAAAAAAAGCGATGGAGTCCTTTTTCTCTCTGCTTTCCTAATTAGGTGTTCTTCAAAATTTTTCCATTTTGAGAAACAGTCAGCGCAATTGCACTATAATTTACAGTTGTAATCAAGCTCATTGTTTCCCTTAGCTCCGTTAGGGTCGCAGCCCCGCAGGTAGCAACCCTTCCGCCAACCACAAATGACATCCCCTCCACTAACAGCCCCGCCCTACGCAACAAAAGGGACGTCTGAGCAACCCTCGTCACATTAGCATCGCTCCCTTTGCCCGAGCAACAACTGTGATTAACGACATCCGTTAATTGTGATCGGAACTAAAACCTTTTTAATTATTTTTGAAACTAGAGTAATCAGTGAACCATGACATTGTGGACTCCGTACGCCGATGATGTCGCTTTGGACTTGACAAAAACAGTCAAAGATCAAGATTACACTAGACTGGAAGTGAATTATCCTCAGGAATATCCGAATTATGGATATCCCCCAATGTACGCTCCTGTGGGACAGATATCCCCCTTTTCCGGGGGGAGTATATCTTCGTACGAGTCATACCCTCAGTACGAATATACGATGACGCGCCCGGATTTGTCTCCGCCTGCGTCTCCGGTGCAAGACCAGCCCACGAAGAGGACCTTCGACATGGTCGATGTGGATTGTTTGTCTGATGACCCTGACTTTCAAGCGTTTGAGCGAGATGCACTGAGAGCCATGGCGGAGAAGAACGGCGGGATTTTATTAGGTAAGTGTTATTATCAACAAAGTTATAGATAGATAGATAACTCTTTATTGGACACCAACATAATGATATTACAACAAGAAACCTTAAAACTAGAGTAAGTTATAATAGGCGGTCTTATCGCTAAAAGCTATCTCTGCCAGACGACCTTAATAATATGGTTACGTTAATAAGGTAATTATGGTTACCTAAATAAAAGTTATGTTACGTATTAATTTCGAAATTGTTTAAAATTCGTTTTTATTTCAATTAATCACGATTGATTACAAGCACTTTAAACCTATCAAACATTGCATTTGCAAAAATTACTCATTAAATCCTTTTTGTTAAAAACTGATATTAGCGACATCTATTAACCAAAACTCTCTTTCCAGGCAACAACCCGCGCATGAGGAGGTCAGTGCAGTCCAAGAGCGAGACAGCAGACGAGTCTTACAGGAGACAGAGGGAGAGGAACAACTTCGCGGCAAAACAGAGCAGAGACAGGAGGAAACTTCGAGAAATCCATCTCGCATTGAAAGTATCTTATCTTAGAAGAGAAGTTGCTGGGTTGAAGGCAATGCTTGCTAATCAAGTCTGTACTAGATGTAGGAACTAAGTCATTTAGTATACCGCCATTTCGATTTCAACTTTGTAGCCTGCCGACTGCCTCGGTGGCGTAGATGTTATTACGCGTTACGACTCCTGTGTCTGAGGCTTGGGTTCGATCCCCGCGTCGGGTAAAGTGATATTGGGTTTTTCTATCCCGAAATGTATTAGCCCGGAGTCTGGAATTGTTCCCGTTATAATGTCCGGACGGTATAAACTCGCCGAAATGTGGTTGTACTAATTACACCTCTGCCTACCTTCCGGGGATTACAGGCGTGAGTGTATATGTAACTTTGTAGGGTAGTCATTTTGTGCCAAATATGATAGTAGTCAAATTATTTTGATTGTGTTTTTTTTGATTTATTTTGATTTAAACACCATCAAAGTATACAAAAATTTGTAAACCCTTTTAGAGTCTATTAGATGTGTATATTTTTGGAGGTCTGTTATACAAGTAGGGTGACCTCACTCCTTATGTCCCAGCTGTGGGATTATGTTTGGGGCAAATATTTGTTATATAGTTCCTAATTTCCTATGTAAAGACTGATAAATATATGTGCAATTAGATAAGGTTATAATAAGAAGGGTTACTTTAACGTATTTATTAAATTATATAATTATTTATTAGGTATAGTAAATGAGATGTCATATATGTGTTAGGATTCACTATTGTGCAATTTTTAGGTTAAGTTTTGACTGATGGATATGCGATGTAAATAAAAATATAACTTATATCGAACGCTTGTATAATAAAATAAAATAATAACTTTAATATATTTTTATTGTTTCATTTTTAATGAACTTAAGTGTCTAAGTTAGAATTTATATTTTGAATAATTCAGTAATTAAATTATTCAAAATTATTTTTTGGTGGCGCAGTTGTAATTGCGCATGCGTTACCACTGCTGTGCTGAGGTCTCGGGTTCTATCCCCGGATCGGCTGAAGTTATATTGAGTTTGTCTATTTAGAAATATTCAGTATTAGCCCGGAGTCTGGATTTGTGCCCGGTATGGCGATAGGTTTGCCCCCTATCACATTATGGGACCAAAATAAATTCGGTGAAAAGTGCGGAGTATTGGTTACACCTCTGTCTACCCCTTAGGGGACTAAAGGCGTGAGTGTATGTGTGTTAGTTGATATTAACAAAGCATTACTTATATAGCTTAAAATATTATTTGAGAACATTAACAGATTCTATTTGGTACATGTTAATATCTAAATAATAATACTAGCCCTGTATAAAACATTGTCCCACTGCTGGGCACGGGCCTCCTCGTGAGAGGAGTTAAGTTAGGCCTTAGCCCACCACGCTTGCCTAATGCGGGTTGGTAGACTTCACATACCTTCAAAATTCTTATGAGAATTCTCAGGTATGCAGGTTTCCTCACGATGTTTTCCTTCACCGTTATAGCAAGCGATAATTAACATTTAATACACACATAACTTTAGAAAAGTCAGAGGTGTATGCCACTTGGGTTTCGAACATACGACTTTCGTCTTGGCAGTCCGTACCACAACCAACTAGGCTATTGCTGCTCATATGTTAATATCTGATAAACTTCAATTTGTTTAAACAAGTGCTCAGTTTATTTCATTGCTAGTGTACTAAAGTCCTGGGTTCCAATCCTACGACAGGCAACCACAGTTTGTGTCTGATATGATAAGAAGCTTTTCACCTACCACACCATAGTACTGAAATCTGCGAACTGTGTAGGTACTCTACCTACGCCTTCCTTGACACACGAGCAGACGGGCCACCTGATGGTAAGTAGTCACCGCCGCCCATACACTTCTGCAATACCAGGGCACAGCAGAGCCGCTGCGTACTGTCTGCCAGGGTACTGTTGTGAGGTTATGAGAGTCCAGTTAATCTCCCCAAAGGTAAATAAAAGTCATGAATGCTTAGACTAATATATTTACTAACCGGTATTCTACAATAGTTATACTTTCTGTTTGATGACATGTGGGAGGTCGAACTTGCCCCGGACGCACTTCAGCTTCACTCCCGGACAGTCCTTCAGCCTGGAATTTGAATGGAATATTGGTTACAATTTAATAAGCATTAATGACTGCACCTGACGATAAGACTATTAAAATCTAACCTATGTCTTACTAGCTGTTGCTTCGCCCGCGTGGAAAAAGTATACAATACCAAATACTAATTTTCATGCGTTTAACTTCAAAAATGACGGATTTCATACAAAATTTCATCCCCTATTTTATCCCCATAGGGGTAGTATTTCCAAAAACCCTTCCTTAGTGGATGCCTACGTCATAAAAGGTACCTACTGTCAAAATGTCAAGTCTCTAACCCCAGCCGTTTTGGCTGTGCGTTGATCGATCAGTCAGTCAGTTTCTTCTTTTATATATACAGATGGATGGATGTTTGTTACTCAATCAGGCTACAACGGCTGGACGGATCTGGTTGAAATTTAGCACAGAAATAGATTATAGTCTGTAATAGCACATAGGCTACTTTTTATCCTGAAAAAATTTACAGTTCCTATGGAATAACAAAATATAGAAAGATGTAATAGCGTAAATTTTCTCTATGGATTGCATACATTTTCTACGTACGTCTTGCAGTGACTGGATATACACTGGCGGACCTCGGAATGCTAAAACATTGTTGGGCTTATCACATTTGTACAATGGTATGTTCTTTCTCCACAACGAATCATTGAAATCTATATTTAAATATTCATAGTTTTCAAGTTTAGGGGAATTGCCAAGTTTTAAGTCATTTGGGAGAGGCCTACGTCCAACAGTGGACTGACACCGGCTGATGATGATGATGATGACGAAGTCATTAAAAATGTGTTCGTTTTGTTACAAATTGTTATACTTAAAAATATAAACATTGCTTTCTTCTTTCAATAAAGCTGGCCTTATTTGAGGCCTAGAGATGGATAGCAAAAAAAAAAATACCATACATTATTATAAAAAAAACCTTGCTTATCTTTACCATTAGCAATTTACATTCAAATTAATATGTTGATATTGAAATTATTTAACTTGAGAAAGCTTAGGTTATTACTTAAACTTTATGTATAGTACGCGACAGCTCGACATGACGATTTTCTAGTGATGTGACAAAATGTAGCAGGTAGCTTATATCGATATTTATTTTACTGCAATGCAAGAAAATAAGACTATAATTAATTAAATATGGTTTTTTATAAGTAACATATTTTATAATAATATTTTATTCATCACAATCAATATCAATTATGGGCGATTTTAATTGTTTATTGGGTCCTGCTAATTTCGATTCGTATTGTATTCTGGGCAAAGTTCTAAAAAGCCGGTGTAAAACGCAGCCATATCCAATGTCTGATTGACAGGGTAATTATAATAATTGCCGTTTAATGTCACAATTTTCTAATACTTTTCAGATTAGTTCTCGTCTTTAAGAATTAATTATTGGTTTTTTGTTTTAACACGTGGCGAGGAAGCGACCGAAGTCATTTTAATACACAACGACAAAGAACAATGTGGGCGAGATCGATATCGAAACACGCGATCGATGCGAACTCGTGCTCGTGCAGCGCTACGAGTAAGACGGCGCGAGCGATGTGCGGGTTTGCGGGGTGAACCCTCCCCCGCGCCGCACCTCATACCCCGATTGACATGTCGACCTGTCGCGAACTATATATTAATATGATAATTTGAGGAAAGGTTATTTATTAATAAAATCTTTTATTGATTATAAAATATATTTTACCCACTCGATCCCACTCAAATCAAATCACAACGATTCTAAAGAAGTTTCACTTCAAAAAAATATAAATTTATAAAGAAGCCAGACAGAGTGGCGCCGTAACGCGTTAAAACATTACTACTTTACCTTACTGTTAAAAATGTATATTATGACGAATATTCTATACTGTCTTTTAACTACGTAGCTTTGTTTCAATATCTCCCGGACTAGATCTGCGTGTGGTTACTGTCTACTAACCTGCCGACCCTGACGAGCACGATGTTATGTTCCTGCAGGTTGTGTCCTATCCCGGGCACGTACGCGACCATCTCCTTACCGTTGGAGAGCCGCACCAGCACGCACTTCCGGTTCGCAGAGTTCGGCTTCTTTGGTTTTTTTATTACCGTTTTTAGTACTACACCCTGGAATTATACGTTTACATATACATACATACTTCCAACAGTCACACACTTCTGACCCCACACTGGGTCATTTTTTTATTCTGGCACGGCAAAGTGACCACACTGCACCTGATGCGCAGTGCATTCTAGTTAGAGTACCAAGTAGCGAATGACAATCTATCCATCGCTACTTAACAAATCATGCCGGCCTGCTGTGTAGTTTCTTAAAACTACGCCATGGGGCAGGTGAAGAAGCGGTCGAGGGTCTAGTGTCATACTCAGAAGGCCACAAAACGGTCAAACATCGACCCCCAATAAAACCCGGATGTACACTGACTGACCCTGGAACGAGGAATACTTGCGTATGCCACTATAGCGGGTTTTGCACCCTGTGTACGGTAGTCGCTACCAGCAAATATTAAAAAAATATATTACTTTTGAAACATTTGTATTTTTTACATTTGTTGCTGACACTTAAAGTAATATTTAAAAGTTCAGGATCAAATGACATTACAATTGTAAAAATAAATTGCGTGAATAGAACATTGTTATGTATGAAATATGCAATCTTAGAGTAGTCTTAAATACTCAAAGTATGCAATTCGTTCACTTCAATTCACTTAGAACATCTAAGGCGGGTTTAACAGATCACAGAATTTATATCTAAAATAAACAACAATTATAATTAACGAATTTGTTGTGTGTATCGCGATTAATTATTGTGACTAGTACCTTGGCGAACGGGTTGCCGTTCAGTGGATTCCTAGATTTCCTCTTCTTTATATGAGGTCCGGTTCGGTGCATCTGTGCTAGCGACGCCATTGTCCTCGCTAATAACCCAGTAGGGGAAGTAAGCAGAGACGGTAGTGGTGTGATTGGCGCTGGTAACTGTGGTATCGCTGGAAACAAAATCGCAATGATTCAAGAAGATTTATCACGTAGTTAGTTAGGTGTTTAAACTTCGAACGATTAGCAGCTTAAATGAAATAAATACACCCAAGTCACACACATAGTTATAACCCCACACTAGGTAAACCTGTATCGTGGATATCAAGATCTACGAGTGCCTCGGCGCAGTTGTAATTGCGCATGTATTACGACTGCTATGCCGAAGTATCGGGTTCGATCCCCGGGTCGGGTATAGTATGTACGGGTTACACCTCTGCCTACCCCCTTCGGGGATTACAGGCATGAGTGTAAGTGAGTATAAGTATGTTTAATTATGTTTTTTTTTTATTTCGGCTTGTAGTTGATTTTACTTTTGATGTTATATTTAAAGTGTGGTTTGTACCCAGTAGTAACCATCTAGTGCGTCTAATTTATAATACCAAAAGTACGCCGACTTCAATAAAAAACAATTTATGCGTCCCTATAAAATTTGAGGGTTGCCCTCGCTTTTTCTGAGATCCCATCATCAGAACCTGACTTGGTGCCAATGGGACCACCTGGGAAGTATACCCTTTTAAACAAATAAATATTTTTTTGACTCGGTCCAGGCGTCTTCGAGTAATCGGGGACCATATCCTTTTTCTTTTTTGTTGTTGTCGCGGGGAAAGCGTTTTATTACTGCCGCCCGCTCCGGAGGGAAGCGGAATAAGAATAAAACGGGTATGCTGGACTAGCCGGTCATACGACCCAACATCCCCCTCGCACGGATGATGGCTATCCGTGCTGCCGCTGGGCCGAGTCCCTAACCCCTATATACAACCCACCCGACACTACCAGCTAAAACTCCGAACATATCCTACGTGTAACGGGAATAACGCACATCCTCAGACACCCCAATTTAAAAATATTATTACAATCATAATTCTTTTATTGAAATTAGACTGCGATGAATATAAATATTGTTTTTTATGAAATTAGTTATACTAATTTTCGACATTATAGTTCGTAATTTTTGTTCGAAAAGACTTTATCGCATCGAGTTATGTTTCAGTTTCGTTTGTCTTGAACGTTAAATTAAAGGGTGACTATTATTTACCTGAGTGTTAATTATGTTCGGAAAAAAAATCGTCTGTTAAAAAATTTATGATATCGATTCAGTCGCTTATTCTGAACAAACTACTTTCAGAGTTTGCATTAATCATGTTACATGTTGTATAAAAAAAAGATTCCGACGAATTGAGAACCTCCTCCTTTTTTTGAAGTAGGTTAACAACCCAAGTAGTGTCACTCAATCAATCAAGCGTCGATACCTCAACATGGCCTACACATCAAACAATACATTTAGCGTCTTTCATTACCCATAAATAACACCCAATAGTCTTTTTTTTTTTATAAAAAACAACAGCGCGATTTTTAAGGCATTTTCTGCCTCGCACAACCACTCTGTGGAACCAGTTATCGCCGGGGGTCTTTCCGAACCGTTACGACTTGGGAACCTTCAAGAAGAGAGCATATTCTTTCCTGAAAGGTCGGCAACGCATTTGCAAGCCCTCTGGTGTTGCAGATGTTCATGGGCGGCGGTGATCACTTTCCATCAGGTGAGCCTCCTGCCCGTTTGCCTCCTTTTAACATAAAAAAAACCCAATAGTCACACACGTAGCCCCGATCCCACTCTAAGATACGAGTCTTGTGTTGTGGGTATCAGGGACTACGAGAGACTTTCGGTCTCACAACACCCAGACCGTATACAAATATCTGTCTGTCACACAAACATTCGTCCTGGTGCGGGAATCGAACCCACATCCTCTCGTTTCACAGCCGGCTACTCCGCCACGTAGGCTTTCAAATATAGACTACTTGGTTAATGTTTAGACACTTTGATGTTTAATCCAGAATACAAATACAACCCAAGCTAAATACTCGAAAACCCTTTTATCTAACTGTGCCGATTCTGAGATACCGTTACAGATCGTAAGCCGAAGCGGGCAGGTGACAAGTTTCATTGTCGGTGGAGGATTATCGGCAGATTTCACTAAGAGAACAACTCTTTCAATATTATGAGGTTGGAAATGTGTCGTTTTGAAGGCGTGACGAATTTATGAGCAGTATGTATACTGTATAGAGTACAGTTATTTGATGGGGTTGTATCATCGTAGGAGAATTTTATTGAGGAAAATGCATTTTCTAATTGAGGAGGATATTTTACAACTTCTGCTGGTAACATCGAGCGCGTATATAATAATCATTGGTAATAACACACACATACCATGTGTTGTACCACCCATGTTCCATATGGATTATCTTGTGTCATGGGTATCAGAAAATACGAGAATCACATAAGGGGTTTTCTCGGTGTACGGATTGAATTTGCGGCTTTTAGTTTCATAACGGCTATTAGCACACTATGCCATGGAGATGATATATTATATCAAGTAAATAGAAGCAATCAGTTTTAGAAGCATTTGAAATGTGGTGCTACAGACGTATGCTGGCCATTAGCTGGACACAAATAGTGAGCAATAAGGAAGTCCTACGTCAAATCGGCCAGAAATGTCAACTTCTCCTCATCAGAAAGACTAATTACATGTCTGGGACTTTGACGAGGCGCAAAAGATACGAACTCTTGTTATAATGATAGGCAAGATTGTTGGGAAAAGACGAGGGAAAACATTGGAGGTGACGGGCATCGTGAGTGCTGCGACAGGATTAAATATTCCAAGCTGATGGCAAACCTTCAATAATAGGAGAGGTAAATGAACAAGAAGAAGACGAAGAAGTTAGTGCAGTCCAAAGCAACAGTTAAGCTTTGGACGTGGTATAGGTCATAAATTAGAACGTAAATTAAAATATTTTCATTTAATTAGTCTGAATACAAAAGTTTTATTAACGACAGGACTTAACCAAATTTTTGTTTTTCTAAATGCAATCTCTTTATTCATTTCAAGTTATTTAAACCATATTCGAAGATGCATCAAAAATATGATCGAAAAATATAATACACACAAAAGCCGATACACAAAGGCGTGTCCCACACAATTGTGGCGATTGTGTCAATTGTATCTGACGAAAGGGTGGCACAATTTGTTTCACATATCCTTACGGGAACTCCGTATTGACACGTTACTTGCTATTTTTTGCTATAACTGTCAGGTATTTAAGACGGGTTTTCAATTTTATTTAATGCATTATGTATTAAGTATGGGGTAGTAACTGTGGACTGTTTTCTTTTGTCTTTTTTTATATCAAGCTGTGGGTGTAGACCGTGTGACCATTACACATGAGAAATACGGTTTCACATGATCAGATCATGTTAATAGGTCAGTTTTGTAATAGACATATTATGCCCGTTTGCAGTATACTTTTACAATAGTAAGCGTTGTGTGAAGAAGCAACTCAACAGGCCGGCATGGTTATGTCGAATAACGAGAGATGTTGTCTGATTTTGATACTGTGTTTAACCTTGGTTACTTTGCGTGTCAGGATAAAAAAATATGCTTATGTGACAATGACCATGGTCCACGGCTTATAAGTGACGCCAGAGTAAAACAAGAAACAAAATGTCCTAATGCCCGTTTGCAGAGCTTCCTGCAAAATTTGTATATAAAATATATCCTTAATGGAATTTAAATTAAGGGAAGTGTAGTAATATCGTTCATATGATGCATATGAACGATATTACTACACTTCCCTCCTCCTCCTTGCATCGCTTTCCCCATTGCTGAGGGTCGTGACCTCCTCCATGAATATCTTTTCCCATAATGATGTTCTTCCGTCTGTCACGAGTTCTGGCAACTTGAATAGCATCATGGACTGTCATGGAAAGGTTGTGGCGGATTTGGTCGGACCAACGTGTTGGGTTGCGACCTCTCTCTCTTTTGCCCTCCACTTTGCCAGTGACGATGAGTTTTTCCAGATTGTTATCAGTCTTCCTGGCAATGTGGCCGAAGAACTCAAGGTCTCTGCGTAGACGTTGTTGAAAGTCTTGTAGTGATGTTGAGTTCCTTGAGTATCGACACGTTAGTCCGGTGTGCTGTCCAGGGTATTCCAAGCATTTTCCGCCAGCACCACATTTCAAAAGCGTCAATTCTTTTGCGGTCCGCCGCAATACTACACTTATTAATGTTTATACATGAAGATACATGTGCTGAAGTGCATGTTTATTATACAACTATCTTACTACCTTATTGTACCTATTTGTATAGTATACTAAGTATTTTTCACATTACATTATAAATTCCACTAATTTGAAATCATACTATAATAAAGCTGACGAGGCACTTTGTCTGTACATTAAATATCTTTAAAAATTTTGACTGTAACGTGCTATATTATCGATATAGAACCCAAAACAATTGTTCTTGGAATTATTGTCTTTGTTTTTTATCCTGGCTCAGCAAAGTGACCACACTGCACCTGATGGTAAGCGCAATTAGAGTATCGAGTAGCGAGAGACGATTTATCCCTCGCTACTCAACACAATCATGCCGGCCTGCCTCTTCACACTACGTCATGGGCAAGAAGGTAAAGAAGCGGTCGAAGGTCTATTGTCAGAGTACTCAGAAGGCCGCAAAATGGCCAAAGATGGTACGCCAACTTTAGACCCCCGATAAAAACCGGATGTACACCGGCTGATTCCGGAACGCGACACACTTGCGTGTGCCACTATGGCGGGTTTTACACGCTGTGTACGGTGGTCGCTATCCGGGCGGATATGAATATCCTACCACCAGCAGTCTGTCTGTCTGTCAACGCATCACGTCCAAAGTACTCTATTACGACAAAAGAATGAGAGTACCTCGAGGTAACATTTAGTATTTATATCATTAAAATCGGTGTGTTCAATCAAAAGTTGATTCTGTTTGAACGAATATCTGTATTATGCAAAGAGCAGTTGTGAGTGATGAAATGATATTATAAATTGATATTATAATCGGGTTCGATTCCCGCACCGAGACAAATGTTTGTGTAACAGACAGATAGTTGTTTCGGGTCTAGGTGTTGTGAGACCGTAGTCCCTTGTTTTTGTTGATACCCACGATATTACCTAGTGTGGGGTCAGAACTATGTGTGTAACTGTGGGGTGTATAAAAAAATAGTATAAGACGCGTATAACTTCGAGGCGGGCAAAGCCACCGGCAACAGCTAGTAAGAAATTTTTATTTTCATTCCTAATACATTAGACCAGAACACTTGCTACTTAAAAGGACAAACAATTTATACCATAATAACATCACACTATCCCAAAGATAGCTTTCCAAGAATGAAAACAAGGAGTTATGAATAAAATCTACTGTAGAATAGCAATTGCACATTGGACGGAGGACAGCGAGATGATCACGTAGCGTATTGGCCACTGTTAGAGATAATCGCTGGTATGACGAATATGACAGGCTTGCATCTGCTAATGCAAGCGAGTGTGTGGTACAGGCTATGAGATATGGCGGATAGGTCACATAAAAATATTGGAACGCGTGGCTTACTTAGTTATTTGTAAATCAAAATTATTTAAAAAAGAAATAATCTATTTAATATTGTACATAAAACAGATCGGCTACAGAAAGAGCTAACAAGGGCAGCCAGGCTTACATTACGAAGGATATTTGAGACCGGCTAGCATGTTTTTTTTATACCACGATGGTGGCAAACAGTACGTCCGTCTGATGGTAAGCGGTCACCGTAGCCTACGGACGCTTGCAACACCAGTAGCATCACATGCGCATTGCCGTCCCCAAGGACCCTTGGGTTAAGTTACTACCCCTTACAGAAAACCGATGTGAAGTAACAGGTTGCTGCATTCACAAAATCAATCAGTCACAAATCAATCTTCTGTAGCCGCATACCTTTTCTATAAGATTGGCAACGCATTCATGATTCTTTTGGTCTTGATGTTTATGAGTGGAAATTACTTAGAACAGAACCTTAGTTGCCAACATTTGATGTAAAGAAATTGATGATATAACCAATTTCACAATACTCAGTCTCCGATCACTTGGACATCTTATTAAGATACAGTACCTGCTCTTTTTGCGGATTATAATCCGTTAATAGTGGGCATTGTCCACAGATGACGGACACTCCGGCTTAAAATGTATCCCTTTGTGACAGTGTGACTCTTGCAAAAAACGGGCGGACCCGCGGGACAACCGAGCATTTGCAGAACTTTCCACGAAACATAAATCATATTTGTATAACACTTTTCAATGGTAACTCTATCAGCGATAGGGTTGTGGATTCAGCTTCGGGTTTCGTGATAAGATAGAAAAGTTTTCGTTGTGTGAACTGATCGAACGATGTTAGAGCAAGGCAATAGTTAGAGTACTTATTTACAAAGCTCGTAGATTATTTATATTATATAAAGACTAGATATAAAATATTAATAAATAACACGGGATTTCTATTGAATACAAGTTGATAAAACTACTTTAAACATGGGTATTTAAAAACACAAAACTTACTGATGTTTTGAGACAGAAAATGCCAGACACACATTAGTTTTAAGTCTAGTCACAATTTAATTATCATTATGCAAGATTAACGCACAGCGGGCTTAGAATATCCCTGTCTGCGTCTTCGAGATTTCGGCGTACCTATCTCGAATTTAAACCTGCACATCACTATTCTATTGTATAACTTATAATAGTTATTCGCAATTTTCGTGCACTGTTCACAGTTTAGCCCAGTTACTGCAGATAGTGTGCCAACGTTAATCCCAGAGTTACAAAGTAAAAGATTACGCTTTGTAAAGTGTAACAAAATCATAACTTTCTAGGAACGATAAAGATATGATTTGCACGAGCTTATTTACTTTGGGTTACTAAATAAATAACATGATAATTAATAAACTCAACAGTCACACATATAGTTCTAACTCCTGACCCCACACTACTTCAAATCTGTATTGTGGGTTACAGACCCGAAACAAATGTTTCTGGATCACACAGACATATGTCACAGTATGGGAATCAAACCCACAGCCTTTTGTTTCATAGCCGGCTACTCGCCTGTTGTGTCACCGAGTCTGTCAATAAGCAATTCGGTCCTGATTATTAGTGATCTTCGCTAGCTATGAACATCCAAAGTACAAAAAAAATACGGATGTGTTGACGACCAAGGAATAAAATGGGGATAAAAACGATTTGGGCCTCTGAAAATCGCACATACTGTCCGAAGCGTAAAAGATTTCTGTCATACTGACTATGCTAGAAAATGCTATATTAAAAGAAGCCATTGAACATATCATAACCGAATCATTATTCATTGACAACATACGACAATCATGAGAAAGGCCCAATCTTTATCGTCCCACGTCTGTTCCTACTGACCATTTATTTGCACTGGCAAGTGTGTGGTTACATCCTTTATTTATTTGCATAAAAAGGCTTTCAAACGGTGTTTGAAGTGTTTAATCTGCGGTTAAATAACGGGACTTTTTTGGTTTGAGAAAGAGATAAAAATTCATAATCGTAAAATATATACGCAGTCACGACTGTAATCCTCGAAGGGGTAGGCGGAGCTGTTACCAGTATACGTCTGTATACATTTCTCCGAGTTTATTACCGACCCATGATGTCATAGGGGCGAGCATGTCACTGTACCGGCCACAATTCCAGACTCTGGACTGATATTGAGTGTTTCGTAATAGAATAACCCAATCACTTTTACCCGACCCGAGGATATACCTCAGCTGAACCAGAACCTTCAGCATAGCAATGGTACCGTGTACGCAATGACAACTGCGCCACCTGAGGCAATCTCGCAAAATATGTGAGGAAAATATCACTCAATTAATTTAAAAATGCGATAGGTACTTATCTAATAAAATAAAATAATAAAACTGCAGAGGCACGTTGTCTCTACATTAAATATTTTTGCAGAATTTTGATTATGTTATGTTATAATATCGATATAGAACGCAAAACATTTTTTGGAATTATTGTTTGTCTGTGTGTCAACGCATCACGTCTAAAGTAATGTGTTTTTTTATAAAAGAATCAGCAATAAAACATACGTGCATAATATATCGAGGTAACATTTAGTTTTTATTTCAATATACGTGTTCTTATAATTTATTGCATACAAGATTGTAATCTGTTTTGTGTTTATTAGATAAATAAATATGAAGTGATTAGTAAAAGCTAACAAGTTAGCTCCCAAAAATAATATCCACGCGGGCGGAGCCCCGCTCAACATCTAGTAATATAATATGTATGCATATCCAAGAATTCTAAATAGGTAAGAATTTCGAAGTTATATGAAGTCTACCAACCCCTATTAGATCAGCGTGGTGGATTATGGACTAACCCCTTTCGTTAGTAGAAGAGGCCCGTGCCTTTACCTATTGTTGCTTGGTTTGAATTAATTCACCAAAAGTTGAATACTGCCTATTATATTCAAATATGAAATCATCAAAAGCACAATTCTTAACAATTTATTTTCTAATAACTTTACCAAGAAAATTATCACAAAGCAGATATTGCAAATGCAATCTCTGATGGAAATCTCGAGTCATGGAACCACAATGAAGGTGTGAATGGTGAATTGTGGCGACTGCTACATGTTGCGGATTATTTTCGATTGACCATTTCGTAGTGCGGTCAGTTTGGGAACGTGCTGACTCATTATAACCCCTTTTTATTTATATAGGTTTAGTACGGTTGGCAAAAAAATACATACTCGCTTTTAGAATAAACTGGTTACACCTCTGCCTAGCCCTTCGAGGATTACAGATGTGAGTGGGTGTGTGTATGTGTGATTTTAGAATATAAAAATTTAAAAAAATTGTTTAATTATACTACAATATGTACCACCCACTGGCGATCCATTTAAATAAATAAATATACAAGCACAAGTAAAAATAATAGAAAAGTCTAAGCCGGAATATTCAAACGCAATTAAAACATAAAATAAGTGTTAGACAGTCGGACAGTTACGTAGCTTTTTAGTAGTTTTTTTCTGGCACGGCATAGTCACCACACTGCACCTGATGGTAAGCGCAGTGCCGTCCAGTTAGAGTATCAACTAGCGAACTACAATCTATCCCTCGCTACTCAACACAATCATGCCGGCTTGCTGTGTAGCTTTTTCACTACTCTTAAAGTACCCAGATTCATAGGTAGCTGGCAAACTGTACCACAGCTTTTATTATTAATAGTAGTATTTTAGTATTTGGTCGTAAATGTTATTAAATGAGCCACCTTAATCTATTTTTTCAGCCCATCATAGCGTTTGAAATTTAGTCGAGACGTGTAGAGACGAGACGTGTCATTGATAGTGTTTGTTATTGACTTTGGTGAAATAATCATAAAATTAGACGTGATCGTTTGTCTAACAGAAAAAATATGTTTAATTTATAAAAGATATTTTGTCTAAATTTTCACGTATATACCTTTACATTAGTTATAAGAGCATAAACGTATAAGTTGTCATGAAAAAGTAACCAAAATAATTTTTTTGCTATCCGTACTAAATCCTAGAGGACATAATCCCCGTCCACGCGGAAGGGTTCTGTGCAAAATGACAGGCGCGCGACACAATAATCTCTCAAACAAATATTATTGTTGACCACTGTCACCCACGCATACACTTCACGATAATATGGCCTCTACATACACGGGAATAGAGAGGAGAACAGCATGGAGTCGTGAATGCAGCTGTCCAATGCAGATGTTGATTTGTTTTTGTACATTGTCAGTTATTGCATTTCCTATATAAATAATCGTGTTTCGCAAATCTTGTTGCAATGTAGAAATATAATATGTATGACGGGTGAAACGTAATATCACAGTGAAATAAAACTTATTTTACTCCGTCCGCCCCATGACCATCAAGGCTGTAAAGCTTTCGGGAAAAACGAAAACAAAACGAAACGTCGGTATTAAAAAAGTTAAGTAAACCGCGATAGCATCCCTAAAATTAGTTTTATTTCATTGTATAGTATTCGCGTAAACATAAGAAACCATTAAATAATATCACAGATTAGTAACTTAGTACAGTAACTTCTGTAAGTTTTCTTTTTGTCTATGTGTTTTGGGAGCTTTAAGTGACATTTTCACCATGCCAGCATAATCATACCCTAAACATTATCTTATAGGTTCCTAACGGATCCAATTGTGTTTTCAAACCACCCAGAAATCCATTGAAATATACACACAAAATTTCATCCAAATTAGTCCATCCGTTTACATGGAGTTAGGTGACAAACACACATACAGAAGAATTATATTGTGTAACACACACATATATACACTTAACATATGAAAATAGAGGCTTTAATAAAATTTGTAACTACTGAAATCTAGTAAAAGGTAAAAAACTACTGAAGAAAATTCACTAATAAATCTGGATTATATTTTATTTTGTAAATTATTTGATTTGTAATAAACATAAACTATATGGAGGCTATTTAATCCCCCTTGCTGGTTCAATTCTCATGCCATTTGAATCATGGAAATGTTTGGTGTACTTATCTATCGCATAGGAAAGAGGCAGTTTAGGTACCAATAAGTACTCTTTTTAACCGACTTCAAAAAAGGAGAAGGATTACTCGAAGACGCCTGGACCGATTCGAGAAATTATTTTTTTGTTTAAAAGGGTATACTTCCCGGGTGGTCCCATTGGCACCAAGTCAGGATCTGATGATGGGATCTCAGAAAAATCAAGGACAACCCTCAAATTTTATAGTGACGCATAATAGTAAAACGCATATAGTTTTTTATTGAAGTCGGTGTACTTTTTATGATTAAAAAACTTTTACTTATGTATTCTGTGAAGAACATTGTAGGTTATACATTTGTATATTTAGATATATAATTATTTTATTATTATCGCAATGTATAACTATATGATTACCCACAACCCACATAAAGGTGCCACTAGTATACTCTTGGTTGCCGAAGTTTATTTTCATTCCAAGAGGTGATAGATAACAAGCTTATCACTACTATATTCGACACAAATTCCAATCTTAGCATACATTTAAAAACATGTACACATACATACACTCACGCCTGTAATCCCCGAAGGGGTAGGCAAAGGTGTAAACAGTACACTAACTTTTCGCCGAATTTCGGTCCCATAATGTGATAGGGGGTGAGCCTATTGCCATACCGGGCACAGTTTCCAGACACTGGGCTAATACTGAGCATTTCAAGATAGAAAAACCCGATATCACTTTACTCAAGCCGAGGATTGAAACCGAAACCTCAGCACAGCACTCAAAACACATGTGCAATTACAACTGCGCCACTGAGGCATTCGATTAATAACACATATTTAATAAAATGATTATTTTTGATCTTTCTAAAATAAAATTGAATATAGCAATTTACAAACTTTTACCATTACTTAATAATTAATTTAGTAAGACAATAAGTATTCTGCTTACATATATAATTACCCTGCTATACCAATATGCTGAAAATGGTGGAGGTTGTATGTTTGAATATTCAAAATGTTTATGTCAAAAATAAGTCAAAAATGTTGCTTAAATCAAATAGCCCGCCAAGCGTCGATATTATTTTGAAGTGTGTGTCAAGTAAAGAGAAATCCCTGGCTGTATTTTTCTAACTTATTGTAAGTATGCTGTGAAAATTGTACATACCTAAGTATAGTAAAGTGTAAACAAATCAAAATATTAACATTTAATTCTCATCTTTTTTCATTATTACAATTTATAGATGTAACGTAGTAATTTACCTTTAACTTGTGTGCACTGGGCTTTAATGCCAATCGAAAGTAGTGAAAACCCTCTTCTTATTAGATTCATCTAAAAATAAATTCAAACATAATTTTTTATTAATAAACACAACAAAATTATCAGATTTTACAACTTATTTGATGAATGATAAATACCTTAATGTTTTATAATTTAAGTGCCTTTTAAGTTTTAATGTCCCTATTTAATTTCATTTACAGAAATTTCATAACCAAAAATAAATAAAGACCAACATAACCTCACTTTTCGATCTGTCAAACATTATTTTTTTTATTCACTCTATAAAAGAGAAGGTAAAGGTTCTCCACCATACAGCCATGTCTGTCGTTATTTTGGGCTAGAATTGAAGTCTTCTTCTTCTCTGGTTTTAACTTATACAAAAGGCCAAAGCCATGTCTGAAATAGTCACAATTCAAAAGGCCGAAGCCATGTCTGTAATAGTCACAATTTAAAGGCCTAAGCCATGTCTGAAATAATTTTTTCACTTATTAATCACAATAAAACATCACATCACATTCCCGCTATTTTTCATTATTTTCTCAAACATTTAATGTTAGAATTCTTAGGCCTTAGGAAAAAATAAAAACATATATTGGAAAAATAAATAAGACATGGCTTAGGCCTTATTGAAAATAATAACACTTTATTGACAGATAAAATTGAAGACTTGGCTTAGGCCTCACTGGGAAAAAAACATATTTTTATACACGATTGACGAAGCTATATGGGCTGGAACCCTTTGCCTTCCCATTACAAGGGAAAAAGGAAAAAAAATATGTTAGAATTTTTGTATTTATTCATACGTATACATACATCTCTGAAATAAACATATGCCCATAAAATATATGCTCAATTCTTTTGATACGACATTATATAAAGATAAAAATTAAAAAAGCAATTACTAATTATTATAAAATGTTTACTACGTTATATCATTATGCTGTTTAAATGACATCTATCGCCACAAAAAGAATAAATTATGCGCATTTACTATCAAGTCTCAGCTTAGTTCTACTATTCGTCGCTAGATGTAGATTTAACAATAAATTTTATCATCTAATCTTCACTCATGAAATGACAGGAAAAAAATATTTCAGGAAATTCGCTCACATATTGCTTTTACACATCAATGTATCTACCGGTGCTATGGATAGTCCTAGCGACTTGCTATGCTAATATTAAAAAGAAACGAGAAAAATATGGCGCCTTTGTTGTGCTCTGGAACTGTTTACTGGTCTTACAACAAGCACTAAGTAACTCCGTCACATGTTATTTACGTTATATTTTTGTAATAGCAGAACCCAATGAGCAACTTTGCCAAGTTATGGTATGTGACCTTAGCCACCCACAAACTCCACCTCCACGGGAAATCTCATGTACCTACCTACAAAATACAAGCTAACTTCACGTCGTATACACAGGTAATTTAAAATAAACAATTTTTATTCGTTCCACAACGAACTGGCTTAGGTCAAAAACCTTGCTGCCAAGTCATTATTTATTATATTCCTTATAAGCAAACTCTGTATGTTTTTTTCTTCATTTAAAGGTCTTGATTGTAAAATGACAATATCGCTCCATAAGTCCATCACTTGTTTACTCGTGTACTAGTCGCTTACACTATTTATATATTATTGCATACATATACACTCACGCCTATAAACCCCGAAGGAGTAGGCAGAGGTGTAACCAGTACACCCACTTTTCGCCGAATTTCGGTCCCATAATGTGATAGGGGGCGAGCCTATCGCCATACCGGGCACAGGTTCCAGACTCCGGGCTAATACTGAGAATTTCTAGATAGAAAAACCCAATATCACTTTACCCGACCCGGGGATCGAACCCAAGACCTCAGCACAGCGGTTGTAACGCATGCGCAATTACAACTGCGCCACCGAGGCAGGCAGTATATTATTGTAATAGTATTTTGTCATTTTCAGATGTCTATTCTATGGGACCACCGGGCAAAACTTTTTTACATCAAATTAAAACCATAAGTAATGTTTTACGAAAGGTTTAATTTAATATACTCATAACGTTTCATAAATAATCACACCACAAAAAACCAAGGATGTAACAACCGGTTTAATATTTGTAAACATGACAGTTAAAAAATTACAAGTTTTACACTTGAGTTACCTTGAGTTTTACAGATATATATTATTAAAATTCAATACATTATTACATACGCACACATTCACACTCTTAATTTGACGTAGATACGCAAAAAGGATCCAACCCACATTATGGTCGAAAATGAGCTGAGTATGCCAAACTAGTCTTTAAGGTCTACATTTTCCATTAGTAAAAACACCATAGTCAAAATATGTTAATTTGACCTTTTTATTATCATAGGGTACCAACCCACATGTATGTTTTATTTTAATTCCACAAAAACGATCCAACCGTTCTGGATTGTTATAGAGAAATTATATATTAAATCTGGTCAACAAGTTAAAACTTAAAAGAATCCATTCCACCTGGATCGCTCTTAATAAATTACGTATAGTGTTAAAGAATGCACTATACACCTTAAACTTCAATTTTCATTATCTCAAAAGTGTAATTTTGTGTGTTGGATCCTTTTTGCGTATCTACGTCCATATAAACAGAAACATTATTGTACGCTTCAAATAATTAATACAGTATATGATACAAAACGTTTTCAGCATTCTTTGTAATTAAATACGTTTTAGCTGCACTGATCTTTGGCTGTATACATAATACCACAGTCTAAAACTTATACAATTTAATGACATAAACATTTGTCTCGATCGAACCTGTGGCCTCGCGTTTTACAGCCACTCACCCACCGCACCACGAAGGTTGTCAATGACAAACAGGAGATTAAGTTTAAATCGATCATCGACTTTTTCCAACATTAGCTCGTAATTGAGTCAGAAGTTGACGTCACGTTAAAACAATACCAATTTAATGCAACACATGTAAAAATGTCAACTCCACATTGCAGTGGCTATGGCAGGAGGATTTAAATAATAGTATTAAGCTCAACCTGTCTAATGTCAGGAGCAAATTTTGACAACTTATGTATGTCCTTAAGATGTCTGTATCTCGCACACGTAGGGCTGTCTCCTGTGACACCACCAATATCTCAGCCCTGGGTTAATGGCGTCCAAGCCTGCACAGTGCGGCTCCACAGGGTTATCGCTGTGAAAGAACGTTAATATGTCATTATTATTATAGATGCAATAATCATTGAGATTAAAAGGTGCTAGTAAATGGTCTAGTTATAAATAAAAAATTGGTAATTTTTAAAAGTTTTTTTTTTATCGCGGCTCGGCAACAACACCGCACCTGATGGTAAGCGCAGTGCCGTCCAAATATAGTGTCAAGTAGCGAGAGACAATCTATCCCTTGCTACTCCACACAATCATGCCGGCCTGCTGTGTAGCTTTTAGACACTACGCCATGGGGCAAGGAGGTGAAGAAGTGGTCGAGGGTCTATTGCCAGAGTACTCAGAAATCCGCAAAACGGCCAAACTTCGTACCCCAACTCTAGACCCCCGATAAAACCCGGATGTACAATGGCTGACCCCGGAATGGCGGATTGTACACCCTATGCACGGGGCGAGCTGTCCGGGCGGATACGAATATCCTACCACCACCATCAGAATAATGTATAATTTTCGCGTAAATATGAAACCATAATGTATATTGAGTTTGGTCTAAAGTTCAAACAAGTCTTAGAAATAATTTCTTGGGCTTTAGAATGGTATCGTATTTTTATTTACCTGATGATTCTATCGCTCGCCCATTTATTGAATCCAGTGTTATCGATGTCTTCACCTGCAAAGTATAGAATGCTATATTCATATTCATTTAATGCTATGTTCAGACAGATGCCTTTGTTCTTCCCATAGATCACGTTACCCGATCCGTTCACTCAGCATAAGAAACGAGTATTAGTACACCCCAACAATCACATACATAGTCCTGACCCTCATTAGGGTCACACAAGGGACCATGGTCCCACAACACACCAGGCTAAACAAATATTTGTCTATCCCCCAAACATTTGTCTCAGTGCGGCAAGCGAATCGGGTACGATCTTGATAACTTGATAACAATACCCCGTATGTACTGTTCCATTGCTAGACATGGACCTCTAATAGAGGGTGAGGCTTTTTCCACCACATTGACCTATTTCTCTTTGCAAAGGTTTAAGAAGTCTTAAACCTTTGAAATTCTTCTTCTTTTTTACGGTAGGCAGCGGTTTTTCTGTGCCCTGGCATTGCAGAAGTCTATGGGCGGCGGTGACTACTTACCATCAGGTGACCCGTCTGCTCGTCTGCTTATCGAGGCACTAAAAAAAATCTTGTGGTGAATTGAAAGTGAACGTTTCCTCACGATGTTCACTTTCACCGCTAAGCAAGCGATAATTACCATTGAATATACAACCTATGAAATTCAGAGGTGTTTGCAATTTGGTCTGGTTTCGCACTGAACCTACCATCAACATTCTCCCAAACAGTGTAGTCGTTCAAGCTGTGAACTCCAACCCAGGCCAGGAGTTTGAACTCGGTGTTGATGATGGAAGGATAATGCATCGCGCGAACGATCTTCTGAATGAATGCAAACTCTTTCTGAAAGGAGAACACATAAATATTTTTAGGTTTTACAATAATAATTGAGGTTCAAAGAAGCATCATGCCTTACAAGTAATTACAATATATTTTTCTAATATAAGACGGCAAAAAAATAAAGATTAAAAAATAAAATATAATAATTAATATTACAAGATCAGACAAGACGCAGAATTATCAATTTAGTAATTCTTCTGTCCGTGTGTTTGTCACCTAACTCCTCCCAAACGACCGGTCCGATTTGGATGAATTTTTGTGATGAATTTCAATGAGTTTCTGGATGGTTTAAAACACAATTGGACAGGTAGGTGGCACTCCTGTCGATATTAAATTGATTTGCTGGGATTTGTGAGAGAAATGCCAGAGTGTGATCTTTAAAATATCATATTTAATGTGAGATTGCTCTTCCAGGTAGGCCGACGTCTGCCGGACCCGCTAGTAAAATAATAAAGCATGTCTTCATATCATAGTTTAACAAATGACAAGCCATATTGTGCCTGTGCTTTAGTCTGTTTGTTCATCGTGGAACGGTAGACAGAGATGTAATAATTCCTAAACACATCCATGTTTTTATTACGAAGTAATTGAGGCACAGAAATCTCAAAAAGTGCTAATTGGGGATCGAACCCCAGAATGCCCGCATAAAATGTGTTGACAAAAACAAGGCTATTAAATGAAGCAAGGAAAACTTATTTACCGTGTTCTAATTACAACACTGTTTGTTTTCCTTATATTCTGGTGTTGGGAAATGTAATATAGTTATTACAATGGACATTGTTTTGTATATAGTGTTGTGTGGAAGAGAATGTGGTATGTGGCGTGAAGGTTAAATACTATCACAATATTCACTTTCCTTATTTGAAAGCTGAGTTTCAACTGAATTACGGTTTTAATAAATTATTATATGCTTTCAAAAATCCCGCACATAGTCCTGACCCGAAAGACGAATACAAATGTTCTGTAATATCAGGAACTATGACAAACTTAAGGTGTACCACAATATCAAAACCTAAAACAAATAGTTAAATATGTATTTGTCAAGGCCCAGGAATCGAACCTACAAGCCCTAGGTGCACGTATCTACATATAATTTTTTGACCTACAGGGTCTGCAGTTTCAGATCCAGATCAGTTTCAGATTATGTTTATTTATATTTTTTTTTTTTTTTTTTTTAATCGAAATAGGCTTGCGTTTGACCACTATCTCGCCTGATGGAAAGTGATGATGTGGTCTACGGTGGAGCACGCTTGCCTAGAAGATACCTATTCACTCTTGACTTGAAGATACCCAGGTTATAATTTTCGGGAAATATAGACTCCGGCAAAGAGTTCCACTCTCTAGCGGTGCGCATGATAAATGTACTAGCAAAACGCTTCGTGCGTACTGGTGGAATATCAACCATGTATCGATGACGCTTCGCCGAGTCTCTTGTCGTCCGATGATGGAAAGGGGTTGGGGGAATTAAATTATGTAATTCCAAGGCACACTCGCCGAAATGTATCCGGTAAAATACCGATAAACTAGCAACTTTACGTCTGTGTTCAAGGCTTTGCAGCCTTGCCTCGACTATGGAATCGTTGCCTATGAGTCTCTTGGCGCGTCTCTCGATTGCCTCCAATGCCTCAAGCTGGTACTTGGCTGATCCATCCCAAAGATGAGAGCAGTACTCCATGCACGACCGGACTTGCGCTTGATACAGATCAAGGAGCTGTCCCGGCGTGAAGTACCGTCTCACCTTCGCAAGGATAGCCAGCTTTTTGGCAGCCAATTGAGCTTTATGCTCAATGTAGGAGCCAAAACTGAGAGTTGGAGACAAAGTTACACCAAGAATCTCTAGGTGGTCAGTTATCGGTACGGACACATCTCTGAAAGTAGGAGTCAGTTCGAAGGGACTCCGTTTAGCAGAGAATAGACAAGCCTGGGTCTTAGTGGCATTAAACTTGACCAGGTTGGCATCGCCCCAATCGGAGACTGCCTTTAAGGACAAGTTCAAGCGTTCTACCAAGGCCTCCCTGAGGGCCTGGACTTGCACTCCACTGGTTCGTGCATTAGATATGTAACTTTCTACCACTGTGCTGTCATCAGCGTACCCAAAAGTACCGGGCTTAAGCAGATCATTGATGTGCAGCAGGAATAGAGTCGCAGAAAGTACGGACCCCTGAGGTACCCCGGCATTGATAGCCAATAGATCGGAGGAGCAGCCATCAATGACCACTCGAATCAATCGTTCCCTCAAGAAGTCCGATATCCAAGCACATAGCCCAGTGGGCAAGCCATATGATGGAAGCTTGCTTAAGAGGCTATCATGCCACACTCTGTCGAAGGCCTTCGAGATATCAAGTGAAACGGCAAGCGCTTCCCCATGCTTCTCGACGGCCTCGCTCCAGATGTGAGTGACATACGCTAGAAGGTCTCCAGTTGACCGGTTTCGGCGAAATCCGTATTGTCGGTCACTTAGGAGGTCATTCGCTTCTAGATATGCCATGAGCCTGCCATTCAGTACACGTTCCATACTTTTGCAAAGTATGGACGTAACCGAGATGGGCCTATAGTTGGCAGGCTCAGCACGACTACCTTTTTTGGGCACAGGTTGCACGTTAGCTTGCTTCCAGGCTTGAGGCACTTGTCCAGTGACCAGAGAGAGACGAAACAGGCGAGTCAAAATAGGAGAGAGCTCAGGCGCACAAGTTTTCAGTACAATTGCTGGAATCCCATCTGGGCCATTGGCTTTATTCACGTCCAGATTACGCAACGTTCTTCTTACCTCAGTCTGACGAATGCGAATTTCTGACAAATGTGTCTCGCAAACTGGTAGACTAGGAGGTACTTCGCCAGCAGTATCTAAACGCGAAGATTGGGCAAAAAGAGAAGCAAACAAGTTTGCTTTCTCTTCAGCAGAGTGAGCCAAAGACCCGTCGGGTCTCAGCAGTGGAGGAAGTGAGGGGCGACGGAAGTTCGATTCAACTGATTTTGCCAGGGACCAAAACGCTTTACTACCCGCTGGGTACGAAGCTAGTTTCTTCCCGATTTGGCTTATGTGGTCAAATCTAGCTTGCCGTAGAGCCTTCTTGCATGATTTGGCAGCCTTGTTAAATGCTCTCTTCTTTAAGCGCACGTCCTTTGCTTTGCGGTTTCGAGCATCAACCCATGCCAGGTATGCCGCATGCTTCCGCGCTTCAGCGCGTCCGCACTCAGCCCCGAACCATGGGCGAGTTCCGCTTGACATTGCTACGTCGGAGAATGGAATGTAGTATTCCATACCTTGACGCAGCACATCCGTCACAGCATCCGCGCAAGCTGAAGGGTCTTCAGAAGAGAAGCAAATGGGCCGCCAAGGATAAGATGCAAAGAAAGCTCGCATCTCATCCCAATCTGCTGACTTGTATCGCCACACCCGCCGGGTGCCTCTAGGGCTGGGATCGGGCGGTGAGTAGGCAGATACAGATTTCACCAGACAATGGTCGGAGCTACCCAAGGGTGATGAAACCGACACTGAGTAGCGGTCTGGATCAGTTGTCAACAGAAGGTCCAAGCAATTGGCTGTGTGCGTGTCAACATCCGGGACCCTTGTTGCCACCTGGACCAACTGGGTGAGATTTTGCGTCAGCGCCAGCTTCCGCATTTCTCTCCCAGCATGGTCGGTACACTGGTATGGGAAAAGCCACTCTTGGTGGTGGGCATTAAAGTCCCCCAGTAGTACTAATTGGGCACAAGGGTACCGCCTTTGTGCCGCATCCGCCGCCTCACTGAGGTATTCTGTGAGCCTAGTCGTCTCCTGATCTCCGCTGTGCGACCGGTATACACAGGAATAAAGAATTTTCTCAATTCCTGTATCCACCAGTACCCAAATAACAGAGAATCTGGGATCTTCAAGATAACGGAGACGCCGACAACAGATGTCATCACGGGCGTACAAGCACACACCCGCATGTGGCTTAAAATTGTGCTCCAGAGTAAACCCTGGGTATGAAAGGTACGCCACGTCAGACGGACATCTTATCTGCGTCTCTGAGAGGAATAAGAGAGCGGGTCTTTCAGTCTCCAGGTGGTGATGGACCGCGACGAGATTTGAGTGCAATCCTCGGATGTTGGTAAGGTGCACTTTTAGTGAGAGGGAGTGCTGCCGCTGTGGAAACGTTCTCTTATTCGTTTTACTTTTCATTAATGTTTTATGGAAGAGCGAATGAAGGAAGAAAGACGGCAGTGGAACGAGACTTTATGCATCTAACTTTCAGACACAAGATGTAATACTATATTTTGCAATCGAGCAGCACGAGTAAGAAACACTAGCGTTGCTCTTTTCTCAACTCGTTTCAAATAAAATACTTTAACGTATTTTATAATTAGATCAGATCAATTCGTATTGTTGAGCAATATTACGCTTACTCATGTAAAAAGGTAAGCTAAGGCATTGTTTTATAATGGTTAATCTATTAGTGTGCTGTGACTATCAGAATAGTCATAAATCAAAGTATTACAATAATACCAGCCCTGTATACTGTTCCACTACTGGACCCGGGCCTTCTCTACTAAGTAGGGAGGTTAGGCCTGAGGCCACCACGCTGGCCTATTCCAGATTGGTAGAGTTACACATAACTTTGAAATTCTTGTTGAGAATTTTTAGGTGTAAGTTTCCTCACGATGTTTTCTAACAATGAATACGCATGGAACTTCCAAAAGTTACGTGCGTATTTTCCGGTTTTTGTCAGGGTCTAGAATTGGGGTACGATGTTTGGCCGTGTTGCGGCCTTCTGAGAACACTAGACCCTCCACCGCTGCTTCACCTCCTTGCCCCATGGCGTAGTGTGAAGAAGTAGGCCGGCATGATTGTGTTGAGTAGCGAGGGATAGATTGTTTCTGGCTACTTAACTTGATACCCTAACTGGACAACACTGCGCTTACCATTAGGTGCAGTGTGGTCACTTTGCTATGCCAGAATAAAAAAGTCTGAGGTGTATGCCATTTGAACTGATTTTGAATCTACGACTTTCGTCTCGACAACCACCACTCCCAACTAGGCCATTGCTGCAATACCAGTAGATTAATACAGACTTATAGAGTAACAAAGATTTAAATTTACCTCAGATTTAGGTACGGCTAATTTAGCTCCTTCTTCAGCACATAGGTCTCGTGCCTTTTGCCAGTTCTGCGCCAGGTATACCAGCTTGTATCCATGCCCGTCTTCTCGGTTTATTATGTAGCCTATAAAATGTTCAATGTATTTGTAAGTGCTATGCAGCAAGTAGGGTTAGTAAAAAAATAGGGGAAAGGGGTCTTAATAGCGCATATTGAATAGTATCAATACTAATGTATTTGCCGACGTTTCAACCGAATGACATCGGCTATGGTCATGGGCTGGCCAAGTAAAATTTAGGGACTTCTTCGGAAGTTGGGTTTCCGGGATAAAAAGTAGCCTATGTGCTATTCCAGACTATATAATCTATCTCTGTGCCAACTTTCAACCAGATCCGTCCAGCAGTTCTGGCGTGATTGAGTAACGAACATCCATCCATCCACACATTCGCATTTATAATAGTAGTAAGATTAGTGGAGATAGTGGCTTTTCAGATTATGAATACGTGTGCACAATATAACAAAATTTTCAATGCTATAGTGTGTATTCAAAATCTTAGAGGTCTCAGTTAAATATCAATGGGCCCTGTAATCCTTAATTTGTAAATAGCATTTTATTCGTTCTTCAGGCTTACATACATATACGTACATATACACTCACGCCCGTATCCCATGGGGGTAGGCAGAGACTATTGAGTGCCACAAGCTACGATCCTGACACACTTCTTTCGCCTCTTCCACATTCGTACATCTTCTCATATCTCATCATTATCTTCTACAAGCTTCTATACAGGTAATGACTAATATTAGTAACAATATCACTTGAACTAGGCATAATAATAAATATAGCTTTATTTTAGCCAGATCTCATTACACTCCTGGGCTAGTATTAAATACCTTTTTCTAGATAAGTACGTACCATCAAGAGTGTCGCCTTGAACAAACGCTGCGAGGAACAACGCGCACACCACGGTAGATCTGCGAATTTTAATTAAATTATTACTTCGTTCCATCTTTTATTCATTTGATGAGGTCTATATTTTATAAGAATTTGAACCTTGAACTGAATTAGTAATCACTATTGAACATGGGCTCTGAACTAAATGGTCTGTCTCGGTGGCGCAGTTGTAATCGCGCATGAATTACGACTGCTGTGCTGAGGTCTTGGGTTCGATCCCCGGGTCGGGTAAAGTGATATTGGGTTTTCCTAATTAGAAATCCTTAATATCTGCCCGGAGTCAGGGATTGTGCCCGTAATGACGATAGGCCCGCTCCCTATCACATTTTGGGACCGTAATGAATTCGACGAAAGGTGTACTGGTAACACCTATGCCTACCCCTTCGGGGATTACATACGTGAGTGTATGTGTATGTACGTATGGAACTAGGTGGATGACCTACATTAGGCCAGCGTGGTTCTCTAAACCCTCTAATTAGTAGCTTATACTCAGCAATAGAGCAGTGAACAGAGCTGGTATTATTTTTCCACTTTCACAGTTTCTTACTTCGTAGAATTTTGTATTGCAATACCTATTCTTGTAACTTAGGAGACCAGAAAATTCCCTAACCCCCTGTAATTAACACACTCATGTGTTCACGGACGGTGAATTCGTAAATGCACATTGAGCTGACTTCACAATGAAATCCTCAACACAACCAGGTCTAGACTGGATTACATAAGTGTTCAGCTGTCTACACGACGGGATGAACTCCTCAACATAATGAGATCACTCCGAGCAGCCTGTGAATAGACCAGAAGGATCTTTCGCTTCTAGCCAGAGTCAGGGGTGTCTAAATTTCCAGCTTGCATTTACAGTAAGTTCAATGGCCCCACTTTATCAGGCCAAGTGCGGAGAAAAAAGCTCTATATAAAAGATAGCTGTTGCTCGCGGCTCCGCCCGCGTGGAGGTTATGTTTGAGACAAAAAGTATACACTACAAAATACCAATTTTTATGCATTTAACTTCAAAAATGACAGATTTTCATACAAACTATCATCCCCTATTTTACCCCCTTAGGGGTGATATTTCCAAAAACCCTTCCTTAGTGGATGCCTACGTCATAAAAGGTACCTACTGTCAAAATTTCAAGTCTCTAACCCCAGCCGTTTTGGCTGTGCGTTGATCGATCAGTCAGTCAGTCAGTCAGTTTCTTCTTTTATATATACAGATAAAGTTCAGCTTATGCTTAAAAAACTAAGGTCTTTGCCCTCTTAATAAACAAATTATATAAATAAATACGATATCGGTCACTAACCTCATATTAATGTTCTTGATAATTCACAAACTTCACTGCACGAATGTGTATCTCGCACTGCTTCCTTCCCGACCAGTCTGTGATTTATAAGGAGCTGTGGAAAGTATGGCGTACCGTCAATACGTATGATTCATATGTTGTTGAGTGTTTGAGGAAATGATATACACTAGGTTCTGTTTACTGCTGTACTTGTATTATATTTTGTTATATAAATTTGATAGACCGATTTGTATTTTCATTTGTATATTGTTTTGTGTATGATTATGTTTCCTAAATAAATAATAATAAATAAATAATTTTCACAATAATTAAAAGCTAATATACAACATAATAAACACACCCTGATAGTGGTTTGTTAAGAACCGACTGAATTGATTTCAGTATTTTTTTTATCTTGACATGGCAAAGTGGCCCTACTGCACCTGATGGTAAGCGCAGTGCCGCCCAGTAAGAATATCATGTAGCGAGAAACAATATATCCCTCGCTACTCAAAACAAACATGCCTGCTTCTTCCCACTATGCCATGGGGCAAGGAAGTGAAAAAGCGGTCCAGGGTCTAATGTCAGAGTACTCAGAAGGCCGCAACACGGCCAAACAGCCACACACTTGCGTGTGCCACTATGGCGGGTTCTACACCCTGTGTGGTGGTCGCTATCAGGGCGGATATAAATATTTTACCAGCAGCAACATCTTTCTATATTTTGGCGCTATTCATCAAAATGTGCTTCTAAAAATCATATTAAAATGTGTTGATATTGTAAATTATGAACCAGCTTAAACATTCATTCGATCTAACGAAGCTACATTTCGGACTAATAGTTAAGTTAAAAATTAATGGAATTTAAATGTTGTAAATAATTTTATAGATTCATTAAATATTATTAGTATTTACAAACAGACGTACTTTCCTCATTATACAGTAAAATATACATAGTAAGATTTGTCAATGAATAACCGTTACTAATAGGAAACAGAGGATCATAACATCTATATGTAACATTTTGAAAGTGCTGTTCGTGCATAAAATATATAATAAGAATGTCACTTTTATAGAAAACAAGCTAAATTATTTTTTATCTAATATGAACTGAGAAATTCAAAGAATTGGGTGTGTCTGTTTAATGGGGCAAAGTAAAGTAGGTACTACGTAAAAATACATGTCTTTTGGAGCGACGAAATTGCTTACCAAGAGTTTTCATTCGCCCATTCTAAATTGTAAATTAATCCTTATGAAATATATTTATTTAATCACTAAGCTTAATTACACCATGAAAGTATATCGCTCCGTCGCATTATACTTCTATAAAATATTTACTAGTTCCGCTTATTACAGAGAAATCAATTCGGCCGTTTCCGTGAACCAAAATAAACCAATGTTCAGGCAGCAGACACTACTTCCTACTAATATTATAAATGTGAATGTTTGGATGGATGGATGTTTCTTACTCAATCACACTACAACGGCTGGACGGATCTGGTTGAATTTGGGCACAGATATAGATAGCAGTCGGGAATAGCACATAGGCTACTTTTTATCTCGGAAAAATATACAGTTCCCGTGAGATAGTTTAGTTTTACACAGAGCAAGGAATCAACATGATTTTTGCATAGTGGCCGTTTAGGAACCAGAAAATGATAAACACCACTTTTTATCCTGGAAAATGCACGCTTCCTATGGGATAGTAAAATATAGAAAGGTGTAATAGCTTAAGATGCCTCCATGGATTGCATACCTTTTCTTCCAAAATAACCTCCACGCAGGTGGAGCCGCGGGCAATTAATATAACCAACAGTGACACACATAGTCCTGACCTCAGACTAGGTCAAACCTGTATTGTCGGCATCAAGAACTACGAGGGAATACGGTCCCACAACACCCAGACCCGAAACCAATATATGTGTCACACAAACATTTTATTGAATAATATACTATTAACACAAGGCAAACCGTGTGTATATCTTAGTCCAGGATATTAAACCATTCATAGAAACCCATATGTGTGCCCTTTGAGCCTTAAATTAACTGTGGATATTGGTTAGTAAACTAACGTAATGAGGAAGTTCTCATGACGACTCTTATACGTATAACGTGGTTCGATGTGATGTCATAGTTTAAAGGGCGCTTTCTCTATGATATTGACTTTCTGGATACTAAAATGTTTTTTTTTATTCTGGCACGGCAGAGTGACCACACTACACCTGATGGTAAGCGCAGTGCCGTCCAATTAGAGTATCGAGTAGCAAGAGACAATCTATCCTTCGCTACTCAACACAATCATGCCGGCTTGCTTCTTCACACTACGCCATGGGCAAGCAGGTTTGATCTAATTTCTAATTTGGTTCTAATTTGATTGTATGTTGTTTGTTTCTATGTACATATTTTTTTTGTGTGCACAATAAAGAGTTTTGTATTTGTATTTGTGAAGAAGGGGTAGAGGGTCTAGTGTCAGAGTACTCAGAAGGCCGTATAACAGACAAACATCGTACCCCAACTCTAAACCCCCGACAAAATATATTTAGAAAGAAAGAAAGAAAGAAAGAAAAACGATTTATTAGTACAGCTAACAACACGCATATACCATAAAACAATGAACAACTTTATTATGATTAAAACTTATACTAATGGCACTTGCTTGTCGCAGCTGTGACAGGTAGGTGACCACTCAGCGTACTGCTGTGCTGTGGCACGTACATAGTACATACCACAACACAGCGCTGGTTTTCAGTGGTCACCTTAAGTGACGTACGGACGTCCAGCTATACCAGCTGCATTACCTACCTAAAACTATAATACTAAACTTATATTGAAAAAAAAAAAAAACAGAAATACAAATTAATAAAATATACACATACATATACTTTAATATATTATATTATATTTACATAGGCAAATACATTAATACAGATTTTACATATATTACCAGTACATATATTATTACTACTATCTTTTATCTATTTATTTCATTTTTTTTTTCATTTCTACCTGACAGTCTTCGTGGCGCAATGGTCTGTAGCCCGTTAAGACGATAGGCCCTGAGTTCAGCTCCCGCCTAAAGATATATGTTTATATGATCCACATGCGTCAAAGTACCTGAATACGTTCTTAATGATAATATAATCTATAAATCCGCTTATGATAGGTTCTAGTCGTTCTAGTCTAGAGATCTAGAAAGTTAGGCAACTTAACTGTTGACGATCTAGTGCAGGCGAGCTTAAGGCCGCGCAGCAGGGGGCTATCACCCCGTATAGATGAATTCCCAATTTCAGAGCATCGTGCGAGGCAAAACGGGTGGTCGGGCCTGCGTTGTTCGGTGCGCGGGGGCTCCAAGTCCCCTGAGAGTGAGATGGGCTGCTACGTGGCACAGCGCAGGGGCGGTTCCGGCAGCTATTTTAACATTCCTTGATACCCCGGGATCGCTCCGTAAGCGCCGAAGAAGGCCACCGCGGGGTTTTAGCTGGTAGTGTCGGGTGGGGTGTAGGGAATCGACCCAGCGGCTGCCCGGATAGCCGTCATCCGCGCGAGGGGATGCTGGGTCGTAAGACCGTCTAGTCCAGCATATCTGATTTATTCTTATTCCGCTTCCCCCGGAGCGGGCGGCAGTAATAAAATGCTTTCCCCGGGACAAAAAAGGAGAGCTTCAGGCTCAGCCATGTGGAATGGGGCGTGAAAGAATATTACCCCGGTCCACGGTAAACCCTTGCCTGTCGTATAAGGCGAGTAATAGGGTTAACTGTTAATTTGACTGAGTATACATCCCCGGTTGTATACTCAGTCATATTCTTGGGCGGGATGACACCACAGGAAACATACGGTGGCACCACTCTATATACCTACACGTAAAAAGACTACATATTTTCAAGATAATCGTTAAAAATCGCTAATATTTTTTTAACATTTTCTAACCCCTCTCGTAGAATATATGTTAATGCTCTCTCATTAGTAAAAGCCCTAGGCACGGGCCTAGTGAGACAAAGTTCATTACAAAACTGGTATTATTATTATCTTTTAGAATGTTTATTCATTATTTAAGAAATACTATAGAAAATTTATTGAGATAGAATATTTCGTGATGACGTCCTAATTCTATAGCGATTTGTTGAGCAGAATTCAAAGGAATTTCTCGACGTAATTTGTCCGTCCGTCTATGCACCTCAGATTACTGGCTCAAAGAGTTGATATCTTAGTATTATCGGTCACAAGCGGACCCGTGACCTTACGCCATCCTAGAGAAATAATTACACAAACACACTTATCGTCATGTTTATAATTCATATCGATATTTCTCAATTACTTTGTATTAGCGATTAAAGTTATTAAATACTAGCTAGCTGCACCTGGCATGCGTTGTAATGACACGTAAAGTTTTGATGAATTGCGATCAGTTAAACGGTATTGAAGTTGATGTTCTGCAGCGCCATCTAGTGAGTTTTATTTTTTTGGGCCAGGAACCATCGCGTATGAAGAACAACGCACCAAAGTTTCATCATAATCGGATGAATGTAGGAGTCCATAGAGGACAAACATACTTACATAAATTTTTATTTAAATATAGATAGTGGATAGTGTAGTAATATAATAATAATAACACCCAACAGTCACACACATAGCCCCGACCGCGACCCCACTCTAAGATACGAGTCTTGTGTTGTGGGTATCAGGGACTACGAGACACTTTCGGTCTCACAACACCCAGACCCCGGACACAAATATCTGTCTGTCACACAAACATTTGTCCCGGTGTGGGAATCGAACCCACGGCCTCTCGTTTCACAGCCGGCTACTCGCCAACTGCGCCACGGAGGCTGTCAAAAGTAGTTGACCAAGGTTTATCTACGAGTGGGTTAAGCAATATCTCTGTATATAAATTTGTGTTTTAGTGACTCAGGGATGACACACACTGTGACAAACGGTCAAACATTTGTCACGTTTTTTATATCCTGGCACGGCAAAGTGACCACACTGCACCTGATGGTTTTTTACTATAAATAGGCTTGCCTTTGACCACTATCTCGCCTGATGGTAAGTGATGATGTGGTCTACGGTGGAGCACGCTTGCCTAGAAGATACCTATTCACTCTTGACTTAAAGATACCCAGGTTATAACTTAAAATATAGACTCCGGTAAAGAGTTCCACTCTCTAGCGGTGCGCATGATAAATGTACTAGCAAAACGCTTTGTGCGCACTGGTGACAGGGCTCATTTTTTTCAGGGCACTTTTATTTTAGTAAATAATGCTCATAACCGGCTCGACTGGGCTATTAACACTGTCTCACAGAAAACCGACGTGATTTATTTATTTAAATTAACGTATTATTTTTAATCGAATATATATCGACGATTAGCGGGCTATTTGATTGCGACATTTTCAAAATGTTACATGAATGAGGTTAAAAATGTTGTTTTTCAGAAAAAATCTATAAAAAACTATTGCGTGGATTCTAGTAGAATTAATATATTACTTGTGTAAGCACGTGCTGCATCTTTATGACTTATTTTCATACATTTATGAGCATTATTTAAAAAAAATAATACCAGTTAATTAGAGCGCCAAAAAATGTACAAAAAATTGTAGCTAGGCTCAAAAGATGCAGAAAAATTTTGCTAATTCCGAATAAACTCAATGTCGCTTCAATCAAATAGACCACTAAAAGTCGATACATTCAATTTCGTGTCCTAATTACTCAACGAAGTGTGTTAGGTAAAAAGTAACAAATAAGCAGATAATGGCACAAAGAAATAAATCACCTAACAAATTAATTAATCGAGTATCGGTGCTCAGTGAGCGAGTCATTTGTCTTCGGCTGGACTCTAGATTCATTGACATTTAAGGTTGCCTTTACACCTGCAGTCTTTATTGAAGTATTATTATCTGCCAGTTACCATTTTTTTTTGTCGCGGGGAAAGCGTTTTATTACTGCCGCCCGCTCCGGAGGGAAGCGGATTAAGAATAAAACGGGTATGCTGGACTAGCCGGTCTTAAGACCCAGCATCCCCCTGGCACGGATGATGGCTATCCGTGCTGCCGCTGGGCCGAGTCCCTAACCCCTATATACAACCCACCCGACACTACCAGCTAAAACCCCGCGGTGGCCTTCTTCGGCGCTTGCGGAGCGATCCCGGTGTATTCAAAGGAGTGCTAGAATTGCAGATCCGGCAGGTTACCCTGGACGAATGCTTTAGAAATAGAGCATCACATAACGTAGAATTATTATATTAAATAAATAAATAACACCCAACCGTCACACCCATAGCCCCGACCACACACTAAGATACGAGTCTTGTGTTGTGGGTATCAGGGACTACGAGACCCTTTCGGTCTCACAACACACAGACTCCGGACACAAATATCTGTCTGTCACACAAGCATTTGTCCTGGTGTGGGAGTCGAACCCACGGCCTCTCGTTTCACAGCCGGCTACTTGCCAACTGCGCCACAGAGGCTGTCAATCTATTACCTGCTAGCTGTTATCACTACATGATACCTAGCTATTTGCACTGCTCCCGTGGGTCATGACCTTATATAGGAACTTCCATAATAAATAGGCTATAAGGTGCAATTTCAAATCTGACTTGTAGTTCCAGAGCGCGTTCAGATAATTACAATATCTTCAACTTAATAATTTAGTACTGTTATCGTGAATGAACCATGTCATGATATACCGGTATCTAACGAGATGATTTAATTAAATTATATGCCAGTAAACTAAAAGAAGACAGCTGCGTAAAATATGGCATACCACACATTATCCTTGCCATAAAAAAGCATTCAACAAAGCCTGTGAGGAACTTAAAGAATTGATCTGCCAAGCAGAGAATGACCGACTACAAAACCAACTGGCTAACCTTACTCCTAATAAAGATACCAATTATTCTCTGTGGAAGATGACCAAAAGGTTGAAAAGACCAAAAATACATATACCGCCCCTAGAAGACAACAATGGCAAATGGGCGAAAACAGAACTTGAAAAAGCCCAGGTATATGCTGAACACCTACAAGCTACTTTCAAACCCTTACCTAGTAAATACCCAGAACACGACAAGAAAGTATTGGAATATCTCGATGCACCATTGCAAATGTGTTTACCACTTAAAAGTGCCAGCACCAAAGAAGTATGGCGGGAAATATACAAATTAAAAAAAGGAAAAACACCAGGGTATGATCTAATCGACGCCCAACTGCTTAAGCAGTTGCCTAAAAAGGGTGTGACCCATATCACGGCCATCTTTAATGCTTGTTTGAGATTAACTATTTATCCTGCTCAATGGAAAATTGCGCAGGTTATAATGATACCAAAACCAGGCAAGCTGCTCCATAAAGTAAGCTCTTATAGACCCATAAGCTTACTTCCAGTTTTGGGTAAACTCCTGGAAAAAATTATACTAAACAGGATGCGCGCTTATCTACCAAAAGTTATTCCTCAACATCAGTTTGGTTTCCGAGAGCAACATGGAACTATAGAACAGATTCACCGCATTACGGACACTATAAGTCATACTTTAGAGTGCAAAAAATTCTGTTCTGCCATATTCCTAGATATCAGCCAAGCATTTGATAGAGTGTGGCACGAAGGCCTTCTTTCCAACTTAAAAGGCTGTTGCCTCACTCCTTCTTTCCAATTCTACGATCATATCTCAGTAACAGATGTTTTGAGGTGAAATTCAACAATATTACCACTCCCATACACGAAATTCTCTCAGGAGTGCCACAAGGAAGTATATTGGGCCCCGTACTATACTTGTTATTTACTGCAGATCTCCCAACGCAAGCAGATACCATAACAGCCACCTATGCGGACGACACAGCTATTCTCTCGACACACGCATCTATCATCGCATCAGCTAAACTACAAGCACATGTGAACAAAGTGGAGAAGTGGCTAGACAAATGGCGTATTAAGGCTAATCAGGGAAAATCCACCCATGTGACATTTACACTCAGAAGGCAGACATGCCCCCCAGTAAAACTTCATAACGAAGTAATCCCCCAGGCTGAAGATGCCAAATATTTGGGTATCCATCTAGATCGAAGACTCACTTGGAGAGAGCACATCTGGACCAAACGCAAACAACTCGATATGAAACTGAGGTCAATGCATTGGCTGATAGGTCGTAAATCAAGACTGACACCTGAAAGCAGAATAGCTATTTACAAAACTATCCTCAAACCAATTTGGACATACGGAATCTAGCTATGGGGTACTGCAAGCAATAGCAATATAGAGATTCTTGAAAGATTTCAGAGTAAGACACTGAGACTCATGCTAGACTAGCCCTATTACGTGAGTAATAAATCCATCCAAGAAGATCTAAAGATCAACACAGTTAAACAAGAGATTGCTAGATATAGTAAGAGCTATCAGACGAGAATATCAACTCACGTCAATGAACTGGCATCAAAACTAGTAGGCACAGGAAGTGTCACATATTCCCGATTAAAGCGGCATAGTGTTCCTACGCTGACCGCGAGATTTGACAATGGTGCATGATAGGGATTCCCAGGAATTCCTTATGCTTGAGTATAAGACTTAAACATGAAACAACAACTGAATGGCTTATTGTGTTTACACAGATCGCCAAGTTACAGAAAAAATATAAAAATAAAAAAAGTAAACTAAAGTATTCTTGTACACCTGTATCATGATTTAATGATGGACCTCTATAAACAGTCATACTAAGCCTGTTCATGGACTAACTTACCTGTAATTTGAAATAAATTGTCGTTTCATTATTTATTTAAGCCCATACGATGTTTACATGAGTAAGCAGATTTTTAATTAAACCCCGAAGAAGTCTTGTGTATATTCAAATATTTATTCTAATTCAAATTGATTATACTTACAAAAAAAGCGTTGAGCACTGACACTACACAAACAGCCTAAAATCAAAAATAACCTTTTTCCCCAAATAACACCAAACACTATAGAATCATTCTCGAAACTAAAAACTGGTATCGGCGCGATTTATCAAGTGGGGCTATTGACACTGCGTACTCGTGGGGAGAAAGTTAAAGGTCTTCTCTTGATAAGAAATGAAAGTCAGGCTAAATTATTTTGTTTAGCGCGGGTATTTCTAAATGGATTGCAACAATTAGCGTCAAAAAAACTCACACTAATTAGAGAAATGTTAAGTCTTCATACTATGTCTATTTCAACGGTAGGCAGCGGCTTTGCCCTACCCTGGCATTGCAGAAGTCTATGGGCGGCGGTGACTACTTACCATCAGGTGGCCCGTCTGCTCGTCTGCCTATCAAGGCACTACAAAAAAGTACTGATTTTGTCTTCTAAAATTTTCTGCTGAGATAAAAAAATATATTGGTCAATGAGTCAATGCAATATAGGTTCCCTAAGAATATTATTAAGTTCTGTTACATGTTTATGCCAAGCGCCATCTAGTTGATGAAACATAAAGTTTTTGATACATCTTACTCAAACATCGGACAGATGGCAACATTACACATATTTTTTTTATAACCTCACGCCTGTATTCTTCTTGGCGTAGGAACAGGAGCAAAAGTAAATTTACGATTTTTATACGAGTTTTATAACGAAGTAAAATAAGGGAAGTCAGTCATTTTTAATGTAAGAAGCACAAACTTCATATACCTACCTGCTTCTGCTTAGAAATAAATGGACACGTCTGTGGGCGTTTTTCAAAAATTTCATCTCTAGGAGGGTGAATTAGGGGTTGAAAGTTTTCTTTCTGTTACATTTACATGGATAACCAAAGAACCGATTTTGATAAAATTTTGTATACACCTATGACTGCCTTTTTTCATCTTATATACAATAAAATTAAATTAACTAACACGCAAATAATGGAGTTTTGTCTTTTATGAGTAAATAAATTCTTCAAACCCAATATACATTTTCCCAATTTCTAACAGCCCAACTCAAATTACATTTTTATGCACGTCAGTTCATTGAATATTCTAATAAATGTGGTTTATTTAGGTTATTGTATCAAGTACACACGCCTTGACATACTTGGCCAAGTTAGCAGGGGTCTGGGCATTACCAGTTTGACACATCGTTCAATATTATGACATTGTTAAATGTAGCATTCTCTTTTTGAGTAGGTTCGATTTTCTGTGGAATGTTGCATTGACGACAGCCTCTGTGGCGCAGTGGCAGGTAGTGTGTGGAACAAGAGGCCACGGGTTCGATGTCTGCAATCTCCCTCCGTCGTCGCCCTAAGCATGTTTTAGGAGATCCAAATGATCCCATCACGGTCGAAGACAGCACTGTCCCTGCCTAATGGCAATCACAATTCGATTCTAAACGCACGACGACGTGGGGCTCGCCGACGAGTCCAAGGAGCCCCGCCCGGGATCAGATTCACGATACACTAATGTATCGAGAGGCCCTGTAACTATTCCAAGCGACGCCACCGCGACGGCTTAACTGAAGGTCTTATTTGTGTCGGGTCTGGGTGTTGTGGGACCGTAGTCCTTCGTAGTTCTTGATGCCCACTATACGGGTTTTACCTATTGTGGGGCCAGAACTATGTATGTGACTGTTGTGTGTATTTATTACTAGATGTTGCTCGCGGCTCCGCCTGGAGGTTAATTTTGGAAGAAAAGGTTAATTTTGGTACAATCCATGGAGGTGTCTTAAGCTATTATACCTTTCTGTATTTTGCTATCCCATAGGAAGCGTGCATTTTTCAGGGATAAAAAGTGGCCTGTGTCATTTTCTGATCCATAAACGGCCAATATGCAAAAAATCATACAACTATACATGTTTCCGGGATAAAAAGTATATGTGCTATTCCAGACTATAATCTATCTCTTTACCAAATTTCAACAAGATCCGTCCAGCCGTTGTAACGTGATTGACTATCAAACATCCATCCATCCATCCAAACATTCGCATTTATAATATTAGTAGGATATATTTATCTTCAACGCACATAGTTGTTCTGCGATTACTAGCAGGAAATAAAAACGGATGTAAAGCCTAGTGTCCACTGAGCCCACAATACATTATTATATTTAGTTTGTTATTTGATATTATTTCTATTTATTTCTCGTCTTTATCCGGGCAAGCCTTATCAATCTTTTCCGGGTAATTAGTTATATCCATTTGATCTTATCTTTGGGTTCGATTTGTTATCATTTATTTATGGTTTAGTGGGTATTTAAGCGATGTTAGCCCGGAAAGTAATGAATCACAACGAAAGGTCGTGAGTTCGAACCCAGCCTTAGTGAATATTATCGTAAGACTGTATTATTTACATACATATACACTCACGCCTGTAATCCTCGAAGGCATCTAGGCAGAGGTGTAACCAGTACATCCACTTTTCGCCGAATTTATTACGGTCCCATAATGTGATAGGCTACGAGTCTGTCGCCGTACCGGGATCAATTCCAGACTTCGGGCTGATAATGAGTATTTCTAATTTAGAAATACTTATTATCACTTTAGCCAACCCGGGGATCGAACCCGAGACCTCAGCAAAGCAGACGCAACGCATACGAAATTACAACTGCGTCATTTTAGAATATTTGAGACATGTTACTCATCATCTTCATGAACATACAATATTATATGTTACCTATAAATTAAAATATAAAGGGTAAAAAAAACTCAGTTTTAACCAGATTTCATATTAAGGCTAACACATAAATTCCTTTGGTGATTATGGACTATCATAATGTTGTTATGGAACGTTCCGGGATCAAATACCGTAATAGTAAATGTTTCGATATTCTGCGAATAAATTGCGACCCTATATCCGATACCAGCCTTTATTAAAGGACCTTTTTAGAAAATTATAATAGTATTTATAAATAAAACATTATATTACTTTTATTATATATTTAATAAATAAATTATCATAATTTAATTCGTTTGATTTATGACTATTTATTATTTCGAATTTAAATTCGACATATTAGTTTCCTTATAAACGTCGAAATTAAATTCAATACATTTTATTAAATAAATAACATCTAAAATGTTTAATCTATACAATTTTATCTAAATCACTTCCCGTAAGCATGGTAGAATCCATGCCCCGCCCCATGACCTCCAAAAAACAGTCCCGTCCCAAACCCACCATAATAAGTCCTGTACCGATTCTGTTCTTCATGATCGTCATCTTTCTTCTCCGTTCTGAACTGTCCTAGCTTCTCCACTTTGTTCTGGAGCGGTATTACAGACAAATCGTGCACTTGCACCAAGTTGTGATGGATTGGTATCAAAAGGAGATGCCCTGGATGCGTCACATTGGTCGTGCTGTGAGACACTGTCTGCGTCACCACTGGTATCTTGACATTATCACTTGTTATCAGATGATTGACGTTCGTATGGATTGCGCTGTGGTGGATATTTGACTGCGCGGGAATGACGTGCAGCTTCGTCGGTATCAGGAGGTGGTGAGGAATTGGTATGACTGGTATATTGTGCCCTTTCTTCTGCCTTATGTGCTGTATGTGTGTCGGGTGGCTGATAAGGATCGGCAGGTCATTTGCCGTCTTGCTGTCAGATGCTCGCTTGAAGAGAGGGATGTTCAACACTTGGTGGAGTTGAGTGATCACCAGGAGGAGTGTGAGTGGAGTCAGCATCTGGGGACAAGAGTAATTTTAGTGTTTTTGTTTTGAATTTTGTATTTCTTAATAGAATTTCAACTATCACCTGGTAAGTGTTGATGAATTTTAGACTGCAATCATTGATGGTCGTTATCCTTTTTTTTTTTTCTCGCGGGGAAAGCGTTTTATTACTACCGCCCGCTTCGGGGGGAAGCGGAATAAAACGGTTATGCTGGACTAGCCCGTCTTACGACCCAGCATCCCCCTCGCACGGATGATGGCTATCCGTGCTGCCGCTGGGCCGAGTCCCTACCCCCTATGTACACCCCACCCGACACTACCAGCTAAAACCCCGCGGTGGCCTTCTTCGGCGCTTACGGAGCGATCCCGGGGTATTCTAAGGAGTGCTAGAATTGCTGCCGGAACCGCCCCTGCGCGGTGCTGCGTAGCAGCCCATCTCCATGGGAGGGCTTAGGAGCCCCCGCGCACCGAACAACGACAGCGAACGAGGTCTTACCACATGCGCTGCCGTCCATCTCGGGGTCGCACGATGCTCCGAAACTGGGAGTGCATCGATTCGGGCTGACAGCCCACCACTGCGAGCCCGCGACCCCCGATGGGCACCAATTTTTTTTTTTTTTTTTTATCCTAGCACGGCAAAGTGACCGCACTTCACCTGATGGTAAGCGCAGTACGGTCCAATTAGAGTATCGAGTAGTGAGAGACGATCTATCCCCCGCTACTCAACACAATCATGCCGGCCTGCTCCTTCACACTACGCCATGGGCAAGAAGGTGAAGAAGCGGTCGAGGGTCTATTGTCAGAGTACTCAGAAGGCCGCAAAATGGCCAAACATTGTACCCCAACTCTAGACCCCCAAAAAACCGGATGTACACTGGCTGATCCCGGAACGCGACATACTTGCGTGTGCCACTATGGCGGGTTTTTCACCCTGTGTACGGTGGTTGCTATCCGGGCGGATATGAATATCCTACCACCAGCAATTAGTTGCCTCGTACGACAGGCAGGGGTTACCGTGGTGGAATTCAAACGCCCCCGTTATGGTCGTTATTCTGAGCAGTGAAGCAAGGGAAATATCTAATGGGTGTCTGCCTTTCTTATAAGTCAATTCGTTTGTATAGGAACCATCGCTTTATATATTTTTGGCATCCAACAGCAGTATGCAAAACCTTTGTTTGAAAGGCTTTAAGCCTAAGTTACTGAGCTTAAGACATATTTACATCTCGGGGTGATGAGCATAATTCAATGACATGCATTTTTGTAGTTAATGCCACGCCGTCCAATTAGAGCATCAAGTCACCCAATCATGCCAACCTGCTGAATAGCTTCTCGCTACGTTTAAAGGATACAGGAGTTTGTTTATATAGACACCAAAAAAGGTTGGTAATCTGTTAAGACACTAAGCTAGGCACGCTTAGTATCTAAATGAGCCCTGGGGCACAATGTATCGGGCAGATGTCTGTGATAATGTCCCACACGTCACTCACCGTAACGTTCTGCCCACCTGCCGTACTAGGGTGCACACTTTTCAGGTTACATTTGAATCGTTTTATTGTCTAGGCGTAGTGTGAAGAAGCTACTCAGTAGGCTGGCATGTATCGAGTAGCGAGGGATAGCTGTCTCTCGCTACTTGATAGTCTAATTGGATGGCACTGCGCTTACCGTCAGGTGCAGTGTGGTCGTGCCAGGATAAAAATACTGTCTGAGAATAGTATTATGAAAATGTGGTATAATTATGCATTAATTTAAGTTGTAGATTTTTAGTAGTAAATTTTGCCAGACCGGTTCAATAATTTTTAAATAAAAAAATTATGGAGTTTAAAACTGCTGTCTTATAAAAAACTTAAGAAATTAACAGCTTCATGTTTCTATGAATGAGATCACCGGGGGCTAAAACACTCCTTCCCAATCCCATCTGTGGATATTCTAGGTTTCATGGACAGTAGGGATTACTTTACATCAAAAGACTTGCTCCATTTTTCGGTCACAGCTAAAAAACCCGCAAATTCATACATCTCTTTTCAGTATTCACATGCTGGGTTTTCGAATAACTCATTAAACTTCTATGACTTAGTTTACGATTTTATATTTTAGTTGTCATAGTCTAATTATAAAAATCTGTGAATAAAGTATATTAGGACCTTATTGTTTTTGTCAAGCGATAAATTATACCATAGGAATAGTAATTTTATCGTATGTACCAGATGAAAACCAACGCCAACGACTAACTGTTACTTCTATCTTTAAATATGGTTCTACTTATGATCTGCAATTGGTAACCATCGAATGTCCATTAATATATGCTTTCTTCCTTCTTTCTTTTTTTTGTTTTTTCTACCAATCTCGATATCGAATATTAGAAATTGTTAATAAAAGTGTCAGTGACATAGTTAGCCACTTATTACCTCCTAAATTTTAGTGATTAGTGGGAATTTCCGCGCACCACGGGACTTTTGGTGACCCTAGTCTTTAATTCACCTGTGACGGGCAAAGTGTCTAGATGACCTCTCCACATTCGTAGCTTTGTATTTATAGAATTACACGGTTTAATTTAACATATATAAACTAAAAGCTAAAACTGATGCTCTTACCAATAAACACTAAACAATTTATATAAATAAACAAATCAATAAGGAATACAATGGGAAACCCATCGCCGCGGCTGCGACGTGCCATGCATACACACGTGCCAATAGCTGTATATAAAATACGCCATAGTACAGTTTGGTCGGTGCAGGTAAGGTAACTTGGCCGGATATATTCATCCAAAAGTTATATTTTTTTTTATCCTGGTACGGCAAAGTGACCACACTGCACCTGATAGTAAGCGCAGTGTGTCCAATTATACTATCGAGTAGAGAGAGATAATCTATCTTCCGCTACTCAACACAATCATGCCGACCTGCTTGTTCACACTACGCCATGAGGAAAAAGGTGAAGAAGCGGTCGAGGGTCTAGTGTCAAAGTACTCAGAAGGCCGCAAAACGGCCAGACATCGTACCCCAACTCTAGAACCCTGATTGTTTATATATCTATATTAAGTATATAAATCAGCTATATTGGCCAAGAGTTATGTAAACAAAATGAAGGCACAAAATTTGAGGACATTGACGTTGCCCATACAAATTCCATTGCAAAACTAATCATTTGAATATAATTAACTAACTACTACATTAATACAAGACAAAGCCGAGAATAGCAATTATTAAAAAGAGGACTATTTATATACAGTACATACAAATATTTAGGTGCCTACTGCCTTGTTTTTAAACAGCTTAATCGGTGCCGGAGTTCTCGTAGGGTCAGGTATATATTTTAGTAGTTCTATGTTATACACAGTCCCGGGCCCTCTTCTACTAATGAGAGGGATTAGGCCTTAGTCCACCACGCTGGCCTAATGCGGGATGGTTTGGCACCAATACGACTTGGCGCCAATCCAAATGATTATTATTAGAAACACAGTTTTCGCGCGCACATTTTTATTGCTTGAAAGTTAATAGCCAACTATTTCATGTCGATAGCTCAGACCCTCGTTGTCTAGAGAGTTAATATTAATAACCTAGAGAATGATTTTACAACCTTAATGATTACATTTTATGATCCGATCATGAAATATAGGAATATAAAATTACCACAGTCTAAATACTGTTCAAACTGACAGTAATCTGATACACATACCAGAGGGTTAATTTTCGTATTGAAGTAACACTGCTGACCGAACAAAGATATGACTGAAAGTTGGTATTTATGAGTGTGTCATTTAAAAATGATTTTTATATTGATCAACTTTTGATCTATTTTCAATCTCATTTAAATACAAGTGCGATTGAAGTTATTTGCCAATTATGACGCTGAAATTCTTGACTCTGAAATCGGAATTATATTTGAACATATTTAATTACGAAGTTTAGCGTTCAGATGATACACTGATATTTAAGCGAATACTATACATGTAGAGAGTTGTCTGTCTGTTGTTCTGTCATTGTGGATGCTTGTTCAGTGTTCACACATGGATAAATTTGATTAATGACAGCTTCCGTGGAGTGATGGGTTAGTGGTGAGCCGGCTGTTAAATAGGAAATCGCGGGTTCGATCCCCGCGCCGAGGCAAATGTTTGTGTATATGTTCGATTTGGGTGCTGTAGGAACGTAGTCCCTCATATTTTATGTAACATACTTTCCAGATTTGACCTAGTTTAGGATCGGACTATGTGTTTGACTGTTTTTTTTTCATTATAGTTCTTAACCGAATTCAGTTGATTGAATCGCTGACTAATACAATCTAAGCGTTGTATATCTTGCTTGCGATGGTTAAGTTTTTTTGGCAATATCAAACGCGATGACATATTGTATCAATCTTTATACTGTGCCATTATCTTGGTTTACCAACGAGTTATATAGCTGTCGATGCCAGTTGTTGGCAAATGGCTAAATTTAAACTAAGCCTCTTTATGGCTTCGAAATTCTGTTTCTGATCTTTAGTCACCTTTGTCTGCTGATAACCTAGTGTATGATATTTTCCCAATGGGCCTATGCTGTTAATTTATAGCTTAACTTTATCTAACAAAGTGGCCGGTGCTTATGGCATTCTAGCAATTTCTTTGGCGGCGATCAAACTCAAACCGCTTTCCATAGATCTTGCGTTTTCATTTCAACCCAGCCACATTCACACACATAGTTCTGACCCCATACTAGGTCAAACCTGTATCCTGGGTATCAAGTACTACGAGGGACTACAGTCCCCCAACACCCAGACCCGAAACAAATATCTGTCTGTCACCCAAACATTTGTCTCGGTGCGGGACTCGAACCCACGGCCTCTCGTTTCACAGCCGGCTGCTCGCCACCGCGTCCGAGCCTCGTTTGAACTGTATTAACAAATATATCATATTTGTATATATCTTCATATACACCTACGCCTGTAATCGCCGAAGGGGTAGGCAGAGATGTAACTGGTACATCCTTTTTTCGCCGAATTTATTAAGTCCCATGATGTTATAGGGGGCGAGCCTATCGCCATACCGGGCACAAATTCCAGAGAATTTCTGGATATAAAAACACAATATCACTTTACCCGACCCGGGGATCGAACCCGATACCACAGCACAGCAGTCGTAACGCATGCGCAATTACAACTGTGCCACCGAGGCAGTCTATCAGTCATATATTTATATATCAATTATATTTAATAAAGACAAATGCACTCTGACTCACACTACTTATGTATACTTGTCAAATTCTACTCGCATTCCCTTTTGTTATGCATTGCATCTAGCTGGTATTACTAACTAACATAGAACATGGAAAATTTAATTAGGAATTTTGATTGCGTGTCTTCATAAACTGCCGAACTGTAGCGGTGACGGCCTCTAGCCACACATGACGGATCAATAAAGGTATACCGATTACGGGAGATAAAGAAACGTTTTCCCGGTAAAATACCTTCAACCCGGATCTATTGTTCCATCAATTGGGCTTAACGTCTGTCACAGACGGACACGAATGCCTCGGATTTATCCAAGAGTGTCTAAATTTTGCCAAAAAAATTGGCTTCCGTTGTGTTTGTTATGGCAGGGGAAATACTTTTAAAAGAAAATACAAGTTACTAATTTTTGATTATATGCAACCTTATACATTTTAAGAAATAAACAAAATATGAAACAAAAAATATAACGCAGTATGTAGTGTTCCATTTTCAAATAGCTGTTGCCTGGTTGCTTTTTAAAAGCCTTAATTAGAAGTATGAAGGAAAATGTTATCTTAGTCTTTTGGAACACAATTACATACTGGCCACAATATTTTATTTTGATTCTCAATAAACAAACACAGCATTGCATGCTGCATAGCTGACTTTTTTGCCTCTCTAACCAAGTAGATAATAGTTTAACTCTTTTCCTTCCTTTTTGAAAAAATACTTGATATGTTGCCTAAGAAACATTAACTTGTAATCAACCTTAGGATTTTATTATCACGAAAAGAAGTTTCCCTTGAAAGAGGACCAATATTTTTAAAAGTCACTAGTTACATTAACTAAGACTAGATATTATATCTGTTGCTAAGTTTAAACTAAAGACATAGAGAATGGATGGAATTGCGCTCTCTATCCAGCTATTAAGTGAATACGGACAGAAAAATGTGAGAGAGATAAAGCGAACGTGCGGCCAGCAATTGCCTTTATCTAGAATTTTTATTGGTCTACGCCACAGATTTGCAGGAGCGAAAAGAAACGTATAACCATCGATATTATACTGGTTTTTAAGAATTATTATTTAATCAGTATTTATAATCATTAATTTTAATTAATTACATCACTTCACTCAGCCTATTTTCAGTGTAAATAATGGTGATATAAAAAATACATTTCTAAAATAACAGCTTGAGTCATCAACAAAAAGATTTCTTAAATTGCGAATATAATTTAAAGTATTGAATAATAGCCTTCATTAATAAACGCCGTGTTTCCATCGGTTTTTGTACATTTAGATGTTATAATTAATATTGGAAAGTTGCCTAAACGGCTCTACTCAGTGTCGCTTGCTAACTAATAGAAGTCGTTAATATGATTAACGGTCCGTATTGTCTATTTGGGCACTAGTGTTGTGGAATGTGGATAGTTTAAATTATAAGTTTAATCATATCAACGAAAAAACCTAATAATTTATTTCGTAGTTCTCTTCTTCAATAGTAAGGTGTTATTCGGAATTTAAATTGATATCTTCTCTGTATAATTTAGTAGTTTGGAAGATTTTTATTAATTGTGACACGGCAAAGAGACCACACTGCACCTGATAGTAAGCGCAGTGCCGTACAATTAGAGTACGGAGTAGTGAGAGAAAATCTATCACCCGCTACTCAACACAATCATGCCGGCCTGCTTTTTCATACTACGCCATGGGCAAGAAGGTGAATAAGCGGTCGAGGGTCTAGTGTCAGAGTACTCAGAAGGCCGCAAAGCTAAGCAAACATCGTACCCCAACTCTAGACCCACGACAGAAAACAAAATTTCCCATTTTAGGAAAATAGGTACGCCCCATCACTACTGTCTAACTAAATTTAGAAAATATGTATTACATTTGTGTCGTATAATGGATAAATAATTTAATTATGGAATTTAATGACACTGGCCGGTATTGTTTAGCCTCTGAATAATTTATACATGGACGTCCAAATTATTTAATGTATAATGATTTTCTTTATAATAATAATTACATTTTCAAGCACTGCATCGTCTTGATTAAATTTGTAAGAGTACGCTCATCAGCAAATTATAAGCAATAATTAAAACAAGCAATTTAAATAGCTCATTATCATTACCCAGGGAGTGATAGCCCAGATGATATGGATTGTTCATACGAAAACCGTAAGTTACGTATTCATTGTTTATTATTATTATCAATTGCTTTATTGGCGAAGGAAAAGACCGTAAGAAAACTTGCAAAGTTGAGTATTTTCTATGAGAATTTCAAAGGTATGAATACCAACTCAGATGATGTCCGCGAGCGGCCCCAGGGCTTAGCCTTAGCATAAACGTTTTTATTTGTTATTAGGAACTTTAAAATGTTTTTTTTTTGCATCGGCATTCATCATCTACACATTTTAACGAATCACAATCTTTAATTTTAAGTTTGGTAAGACTTAAATATACTTACTAGACCCACTAGACTCCTTACAGAGGCGGGCCATTCAAATTGTAGGGGATCCTGATATCACGGACAGCCTGAAACCGTTGGGACTGCGGAGAGACTTCGGGTCTCTCCGCTTGTTCTATCGGTTGTTCCACGGGTAGTGCTCCGAGGAACTGTTTAAAATGGTGCCTACATCACTATTGGATTATCGCACCACCCGACACCGCAACAGTGTTCATCCATACCACCAGGAAACGATTCTCTCTAGCACGGTTCGTTTCCAGCGTTCATTCTTACCACGTACGTGCAAGCTCTGGAATGAGCTCCTTGCAGCGTTGTTCCCTGAGCGCTATGGCATGTCCTTCTTTAAACGAGGCTTAAGAAGAGCGGCTTTGCTGTGCCCTGGCATTGCAGAAGTCTATGGGCGGCGGTGACTACTTACCATCAAGTGTCCCGTCTGCTCGTCTGTCTATCCAGGCACAAAAAGACAATTTATATTCCATCAGATTTTTAGATGCGTCTACATTGTTTAAGAATAATTATATAATTTCTAAGTCTAAGGTTCCGACATGAAACCTTACTCAACACATATAGCGATTAGATAGTCAATAACGCCTCAAGAATTTCTTAGAACGACATAATATTTTCTGATTTGCGTACAGCCTTATGCTTATCCATTATGCTATTTGTTTCAATAATTCATCGAAGTGTCATTGGCCAGCGTGAGCGTGTTGGCGATAGTACATTCAGCAGTCGATAAATCACACACCGTTATCCATTATTAATATATTTGCATAACATAAATATTACTGTCCAACTGGTTTCTGTGCTCGTTCCACTTTGTATCATTTTGGCAAGGACGCTCATAGATTAGTTTAATAGACTGGACAAATTGGTTTTAATTAAGATAATAGACTACTAGACCGATTAATATTTTAAGAAAGTTGACCATGTATACTGTAACCTAGAATGAACTGATCACCAAAAATTAAGAAAAATAATAATATAATAATACCAAGATATAGATAATAATGTTTGACAAAAACATAATTAATAATATTACTGAAGCTATCTGTAGATGTAATAATTCAATCTGATTAGCCTCCGTGGCGCAGTAGGCGAGTAGCCGGCTGTGAAATGAGAGGCCGTGGGTTCGATTCGCAAACCGGGACAAATGTTTGTGTGACAGACAGATATTTGTGTCCGGGTTCTGAGTGTTGTGAGACCGTGCGTCACTTGTAGTCCCTGATACCCACAACACAAGACTCGTACCTTGGTGTGGGATTGGGGCTATGTGTGTGACTGTTGGAAGTTATTTATTTATTTGCTCTTTTATATTTTTACGCCACAATGGCTAAACATGATGTTCTTAATTGTATTTTAAACATCTTACATACCTATGTCTGTGTACTCATGTTCTTACAAAGAAAAATGTCTTTTTCTTTAATATTTTTCCTGTAGCAGAGTCCACCAAACTTACAAAGGATGATTGTAACTACGTCATAATTCCACTCTGACACGTTGAAGAACATTCCTTCCTAATCAAAAAATTTTTTTTTTGGGTTTATTTCTCCAATTTTTATACCGTCTGGCTGTTTGAGATGACAGTCATAAGACCTATATAATTGCCTATATGATCATAAACGATTATATTTCATTTCACTCATTGTAAAACAAAATTCATTTTAGCTATGATTATTTCTACAAAACATACATCAAGTGTCGCTTCTACGTCATATTCTGGGCACGTTCACTATCGTTTACCAAAACACGTGGCGTTCTATGGCAAAGCCGGCTCGGTCACTTGTGGCATGTACTTGCTACATACTCTCACTACGTAGTACTTATGCAATCGAAACGAGGTTAAATGTACTAGATTACGATCTAGTGGTTATAGATTTAAACTGGCGAAAAAAACTGTAATCTATCTAGTAGCTATTCGATACACACTTAAGTTGGTGGTAGGATATTCATATCCGCCCGGATAGAGACCACTGTACTCAGGGTGTAAAACCCGGCATAGTGGCACACGCAAGTGTTGCGCGTTCTGGGATCAGCCAGTGTACATCCGGTTTTTACCGGAGGTCTAGAGTTGGGGTACGATGTTTGGCCGTGTAGCACCTTCTAAGTACTCTGACACTAGACCCTCGATCGCTTCTTCACCTTCTTGCCTATGGCGTAGTGTGAAGAAGCAGGCCGGCATGATTGTGTTGAGTAGCGGGGGATAGAATGTATCTTGCTACTTGAGGTGTAGTGTACTGTACGGTGTGTCACTTTGCCGTGCCAGGATAAAAAAAATAGATCAAAATTACTCCATCGCCTAAAACCTGATTTACAAACGAACTAACACGACCCGTTTATATAGAGCTCAATCAAGCCCCAACAGCTTCCCAAAGGAGGCGAGGAATGACAAAGAGTTCTCTGTTTGGATTAACACAAGCCATGATAAGCGAATTGTTCAAAGCAAAGGCTTATGCGGCGACTGTACACATCGTTTATCAGGCTTTGCGTATTATGCACTGAAGATGTACTTAGAGTGAGGTACGATGTGTTTTGAACGGGGAAGTTTTAGAATCAGTATTGTTTATATATAGTAGTGATAGCCTAGTTGGTTGCGGTACGGACTGTCAAGACGAAAGTCGTATGTTCGAATGGAATATATATGCTTGAAACCAGCCCAAATGGCATACACCTCTGATTTTTCTAAAGTTACGTGTATATTCATTGTTAATTATCGTAACCAGTACATCCACTTTTCGCCGATTTTATTACGGTCCTATAATGTGATAGGGGGCGAGCCTATCGCCATACCCGGCACAAATCCAGATTCCAGGCTGATACTGAGTATTTCTTAATAGAAAACTCCAATATCACTTCACCTGATCTGGGAATCAACCTAAGACTTGAGATAGCAGACGAAATGCGCAATTACAACTGCGCCACCGAGACAATCTAGTCTTTAATTAATATTAAGTGCGTAAACCAATATTTTTATTCTGTTTTCTTTAACTAACAAAGTTCCTGAACGAATGGAAAACTCATTTAAACTCACCTGGATGTTCAGCTGCAGTCGAACTAGAACAACTAGAATAGCAACAACTTTGTCTGGATTAGTTCGAAAATATATTTGTACTCGTATTCGTATTGTAAATAAAAGGCTTGTATTATCAGAATAGAAGTAAGCACTATTTTTATACGCTCTATATTAGTTTGTCATGTATCTATCTATATTTCTATTCATCTCTCTATTTACCTACCTTTATCTATATATGACTGCCTCGGTGGCGCAGTTGTAATTGCGCATGCGTTTACGACTGCTATGCTGAGGTCTCGGGTTCGATCCCCGGGTCGGGTAAAGTGATGTTGGGTTTTTCTATCCAGAAATTCCCAGTATTAGCTCGGAGTCTGGAATCTGTGCCCGGTATGGCGATAGGCTCGCCCCCTATCACATCATGGGACCAAAATTTGGCGAAAAGTGGGTGTACTAGTTACACCTCTGCCCACCCCTTCGGGGATTGCAGGTGTGAGTGTATATATGTTATCTATATATCTATGTGACGGAATATTTCAATGTAATTTCCACCACATTCAAGACGTCCGATTTACTTTGCACACGTATCGAGGACAGATGTCAATACTGATAGGGTAGTCCCTGTTTATTAGAGTTATCGAGGGTACTCTATAATGTATATAAAATATATATGTGGGTAGATTGATAATTACCAATTGAGTGGAGGTAAAGATTTGCAATATAAAAATTGTGGGCACCAAAAGTACACCGACTTCAATAAAAAACGATTGCGTCTCAATAAAATTTGAGGGTTGTTCTCGATTTTTCTGAGATCCAATCCTCCGATCCTGACTGTGACAATAGGACCACCTGGGAGGTATACCCTTTTATACAAAAAAATAATTTCTCGAATCGGTCCAGGCGTCTTCGAGTAATCGGGAAACATACATAAAAAATAAAAGATTCCGACGAATTGAGAACCTCCTCTTTTTTTTGAAGTCGGTTAGAGAGGGAGAGCTCGGGCATTCCAGAACACAGTCCATTCTCGCACTGTTCACAGTCCGGACATGACGTGCAATGAGTGCCTCATAAGATATCCACCTTAAGTAGCTCTTTTTTGATTCTAATACAATATTTTCATTATTTGGCCTTCTATCCTAACCAAGATCACCAGGATAGTAAAAAATATGATCATGCTAGATCATATTTTTTTATATCCCTCTATAACGTATGGTAGACTACAGGCAACATAGCGTTTCACCCTCCTAAATTCCCCTAGTAACTATTAGTTCGTCTTGTCAAGCATTGTAGAACATCATCTACACTCCGTTCTATCAATCAAGTACAAGAAAATTAAACTAGATATCGCTATTTGTTTTAAACGACGAGTTGCCGGTAGTGAAGTGAATAATTTTAAATAGTCGGTGCATAATAAAATATAAAAAACAATAAAAAATAGTTATTACGTTTGTTGGTGCTTATTTTTGTGAAAATATATAAGGTAAGTGTTCAAAGTTTACTAAATCACTGTATTTTTTAAAATATTTTATCGTTATTTATGTATTAGGTGACATTTAATGTTTGTGTCTTGTAGGCTACATTATCCGGAAAGGGTAACTACCTTGTATGAATACTGCGAATATTTATATGAGATATTATTTTGTTTTAGGATGGCTGACCGACTTTGCCTTCATGAAAACGATATCACCTGCGCACTACAAGGTGATTCTTCAAGTGAAGAGGGTCTCGACTTAGTAGTGGGATAGTGTGGTGTATCCTGATTTTGGAGAGTTGATTGTAGAGTCTTTGGGGGCTGAATTTGATATGGAGGCGTTAGTAGACGACTTGAATGATGAGGACCGTAATTCCAATGCTGGGGTAGAAGTAGAACCCATCTAGTCTAGTTCAGACATTCCAGGTACCTCGGGCCCCCCGTAAAACGACGCAAACTGAAAAGCTTTCGGGTTTCAGGAGGCAGCGGCTCTGCTGTGCTCTGGCATTGCAGAAGTCTATGGGCGGCGGTGACTACTTACCATCAGGTGGCCCGTCTGCTCGTCTGCCTATCCAGGCACTAAAAAAAAAAAAAAAGCTAACATAACGGTGGAAAAAGAAACATCTAGAGATGAATGCATAGCAGCTGGTTTTTACTGGCAACGAGTCATTGATATTTATGATATCTTGGATCTTGAAACTCCTATACAGTTATTTCTTTACTAATTTCCACCAGAACTTAAAAAAAAAAATCGGAAGTGACAAACCTCTACTTAGTACAGAAGATCCGAACAACATTTTTCGTTTATCGGAGACAGAAATCCGTCAATTTATAGGTGTGATATATATCATGTCACAGAATCAGCTACCCAGAGTGACCAAACATTGGAGTTCCCTTCTAGGCACAGCTCCAATTCAACATACCATCTCTAATAAATTTGATAAGATTAGACAATATCTGCATTATAATGAAAACCCTAAATGTCTTCTTAGGAGCCACCCTGATGCTGATAGGACCTTCAAAATTCGCCCAGTCACTGATGCCTTGAACGAAGCATACGCCAAAGTTCCATTACAAAAACAACTTTGCGTAGATGAGTAAATGTCCACTACAAAGGCGCGGTATATGCTGAAAAGATACAACCCCAAGAAACCTCATAAGTGGGGTTACAAATATATGTTTTGAGTGGTGTTTCCAGTTTCCCCTATACGACAGAGATTGAAACTGGCAAAGAGTATGTAGTTCGAGCTGACGAGCCCGATTTAGGAGCCTCTTCGAACATAGTAGTAGTCACTGGCCCCCATGGACAGAAAAAAAATACATTGTAATACCCAAAGTGGATTCACTCATACGGCGTGTGAGAAGTGCGGCGTAGCATTATGCTATACCAAAAACAAAAATTGGTTCAGGAACTTCCATCTGCTGTAACCAATTTTAATTCTTCTCAATTTTGTCTTATTTTCTTTATCATTGTAACTCATTGTTGCCTGTGAGCTACGCTCCCTTTTTTGTAATATTTTTTAAATAAATTAACTTATCCGATTCCATGAAAGATATGTAGTTTGAAGGTTTTGAGTTATAGAGGGATATAATGTAGTTTTGATTTGTAATTTTGATACTGAAACAAAGAAAATAATTATAGTGTAAAAACAAACTTTATTAGCTACACGACTTTAATTCTAAAAAAATTGTGAATTTTATATCGCTAAAGAAAGAACTCTCCATATTTTAAAAAAAAAATCTACTCTTTAGGTTCGGCTATTAAATGCGTGTTTTTTAGTTTGCTAACAAACATTTTATATAGTCATAACTTGAACTTAGGTACCTATTTTTAAGTTACTAAAAATGGATTCGTCTATCGGCTATGAAGATTCTTAGTACCAGAAGGGTTATTGTTGCTTTGCAAACCTTCGGGTTGGAGATTAAAATAGGAAAGGGGACGAGTTTGGCTTCTGGGAAACCGTACGATACTTAACAGCCACCTGATATTTCACATCGGTTTTCTAAGAGACAGACTAAAACTGACCGGTATGAGACTATGTATCATAATTTATAAGTACATTAACAGCTTGCTGGTGGTAGGATATTCATATCCGCCCGGATAGCGACCACCGTACACAGTGTGTAAAACCTGCCATAGTGGCACACGCAAGTGTGTCGCGTTCCGGGATCATCCAGTGTACATTCGGTTTTTGTCGGGGGTCTAGAGTTGGGGCCTAGAGATGTTTGGTCATGCGGCCTTCTGGGTACTCTGACACTAGACCCTCGACCGCTTCTTCACCTTCTTGCCCATGATGTTGTGGTGTGTAGCAGGCCGGCTTGATTGTATTAAGTAGCGGGGGATAGATTGTCTCTCGCTGCTCGATGCTCTAATTGGACGGCACTGCGCTTACTATCAGGTGCATAGTGGTCACTTTGCCGTGCCGGGATAAAAAAAAGTAAACGATGGTCAGACCTCATTAACCATCACACACTCTACAATGACAGAATGCTCTCGCAATGCCTATAACAGATATCAAGAGCATCATGGAGCATCTCAAAAGCAGCTGCTACAAATAATACTGGACCCAATGTAACCACGACCACACTACCAAGAGTGTACGACTAAGAAGAAGAATAGTAAAAAGATTATTTAAATTGTGTCAAGCATAAGGAAGTAATATAACAAATGTCCGTCTGTACGTTTAAACATCACAATAAACCTCTAAATAAATTGGGGTCGTCATAGTTCAAGACGAAGATCCGTGATATTTTCCTTGTATAGCACACGATTCTTTGGTTGATCTATTTACGACTAGCCATATAAACATCAGATTATTTTTTCATCTGACTCCCTTGGTGGCCCAGTTGTTATTGAGTATGAGTTACGACTGCTGAAGTCTCGGGTTCGATCCCCGAGTAAGGTGATATTGGATTTTCTATTTAGAAATAGGTACTCATTATCAGACCGGAGTCTGGAATTGAGCCCGGTTTGGCGATAGGCTCGTCCACTATCACATTATGGGATCGTAATAAATTTGGTGAGAAGTGGGTGTAGTAGTTACACCTCTGCCTACCCCTTCGGGAATTACAGTCGTGAGTGTATATTCTGCAATGCTAGATCGACTATAGTTTGTAGATTGTAATTATAAATAATTTATGTATGTATTTATGTGGGTATTGAACTCCCGAAAAACCTTTTGATTAAATATCATATCAATTTTGAATACTAAAATGACCCAGAGAAGAAACAAGCAATTGAGACGTTTTAATTGCTTCGAAATGAGAGTACAATGCACAGACAAAACACATTTATTTCTTGTACAATAAATACATTTGGGATCTGTAAATAATCGTGTGAAGTTCTAGTCGAGCTAATAAATTTAACAGCGCCGTATAATCACGCTATAAGTCAAGGGGTGGATGAAATTAAAACGGAGATATAAACAATTCGCTTAACAAGAAACTTTCAACTATTTTTTTGTGGAAACTATTTTCATAAACACTAAAACGCTGGAACGAAATTAGTTCGTATAAAATAGAGCAGTTTTTGTTTTGGTAAACTTTTAAATGTGTTTATTGCTAGTGCGAGGAGCAGGATTCTGTTCTCGACAGTGAAAGTCGTTGAAGGACTTTGTTTGGATTCACTGAACCATTACACTAAGGACAAATTTAAAATTCTATTATTATAATTGTTTTATTAGCAGCAAGTATTATTATTATTATTTATTATGCCAGTAAATGTGATGTAAGTTTTAAGGTTCGATTTCTAAAATGCGAAACTCGTGTGTATTTTAAATAAAAAAACACTGTACATTGTTTCACCTAGGAATTTAATTATGGACATTATTACTTTATGTTTTAATTACACAACTATTAGACCAATGGTAGGCAGGGGTTTGTAACGGTAGGCAGCGGCTCTGTTGTGCCCTGGCATTGCAGAAGTCTATGGGCAGCAGGTTACTTACCATCAGGTGGCCCGTCTGCTCGTCTGCCTACCGAGGGACTAAAAAAAACAATAACAAATCTTAAGCCTTCTTATCTAAAATATATTTTTGAATGGTCCAAAGAGCCTTTGTTATCTCTATCTACCCTTTAAAAATGACTCCCAGCTCCCAGTTTTAGTAGACGCTGATTATTATAATACTAATGTTCTAAGGAGGTATAAACGTAAGTGTAATGTTCGGCTTAATACCGTAGTGGCTGGAACAATTTAGATAACGTTCTGCCAAGAAGTAACTTCTGCCCACAGATATAGGTCTCAGTAGATAACGCAAATATATTTTTTTTTGTACCGACTTACTGATGAATAAGTAGGTGTGGTTAGATTCAGCCTTGCAGTGACATTGCAATATATATTTTAAAAATCCTTCAATGGTCGTTCACAGATAAGTGTCATAATTAATATGTATCAGTACACGTGAAACAAATTTGATCATTCCATTGAATATTCCATTTTTAAATAACTGTCAGTAAGATAAGTTTAAAGAATTACTCTATAAAATAAATAATAATATTATTATTGCCGTATTTCATAATTTTACGTATTTATTTTAATAAATATAAAACAACAACAAGGAGGCATATACCATACATAGATGTTTTCTCTCTCTGTAGTTTCAGTTCTTTTTCCGTTAGAAAACATTACATTAATGTATGTTTTTTTTACCCTGGCACGGCAAAGTGACCACACTGCACCTAATGGTAAGTGCAATGCGATCCAATTAGAGTATCGAGTAGCGAGAGTTGATCTATCCCCCGCTACTCAATACAATCATGCTGGCCTGCTTCTTCACACTACGCCATGGGCAAGAAGGTAAAGAAGAGGTCGAGGTTCTTCAGAGTACTCAGCAGGCCGCGAAACGGCCAAACATCGTAACCCAACTTTAGACTCCTGAGAAAAGCCGGATGTACACTGGCTGATCCCGGAACGCGACACACTTGCGTGTGCCACTATGGCGGATTTTACACCCTGTGTACGGCGGTTGCTATCCGGACGGATATGAATATTCTACCACCAGCATGTATATTTGACCATAGAATTTATTCTCATCTAATCGAAAGATCTCTTTAAAAATAAGATACGTTGTCTAATTAGTTCTATGTCTTTGTTTCTGCACAAGAAAATATTAATTTTATATTTGGGTACTTAAAATATTTATTTGGGCGTTATTGTTTTTAGAAAATGTTAAGGTAAAATTATTTGCATTATAGTATAAAATAAGTGGTTTTATTTCGTTTATTTCACCAAACAATTATCTATGCATGATATAAATTATCTGACGTAGAATTTTAAGATATAAATGTCAGTTATTAATTCATGATTTGAACCTTGTGGTAGCACATACTTTTATTAACATCTCCACTATCGCTATAGGGTGTGTCATAGACCTGGAATAAAGCTATACGTATCCAGGCAACACTGATGCTGTCTATGCCAGTATTTTCAGTCAATTTCGGGGATTATGTTATACACTTTATTTATAAATAATTCCAAAATGTAATAATGATATTTTATATTAAACTGTGTAAGCTTTTTTGTTGCAACGGACAAAATTGTGACTTCATTCTTTGGACTCTCGCTGCTTGTTACTCTAACTGGGCAGCACTATCCTTACCATCAGGTGCAGTATGGTCAATTTACCGATCCAGAAAAAAAATACTGACTTTTATTTAATACTAAAATGAATTAAAATAATGTTACGGGTACTTAATTAATTTAAAAACAAAGAATGTATGTTAAAATTGATAAGGAAACATTCTTGATAGAACTAAATTGAGTAACGTAGGTGCTTTCAAGCTGTTTCAAGCTAATATACCTATATTTTATAGTTCTGTCACTTTAGACAATTTCAGATTACGAATCATCGTGTGAAAGGAACTTAAGTTTTGATTATAGTAATTTTAGAGATTTAGTCCAGTTTAGAAAATTTCGGGACAATACAGTCGGGATCAATGTTGCTCAATAGGTTTCATGCGGTTTAACCTCTGCCTACCCCTTATGGGTTACATGCTTTTGATTATATACGACATGCTTTTGAAGAGACTTACGTCCATTAATTAAGACTAAACTACTTAAGACAAGGATAAACTGTTTAATGATATGCAATTATAAATCATTATAGTATGTTTCGATTCGTAGCAGTTAATCGGTGCTTCAGGTCGAATTCTGGTCTTCCAGATGCTTGTTCGAGTTAAAGAACCATGCAGACGCGAGCCGATATGCGTCTACGCAGCTTATATTGGATTGTCTTTAAAACATTTAGTTGAAAATTGTGGCGGGGTTCTCTACGCTCATCTAATATGTATAATTGGTGACACATGGACTATAAATTAAAATAATAACAGATACACGTTTTGTTTCACGGTTAATTTTCTTACTTTCTATATTGGCAAATGTTTATTTCTCCCAAAAATTTACATATGATATAAATTGCCTTCATATAACTTATTCATCAAAATTACCGTCAGAATATATATTTTTTTTATTTAAAGATCCACAGATAATAAAAAAAATCTCAAGCCTCACCTTAGCGAGTCCTCTAACCCACCAGGCGGCAGGAGCAAGGTTCCATAACACATGTCCCGCACCGACCGGCGACTTGGCCGCACTGCACCGCTGGTCTGCCACACCGCCCATACATGGACACACCACTCGGGCCATTACTACTGCGTTTATTGTATCGTGCAATTCACGCAAAGCTATGCTGCTTAAACCGGACAAATCTGGATATAGTAACCCATGCTTATTTTGACTCAAAATGGAGTGGTGTGGAAATAAGTAAAAGTTTTTTAATTCATAAAAAGTACACCGACTTCAATAAAAAAACAAATTATGCGTCACTGTAAAATTTGAGGGATTTTTCTGAGATCCCATCATCAGATCCTGACTTGGTGCCAATGGGACCACCTGGGAAGTATACCCTTTTAAACAAAAAAAGAATTTCTCGAATCGGTCCTGGCGTCTTCGAGTAATCGGGTAACATACATAAAAAAAAAGATTCCGACGAATTGTTAACCACCTCCTTTTTTGAAGTAGGTTAAAAATACTTTACAGCTGACAAACGAGTGTATAGGTCATTTATTGGCACACATGAACATCCGCATATAATCATGGATGCGTTACCGGTCTTAAAAGGAAGAAGTGGGCATTTGGATGGGCTTTCAGGGGGATTTGGGCCACTGCAATATTTTACATAGAAAGAAAGAAAGAAATAGCACAAAGTAACTAAACTAACATCTAACGATACACAACAGCTATTACATTAGCACAATATAAATACTAAAAAAAACGTTTCTCGGTGGTAAAGTAATATTTTACTTTTCAATACTATTTATGCACTAGAAGTTCGTAAGAATGAGAAAGACGATAGTTAGTAAATCAAAAAATTATTGGGCTCGTCCGGGATTTGAACCCGGGACCTCTCGCACCCTAAGCGAAAATCATACCCCTAGACCAACGAGCCGATTGATGTGTTTGACGAATTTATCAATTTAACAACAAAATACAATCATCATACTAGCCCTGTATTAAACATTGTCCCACTGCTGGGCACGGGCCTCCTCTACTAATGAGAGGGTTTAGGCCTTAGTCCACCACGCTAGCCTAATGCGGATTGGTAGACTTCACATACCATCGAAATTATTATTAGAATTCTCAGGTATGCAGGTTTCCTCATGATGTTTTCCTTCACCGTTCAAGCAAGCGGTAATTAACATTTAATACACACATAACTTTAGAAAAGTCAGAGATGTATGGGTTTCGAACATACGACTTTCGTCTTGACAGTCCGTACCGCAACCAACTAGGCTATCGCTGCTTTTTTAAAATACAATAATTCTAATAAAATCTGCCTACACACATATACATATATATACAGTATGTATATTGTGGTCTAACGGAAAAAGATGGGTCTATAGGTGCCATGCGTCATCAATTTATTGACAAATATTAGTATAGTATTATAAAGTTTAATTAATTCATAAGAGATAATGTCGAATCAACTGAATCGTTCAACATTAAAAATATAACATGTTATATCATATTTTATAACAAAAACAAATCATTATGTAAATATTTTCTACACAATAGGCATCTTAAATCATCGGACTGGTGTTATCAAAAATAAGATTAACAAAAAGTCTATAATTAAATGTAAAGCAAACTTAAGCAAATATGTAAATCGGCTAATAAAGTTCCGTCGCGTTTAAATTCTTTGGATGGATTAGGAAGGTATGGACCGATTTTACAAATTCTCTCACCATTTGAATGCTATATTATCACTGATTAATATAGGCTAGACAACTCCTTGGATTATATACTTCTGCTCCAGAAAATAACCTCCACGCGGGTGGAGCCGCGTGCAACAGCTATACTAGTAAATAATATTTTGAACTCATTTAAAAACGTAAACCGAGTTTAGTTTGATCGCGTTTACTTTCAATGGTGAAATCGGCTCTAAGGAAGATATCCTTACTTAGAGCCTTACTTATGTACAAATTTTAATTTTGTTTTTGCGGGCTGCTCTAACAGATCAAAGCACAGGTGCGACCGGGAATGGAATACTGCTCGCACCTCTGGGACGGTTCCGCAAAATACCTCCTCGATGCCTTGGACGGGTTGCAGCGGCGGGCCATCCGCATTGTGAATGATGCAGACGTGAGTAACAGCCTGGAGCCGCTACAGCTGCATAGGGATATTTCCTCGCTTAGCGTGTTCTACCGTCTGTATCATGGCGAATGCTCTGAAGAATTGTTTGATCTTATCCCATCCTCTCCCTTCCATACCAGAACCACGCGTACTGGATTGCGGAGCCACAGCTTTGTGGTGTCTACTACCCCGGCCCGAACTAAGAGGTTCGCAAACTCGTACTTTTGCCGCACCATCAAGCTGTGGAACAGTTTGCCAGCTACCGTGTTCTATCCTTCCTATGATCCTGGGTCCTTTAGGCGTAGTGTGAAGAAGCTACACAGCAGGCCGGCATGATTGTATTGAGTAGCGAGGGATAGATTATTACTCGCTACTTGATACTATAACTGGACGGCACTGCACTTACCATCAGGTGAAGTGTGGTCACTTTGCCGAGCCACGATAAAAAAAAAAAAAGATTAGGTTTTAAATAATAATCACGCTGGTACCTTTTTACTTGGTTAGATCACATACTCCAGTTTCTCCTGCGATCTGTCAAATAGCTCTAATAATCGTATGAATTTTATGACTCTACCGATATATATGATAATATATCAACAGATAACGCGTTTTTTATGGACTCATGAATGTCGCGACGTGCAGCGGTGGCATTCGGACTTCAACTAAGGCCAAACGAATTAATCATTCATAATGCTTTCTTATGATCAAATTCTATTATCCATATTGTATACCTGACTCGAATAGAGAACGGATAATGTTTTAACATTTCACTAATTAACGTATGGCAGTTAAACTGTATTTTCGCAGCCTTCGTAACAGGTTACGACTGCTGTGCTGAGGTCTCGGGTTCGATCCCCGGGTCGAATTAAGTGATGTAGGGTTTTTTTATTTGGAAATATTCAATATCAGCATAGGGTCTGGAATTGTCTCCGGTATGGTGAAAGGCTCGCCCCCGATCACAGTATGGGACCGTAATAAATTCGGTGAAACGTGGGTGTACCGGTTACACCTCTGCCTACCCCTTCGGCGATTACAGTCATGAGTGTATAAGTATGTGTACCCTTTGCTTTAAGGAGGAAAATATTATGAGTAAAGCTAACAGTTCTCCAAGTTATGTGAAGTCTACTCGCATTAACCCAGCGTGGTAGACTTTCTATCTCAGCAGGCCGTTCCGATAGGCTATCGGTAAGTCATTTCTAAGTTTGAAAAATGTGAGAGAGATTAATAATGTCAAATGTTTTCTACGTCCCCACGACACAAATAGCTTTTCAATGCATAAAATTTATTACATTTATATAAACTTTTATACATTTACAAATACTGTTGGACAGAATGATCGAGAGTTGAATAATGAAAAGCATCGTCCGATGGAATTAATAATATTTGTCCCGTGGTCATGTTAAAGTCGAAACCGTTGTTATCTGCAATTTGTAAAGTTGGAATTATCACTAACATTTATTTAGTTTCTAACTGGAATGATGACATTTTTTGCACATTAATGTGGACTCTGGACAATGAACTCAATTTTAAATTAATACACGCTTATAAAAGAAGACTGTCCCGGTGGCGCAATTGTAATTGCGTACGCGGTACGACTGTTGTTCTGAAGTCTTGGGTTCATTCTCTGGGTCGGGTAAAAAATGTATTGGGGTTTTCCATTGGGGTATTGTTCTGGGCGATAGGCTCGTCCCCTATCACATCATTTTTTGTGACCACACTGCACCTGATGGTAAGCACAGTGCCGTCCAGATAAAGTATCAAGTAGCGAGAGACAGTCCCTCACTACTCAACATAATCATGCCGGTCTGCTGTTTAGCTTCTTCACACTATGCCTAAAGGACCCAGGATCATAGGAAGGAGAGAACACGGTAACTGGCAAACTGTTCCACAGCTTGATGGTGTGGCAAAAATATGAATTTGCGAACCTCTTGTTTCGGGCCGGGGTAGTAGACACCACGAAGCTGTGCCTCCCCAAGCCAGTACGCATGGTTCTGGTGTGGAAGGAAGAGTGATAACAGTTGAGTATGTATGTATTAGCAGAATATATATTCCCAACTTAAAAGGGGGTTTGGGAAGAGGAGGAAAATTTGGATGTCCAGACATCTCACTCAGCGTATGAAATGCAACAGTATTATTTCTTTATTACTTCAATTGTTCAACTCTTGTAATAAGGTCAAGCTGGGCAGATTCTGAGTATTCAGTGTAGGCCGGCATGATTGGGTTGGGTAGCGAGGGATAGATCGTCTCTCGCTACTAGATACTTTAACTGGACGGCACTGCACTTACAATCAGGTGCGGTGTGGCCGCTTTGCCGTGCCAGCTTATAAAAAATATTCTTCTGGTATTTTGTGGTTCGGACAGTGTCCATGGCGTAACAGGCGAGTAGCCGGCTGTGAAACGAGAGGCCGTGGGTTCGATTCCCGTATCGAAACAAATGTGTGTCAGACAGATATATGTTTCGGGTCTGGGTGTTGGAACCGTAGTCCTTTGTTCTTGATTCCCACGACACAAGACTCGTAGCTTTGTGTGGGGTCAGGACTATGTGTGTGACTGTTTGGGGATTGAGTTGAAAATCACTTACCCCATTCGTTTGCTGGTCTCTGCTATAGAAAACATCATGTGGACGATGGTTGCTATCTAGTGGGTGAAAATATGTTTAAGTTACCCTCCATCTGTGTCATTTAATGTATTGAGTCGCGATATTAATCCATGTTATAAAATACCGGAGAAAGTAGAAATAATTTGCCTGAAATTCAATTTGGGAGAATATATTGAGCTAATATTGTGCTAGAAGAAATGATATACGGTAAAAAATTAGACAGTTTATTCTCTCGCCGTCGCGCCGCGGCCGTCCTGGAGGTAATGTATCGTGGACGAATTTTTTTGAACATCTTCATAAACGTTTACTTAATGTAGCTTCTGTTAGGATCTACTTCACTATAGATATAAGTGGTTAATAGATGGTTTTAATACAAGTCCTGGACGCTATAGTCCGCCAGAGTTCTTTTTATCCTGGCACGTCAAAGTAACCACACTGTACCTGATGGTAAACGCAGTGCCGTCCAATTAGAGTATCCAGTAGCCAGAGCCAATCTATCCCCCGCTGCTCAACAAAATCTTGCTGGCCTGCTACTTCACACTACGCCATGGCAAGAAGGTGAAGAATCGGTCGAGGGTATAGTGTCAGAGTACTCAGAAGGCCGCAAAACCAAACATCGTAGCCCAACTCTAAACCCCCGACAAAAACCGGATGTACACTGGTTGACCCGGGAACTCGACTCACTTGCGTGTGCCACGATTTCGGGTTATACACTTTGTGTACGGTGGTCGCTATCCGGGCGGTTATACCACCAGCAGTATCACTAATTTGTATACAAAAATTTTCCCATATATCAGAAGCCGGCACCAAGTAAATGGTCATCTGGTTACTTATCACATCACACTGCACCGCACATGAAATCACGATACCAGAAGAATAATGGAAAGGGGATGGGGAGGAGGGGAAGGTTCTTTGTTGAATACATTGAAGCCGATGAAATAACTGGCCATCATAACATAAAACATCTGATGAGCGCATTGCAATGTCATGAAATTAGCATTTAAACTGAGTGGTGTTGATACTGATTATAGCCAGGCGTGGAGCTTGGCATCAGACGAGGGAGCTGCTCCTCTTATTGAAACTAACAAGTAGCATGCCTCGGTGGCGCAGTTGCAATTGTACATGCATTACTATTGCTGTGCTGAGGTCTTGGGTTCGATCCCCGGGTTGAGTAAAGTGAAATTGAGATTTTATATTTAGAAATACTATTAGAACTTATACTGAGTCGAATAAATATTTGAATCAGATATTGATAAAGTTCCCATATCATTTAAAAGTTTAAATAAATTCTTTAAAGAAATAATTTATATGGCGTATCAAAAGTGACGTTATTTCTTAATCTTTGGCTAAAGTGATATTGGGTTTTTCTATTTAGAAATACTCAGTATCAGCCTGGAGTCTGGAATTGTGCCCGGTATGGCGATAGGCTCGCCCCCTATCACATTATGGGACCGTAATAAAATCAGCGAATAGTGGGTGTACTGGTTACACCTCTGCCTATCCCTTCGGGGATTACAGGCTTGAGTGTATATGTACAATATAGTGCTGAATTTATATTATATGGGTTCACTGTTGGACATTTGCCCACTTCCCCGAGGCCATATCAGTCATTTGAATATTCTTTATTTCCCTTTGTCCATTATGCTTATTAGCTTGGTTAGTATGATGTATAAGCTTCCAAATGTGAGGTCGTGTGTTTGATTCGTGGTGCATATAAATTTCGGTGACCTTAGAAGGAAAGTGATGAAGGAAACCGGCGTTTTTATATTTTAGTAAGGGTCAATATCTGATATCTGTTTAAATGAATAACACCTAACAGTCACACACATAGCCCCGACCCAACACTAAGATACGAGTCTTGTGTTGTGGGTATCAGGGACTACGAGAGACTTTCGGTCTCACAACACCCAGACACGGACACAAATATCTGTCTGTCACACAAACATTTGTGCCGGTGTTGGAATCGAACCCACGGCCTCTCGTTTCACAGCCAGCTACTCGCCAACTGCGCCACGGAGGCTGTCAGTGAGGTTTGGTGATGTATTCTGGTATAATGTGGGTCATTTGTTAGGAAATAATATCAACCTTTACTAAATTCTACATAACGTTCCCAATCAGACGGAAAATAGTCATAAAAATACTTTTCTATCTAAGCTAATGCTCCCAATTTTACGTAAATATTTTCCATTCACTAATCCTCTAAAAAAATCTAACTGACCATGCTTTGATTTCAAAAACTGGTCTCAAATTCTTTTATGTCATCAAGGGAATAAAAATATGCGCGAAAATATGGAACATCCGGGGATAAGCTTTGTTTTATTACGGCAGGCAGAATTCTGGCAGATTACTACGCGCGCATATTACTACCTATAATAAAATGCAAATTCTATGGGCCTTAATAAACGAGTATAGTAGTAGTGTTTGGTCTTGCCTCCTCTAAGGTTGATCGTCATTCGACAGAGCGAGAGAAAACACTTTATAACTATTACAGATGTATACAATGTTTATTAGTAAAGGTAAATTTATATTTACTATAAATTCGTAATTAGAAGGGCCAGGGTGAATAAAGTTTGTTGAGATGTGGCCTTTATCGATACTTCCATATTTCTTTATATGTATATATAACTCTACTGTACGTGGGTATGTCATTGAATTCCTCCTAAACCGGCTGGACCGATTTGAATGTTTTTTTTGTGTGCGGTTGGGTGTTTTTATGGGCGGTGGATGGTTTAGATTCACAAATCAGCCCGGCAGATGGCGCTGTAGTCGGTGTGGCGCTGCTTTTACGGGCAGGACGACGATTGCCGGGCCCGCTAGTTATATTATAAAATATTACTTCTCTAGTCACATTCGCTCGATAAATACTGTTCATTCCTTGCATTCATCCTCTACATATGGCCAAACCATCTCAAATTACCTCTTTCTATCTTAATCACCACATCATTCTTCAACTCACAACGATCTCTTATCACACTATTCCTCATGTAATCAGCGAGGGTGACTCCACACAAAAACCGGATGTACACTGGCTGATCCCGGAACACGACACATTTGCGTGTGGCAATATGGCGGGTTTTACACCCTGTGTGCGGTGGTCGCTATCCGGGCGGATATGAAAATCCTACCACCAGCAAATAGACAAATGTTTTAAATTATACAAAGACAAATTATAGGTTTTGCCATAAATAGATGAAAACCATCATCATCTGTTGACAGATGACCTGACCAGTGCCATCTGTTGACAATATAATCAACTAATTTGTTGTATTATTAATTTATATCAGTGCGAAGCATTGTAGTTTCTTTAATGTGCCGTCATTATGAAACTATCCGTCTAAATCGAATTTCTGTGTTTTCACAATGTAAAATAATCTTAAATAGATGGTATCGATCTTTAATTCAAATTCTCTGCTAAATATACTATAGTTAAAGATAAAATTGTTGTTAGGTATTTTGTAAATATCTGTGGGTAGATTTTGAGGGTAGGACTTATTTGTTAGACATGTCGAGGGTATTTCATAAATATCCGTGGGTAGATTGACGATAATTACTAACTGAGTGGGGTGAAGAGTTGCAATAAAAGACAGCTCTCGAGCGCTTCAGACTACAGTCCGTTCTGGGACTGTCTACTGTACGGACGTATGGTGAGCATCAGCTCCCATCGTCCTATACCACTATTGGTTTCTGGTGGCAGTTCAGCATAGAGTGTTATGCTGTCCGTGCGCACTTGGGACTAATTGGTATTTGGTACATTTTGACATGGAATTGTTAACGATGGGCACTGGTACGTAACTGTGATCATTAAATTGATCAATACAGTGGCGATCATATGACCACGTTTCTGTCTATCGCTCGCAATTAAAATGGCTACCGATTCGCCAGCGCCGATCTATGCGAGCACTAACTACTCTTTTTTCGTTACTTACGTCTGCTACACCCCCCTCTTATTTATCTTCACGCTTTCAATACCTTTGTGACAGTCACAGTAGAAATCTTCGCTCATCTAGCAATCTTCTCCTTAAGTGTCCCCCTCACAGCTCTGACTTCTTACACTCTTCTTTCACTATCCAATCAATACTTCTCTGGAATTCGCTCCCTCTCGATATCAGATCGTGCACCAGCCGGTCGACTTTTAAGCTGAGAGTCCGCCAATTATTGCTGAATGGAGTGGCAGAATCATCTCACAATTAATGTATATTATATATATTTATATACATAAGTATATATGTAGTTGAAATATATTTTATATTTATGTCTATATATGTATACATATGTTATGTATTTGGATTTATTTATGTATGTATTTACATAATATTGTGCTAATTAGTTTTTTTTGTTTACCTTATTTTCCTCTATATCTTATGCACCTACCTTGTTCATCTCTGCATCACCCTAAGGTTGACTGGGAGAGAATGCCTCTGGCATTAAGTCCGCCTATATACCTTGTATATAAATAAATAAATAAATAATCATCGTTTATGTGCCGTTTAAGGTATCCACCGTAAATAGTACTTTGAATTGTTTCTAATACTATGATTATTCACATGTATCCTATATTAAAAGAAGTGTCATGGTATCCGAGAGAATTATGTCATATACTACAGTACCAAAAACAATATTTTTTTATTATACGCCGAAGTTCGCCAAAAATATATTTTACATCATAATTTCACTTTAGATCGAATATGCTAAAACACTATTCCGCCAAATCTACGCTCTCCTTTAGGGCTGACCAAAAAATTTGGATTTCGGACCTTTTGGCGATTTATTAGTGATGCAAATCTGGACGACCTTTCTACTTTATTTGACCTCAGCTCGCTTTGGCGCGGCCGATTGGATTAATTTTGGTCCGAGTGGTTTGTTACGATACTTTGATGTATGTATGAAAGTACATAAGGTATATTTGGGGATAGGTATATAGATTTTTATTATTCTGGCACTTCAAAATGCCCACACTATACCTGATGGTAAGCGCAGTGCGGTCCAATTAGAGTATCGAGTAGTGAGAGACAATCTATCCCCGGCTACTCAACACAATCATGCCGGCCGTCTTCTTCACACTACGCCATTCGCAAGAAGGTGATGAAGCGGTCGAGGGTCCAGTGTCAGAGTACTCAGAAGATTGTGCCCCCTCTAAACCCCCCGACAAAAACCGGATGTGCACTGCCTGATCCCGGAACGCGACACATTTGCGTGCGCCACTATGGCGGGTTTTACACCCTGTGTGCGGTGGTCGCTATCCGGGCGGATATGAATATAATATACTACCATCAGCAAAAATAGATAAAAACGTATTACTAACAAAAGAGTTAGCTGCCTCGGTGGCACAGTTGTAATTACGTACGCGGTACGACTGCTTTGCTGAGGTCTCGGTATCGATCCCAGGTCTGAGTGATAAAGGGTTTTTTTATTACGAAGTATCAGTATAAGCTCGCCCCCTATCTCGTGGGACGGTAATAAGCTCGACGAAATGTCTACTGGTTACGCCTCTGCCTACCCCTGCGGGGATTACAGGCGTGAATGCCTCTATATAGTTAACAGTGTAATTTCTGGCAATTAATTACAAAGATGAGCCTCAATAAAGCCGAAGTGCCCATAGCCGCTTTGTCATTATGGCCTTTGTAAATTTGTATATTCAGTAAGACAATAAGATCCTTCGAGATCGCAATCTGGTACATAATGGGCCGGGTGTGTGTTAATTAAGTGAAGTTGAGACAGCGCGTCCCTCGTAAGGTGCGACAGGTTGTGGGGGCAGAAGGCGTGACGGTGGATATTTAAGATGCCTCGTAGAGCGTTTTAGATTTAACTATTTATGTTCTGGTGTTTGTAAACAGTCGTTCTTAATGTGGAATTGCAATTCCAGCAACACATTATTTTGACTCTCTCTGATTTCTGAGATTGATCACAATAGTGCTCGTTTCCAAGTGATTTTATTAAGCGAATATTCGTTTGTATCTCTCTCAGAGTCTGTTCTAGGTCCCAGTGTAATGAGGAATTCCATACCAAAATCTCCGTGGCGCAGTGGATGAGTAGCTGTGAAACGAGAGTAGGTTCGATTTCCTCACCGAGATGTTTGTGTAGGTAATCCACGAATATTTTTTTAGGGTCTGAGTGCTATGGGACCGTAGTTCCACGTGGTTCTTGATATCTACGTTACAGGTTTAACCTAGATTGTCTCTCGCTACTTGATACTTTAACTGGACGGCACTGCACTTACCATTAGGTGCAGTATGGTCACTTTGCCGTGCCAGAAAAAAATACCTTTTTTTTATAGAGTATAGAGTAGCGAGAGACAATTTATCTCCCGCTACTTAACACAATTATGCCGCGCGGCCTGCTTGTTCACACTACGCCATGGGCAAAAAGGGTTCAGTAACTAGTGCCGATCATGTGTGTTATTGAGTGGATTATTATTATTAATAATTTTTAATATTATCCCATGTATAAACAACGAATTACAGGGACATGCAAATTAGGGATAAGAGCGTAAAATCGGACATATCATACAGATTTTAAGTGATGCGATTTGACGCATTAAAATTATTATTAATTAAAATACTTCAAATAGAACTGACAATATCTTACTAACCTAAAACCTTCAATGAAGTGAAATCAGGTCAAAATTGGGGTGGACAATCAGATGCGTTTTGTGTTTAAAACAGGATTGTTTGTGTATTCCATTAGGGGCACGATTGTGCCGCCATCTGGTCGTAACGGAGGGAAGTTTGCGGCCCTTTCCGTGTCACGTTCGCCACAATCTTCGCCATACACCTTGTAGAGGAGTAAAACTGCATAACTCGTTGATTTCATTTTTCCATGCGTTTTTATACAACTTTGGAAGTGGTACAGACTGCCGAAAGGATATTGGCAGGAACCAAACCAGCTCTAATTGTATTCACCTCTGGTATTTCAGAGTTAAGTGTGTATTTATTGTTGACTAGATGTTGCCTGCGGCTCCGCCCGCGTGGAGATTATTTTTGGATGAAAAGGTATACAATCCACGAAGGCATCTTAAGTTATTACACCTTTTATATTTTGCTATCCAATAGGAAGCGTGCATTTTTTCCGGAATAAAAAGTTGCCTATGATATTTTCTGATCCCTAAGCTGCCACTATGCAAAAAATCATGTCGATCCCTTGCTCTGTGAAATACTAAATTATCCCACGAGAACTGTACATGTTTTTCGGGATAAACCGTTGCCTATGTGCTATTCCAGACTATAATCTATCTCTGTGCCAACTTTCAACCAGATCCGTCCAGCGGTTGTAGTGTAATTGAGTAACAAACATCCATCCATCCATCTAAACATTCGCATTGGTAATTTTATATATATACTAGCGAACCGTGCAGACGTCGTCCTGCCCATAAAAGCAGCGCCGGACCGACTGCAGAGCCATCTGCCGGGGTGATTTGTAAACCTAAACCATACAGGGTGCCACCCAAACGCATACAAAAAAAAACATTCAAATCGGTCCAGCCGTTTAGGAGGAGTTCAGTGACATACACACGTACAGTAGAATCGTATATATATATAAAGATAGTAAGAGGCAGGATTATCGCTTGCTTTAACTGTGAAGGAAAACATATTGATAAATCCTGCATACCTCAGAATTCTAAACTATAATTATGAAGGTTACACAAACACCTTTTACGTATTTTATGCTTATATAAATAGTTGTGTAGGGTTGTGTCTGGATTGGGGTAGTTAGTTAAGGCACGAGATAAATCTTGTTTTAAAGGTTTATAACCGTTACAAATGTTAGGAATTTTTAACGGCAGGCAGCTGTTTTGCTGTGCCCTGGCATTGCAGAAGACTGGGCGGCGGTGACTACTTACCATCAGGTGACCCGTCTGCCTGTCTGTCAAGGCACAAAAAAAAATGTTATAATGTTCTATTATAAATGTTATGAGGGAGGAGCACCCGTTCGTGACGGCTGTACTTAATGCAATGATCTAAATTAGTATGTGTGCGTAAACGAGCAATATATTATGTATATTATGCAATGTAGGCGCCAACGTCGCGTGTTTTTTTTTAGTGCCTCGATAGGCAGACGAGCAGACGGGCCAACTGAGAAGTAGTCACCTCCAATACAAGTAGCCTATGTCATTTTCTGATCCCTAAACTGCCACTATGCAAAAAATCATGTCGATCCCTTGCTTTGTGAAATACTAAACTATTCCACTTTTCCGCCGCCCATAATTTCGGGTTATACCATAACCGAACAAGTTGTCTGAGAGTAAATTAAACTCAAGACCTCTCACTTCACAGACAATATTCGTTACTAGACTTGGTCTATTTTATCATGCATATAAAATTTCAAAATTTGACTTATTCTTTTCTGCGAAGCTATCCTCAGTTTTCTGTGTAGAGCGGTGCAAAGGGATGGAATTCTTGGCATGCCCTTCATAGAGGAACTTCAAAAATTTAAGGTCCTTTATTGTAATGGTTATTGTCCAAACTTGACATTTCTTGATGTAATAGAATATCTTTTTGGGGGAATAGAAAGGGTTTTCATATTAAACGCTTGTAGATACCTAGATTAATTATTTAGTTAAATAGTTTATTGTAAAAATAATATTATTAAGGTGAAATAAAAAAATTCCCGCATTTAATAGTTTAATACTTTAAAGTTACTATACTATACCATTTCGTACGTTTGAAATGTTCACCAGAAGTGAATTGAAAAGAAACACGTGTTATTCGTTTAAAACATTTTAACAATTAAATTCTTACAAACGAATATAGATAATTTTAATAGATCAGCTCTGTTTATATTAAGCAGGATTATTTAATAGAAATTATACATAGATTTTGTGCCACTAATAATACTAGCCCTGTTTTAAACATTGTCCCACTGCAGGGCACGGGCCTCCTCTATTAAAGAGGGGTTAGGCCTTAGTCCACCACGCTGGCCTAATGCGGGTTGGTAGACTTCACATACGTTTGAAATCGTATAAGAATTCTCAAGTATACAGGTTTCTTCACGATGTTTTCCTTCACCGTTAATGCAAAGATTAACTATAAATATACACGTAACTGGAAAAAGTCACAGATGTATACCATTTCGAACATCGAACTATGTACTTTCGCCTCGGCAGTACGTACCACTACCAACTAGGCTATCACTGCTATTGTGGGTGTACAGTGGGTGCGTAGCTGGCTGTAAAACAAGATATCGCGGGTTCGACCGCTGGGACAAATGTTTGTGTGATCCACAAATGTTTAGGGTCTGGTTATAACTTACAGGATCAGGACTATGTGTGACTGTTTGCATTATTGTGTAAGTGTACTTCATTTCCATTAGAGTGTTCTAGAATGGTGGGCATGAATAATGTCAGAGTGCCGATGACCGTCCAGTGCCTACAGTGCTTTGTGATTCACAATTCTGAGTGGAGTTGCTATTGTATTTATACAGGCGTGGTGATTACATGAACAAAGGAAAGGCGAGTCTTATCATCACTCCTTTCCAGACATGTGGTTGCGATTTAATATGTGTATTTAAGAAGCATACAATATTAATTCAATATTTTTACAAATGAAATCGCAAAACCATATTAATCAAACATTTTAACTTTCGGCACTCCTTCTCTGCATAATCATGACTATTTCAAATTTCACCGTAAACGCAATATTCTCAAAAAGGGATATTTTACATTTTAATATACACTAGGTGCTTCTATATCAATGTCGCAAACATGAGTTTTTGCTCTTTAAAACTGTAAGGAGCATCGTGATATAAATAATAAATACACCTAACAGCCACACATAGTTCTGACCCCACACTAGGTCAAACCTGTATAGTGGGTATCAATAACTTCGAGGGACTACGGACAACACCGTTCTATACTTATACAATATTTATATATACTTATATAGATTTTATGAGCATTATATATTGTAGAGCAAAAGACCGCCCTTCTATTCAGGGTTCAGACCAATAGTCTGCCACCTTGGCCAAGTAAAGGTAAGTTAAAATCGGACAGATGAGATTAGTTCCGAAAGGTCTAACCTGATTTGGACTTTAATCCCTATTTAATAACCTCGATTGATATTTTTTTAAGATCATCATTGTACTAATTACTATGGATTATTTTAATCCGTCTCTATCCCGCTTCGTGAGTGAACGAAGCTTAAAACCAACGCAAACAAAAATAAAAGTATACTTTTAGAAAATGCGTGGAAGCTATAATCGATTGTTAAGTAAACAAGATTTTTCAAGGGACCGACAACATTAATTGCAAACCCTCGTTCAAAGGTTTCATTCGAAATTATAAAAACCGCCTGGCCACAGGGTAAATGGCGGGAATTTACGAATTTCCAATGTTTTGGGGATCGAATAATATAGATGCGATGCGATCAACTTTACCAACAACCGGTCCGGACCCGGATGCATTCAGATTTGCTTGATGGGGGTCATCGTCCCTCGATGGCAGTAACATAATTGTTATATTTCAAAAATGTAGAGTTAATGTTTAACGGTCTCATTCATAATGAGTTATCGAAGCTTTATAAGGGCGTTAATAGAAGCTTGTTAAAAAATGACGAGTGTTTTATCTCTATTGAGCCATTATGAATAAAAAAATTAACAATCTCCTATTAACGGCCTTATAAAACTCCGATAACTCATTATGAATAAGACCGTTAATATCCATAACGAACTGTATTTTTACACGTGGTAAATCTAAAATAAAGATTTTAATAATGTTTTGATTTAATGTACAGGCCTCTGGAAAACCATTTATGAAAAACTGATTAATACATTTTCTACAGACTTATAAATTCATACGTCTTACAAAATCTTTAAAAGTCATACTTTAGAATTCATAAGATATGAAACATTACCAGGTTACTCTATTACAAAAATACCTACAGTTCAGTCCTTTTTATTAATTATTACTTTTTATTTCATTTCTCGCAGAGTTCCCAGTATGCACCCCTGGTTACAGTCCTGTGCCGATGATTCTCTTTACGCATAGAATATTAAACAGGGCCGCTTCCGTGCTTTTATGGTTCCAGGGATCAGGGGAGCAGAATGTATGAAATAATAGAGATTTTTCTTTATACATCTAGCGCTGTGCATCCGTTGATACGGCTCAAAAGCTCTACTGTAACTTACTTTATGTTTATTATATTTGCACTATTATACAGACATAACTGAGATATTAGGTTTTTTATCCTGGCACGGCAAAGTGATCACTCTCCAGCTGATGGTAAGCGGTGCAGGTGCAGTGCGGTCCAATTAGAGTACCGAGTAGCGAGAGACGATCTATCCGCCGCTACGCAACACAATCATGCCGGCCTGCTTCTTCACACCGCGCTATGGCCAAGAAGGTGATGAAGCGGTCGAGGGTCTTTGGTCCGAGTACTCAGAAGGCCGCAAAACGGCTAAAAGTCGTACCCCAATTCTAGACTCCCGACAAAAACCGGATGTACACTTCACATTTTGGGTTTTTAAGGATATGCTTGTATTTATGAATTAAATTGTTTACTGTCTCGGTGCCGCAGCTGTAATTACGTATGCGATACGACTGCTGTGCCGAGGTCGGGTAGGGTAAAAGTGAATTAGGTTTTTCTGTCACGAAATAATCAGTTGCCTGGAGTCTGGAAATGTACCCGGTAGAGCGATATGCAGGTCGGCATGATTGTGTTAAGTAGCGAGGGATAGATTGCCTCTCGCTACTTGATACCTAACTGGGCGGCACTGCGCTTACCATCAGGTGCAGTGTGGTCACATTGCCGTGCCAGGATATAAAAAAAGGCTCGCCCCCAATGCATGTGTGTGCGTAGATACGTATCAATGATGAAAAAATGTACCTATAGGTTTCTTTCGTCACTGGTATGTATGTATAAATTGTTGAAAATAAAGGAACTTACATAACATATGATAATTTTAAGGGTATATGAAGTCTACTAATCCGCATTAAGCCTGTGTGGTAAGACTAATACGGACCATTAGCACTGGGAGAAGTCCTAATGGTCCTCAATATTACCAGTATAGCAATAAAGGGGAATTTATAAAATTAATAAGGCTTTAAAAGGTGTTTAATGTATGTGTGATAATCTTAAATTATGACAGTCTTCTGGTAATTCACAAAATTTCGCGTTGGTTAGATTTGAAATAAAAAGGAAACAAAAGAGAATATTTTATAAACAATTTTTATTTACACATTTAGAAAATATACAGACATTAGGTATGGCATTACTACTACTTGTAAATCACAATAAGTACGACTTGCACGCCTTTAGTACGAGACTCATCCGTATATTGCTTAGGTTGGCAGCTCTATGATGGTCCTAAAAGTTGGCAGTATGGTTAAATTACATGTTTATTTATGATACAAAAATAATTTTACAAATAGATCGGTTTATATAATTATCAAGGACAGTTTAGGTAATTACTTACATCAATCAGCGTATAAAAATACAATTTTCGAAGACGAAATATTTAACATAAAAATAATCTGATTTATTATATTAAAACTTTTATTAAAAAACAACGTTCAAAGAGACATATTAAAGTTTTAATTTAAATTAAAGTTATTATTACCCTTACAATAATATTAACAAATCATATAATCGAATAGTTTCACATAATCCATTGTCATCTGATTATATACTTTATATTATAAGATTTTTTTAAGGTTAATAAGACTACTTATAAAAAAAGAATTTTTAGGATAAGTGGACGGGTTAGTTACAGCCAGTGAAAGAAAATCGTTCTGAAATTGATCATAGTATAAAGTTGAAAAGGTTTCCATTAAATTAGGAAAAAATATTTTTTATGTTAATAATTTTCTCGCTGAAGATCGCCTATACAATTTTGACGATCTTACCGAAATTAAACTAAATTTAATCCTTATTCAGGATACATAAGTATTAATAGTTAAAGTAAAATAACAATTCAACTTAAATTACAGCCTCCGTGGCGCAGTTGGCGTATAGCCGGCTGTGAAACGAGAGGCCGTGGGTTCGATTCTCACACAAATGTTTGTGTGACAGACAGATATTTGTGTCGGGGATCTAGGTGTTGTGGGACCGAAAGTTTCTCGTAGTCCCTGATACTCACAACATAAGACTCGTATCTGAGTGTGGGGTCGGAGCTATGTATGTGACTGTAGGGTGTTATTTATTTAATGATAGTTTCTGAACAAAGTCTCTGCATAGTTTCCGAAGTATTGTACCGGCGGGTATGTTGGAGCCACTCCTCCGTTCACCAATCCAGGTTGTTGGAACAGATCCTGAGAATACGCCTGTTGAACCTGTTGGATGTACGATCGTTCTCTATCAGCAGCCTGTCGTAGTCTCATCTCTTGTAGGATTTGAATCCGACTCTGTCCTATATTAGGTTGAGTTGAAATCACTATAGGAGACTCAGTTGGCTGTGAATGGGTATTTTCTTGTGGAGTTTGCGTTGTCGTTGCTACAATACCGGACTCAGATTGCAGATTATGTGTCGATAGTTGCACTGGTTCATTTATTTCTTGTTTATCTGGAACTGCTGTCACTGCTTGCTCTTCGTTCGGCTGTGATGTTGGCTGAGGATGGCTATCAGATATCTGTTGAGATTGAGGCTGGCTGTCAGGTACTGGCTGCAATGGCTGAACAACTTTTGATACATCTGGTCTAATAGGTACGAGTAAGGTTTGGCCTTGTGTATGTTGGATTTGTGGGGCTTGCTGTTCCTGAGGATAGGCATAGGATTGTGGTTGATAGTAAGGCGGCAGGCTTTGAGAGAAGCTTGCATAACTCACTGCTCCTTGAGTTTGTTGTGGTCGTGCATTGATGTGCTGAAACATAAAACATTCTAACTGAAAATGTCTGAAATGAAGAATTAAACTTCATATAAATTATCATAATAATCAATTAATTGGCGACAGTCGTGATTGAATGAATAGTACAGGCTAGTGAAATACAATTTTATCTATCGTTACAAGTACTGATGAATTCATAGTCTTATGTCATAATATAAGTGATAAAGAGTAAATTTTCATAATAATCTGTAAAAAAAATACCTGGTGAGGAGCTTGTTGTTGCTGCGGAGCAATTCTAAAAAGTTGTGGCTGTATATTCGCTTCTACTCGCTGATTTTGCTGATAAGCATAAGTTCCTCCTGATTGTTGAGGTTCTTGGGCATATGCTACACCTGGTAATATTTGTTGCCCTCTTTGAAGATACGCTAGTCCCGGTAAAAATTGCTGAGCATCTTGAGCATAAGCTACTCGTGGAACTAGTTGTTGAGTGTTCTGAGCATATGACACGCCTGGTATGACTTGTTGAGCACCTTGGATATATGCTACTCCGGGTGCTGTTTGCTGTAAACCCTGGGTATAAGCCAGGTTAGGTACCAGTTGCTGGCCTTCTTGAGGGTATGCCCCGTTAGGAACTTGTACCTGCTGTTGGATGTACTGGACTGGTTGGTTATATTGACGCTGGCTTTGAAGAAGTCCTTGCTGATATACTTGAGGCTGTTGGTATATTTGAGGATAGTACTGCGGAACTACTGCTGGTTGAGCTACAGGGCGAGCAAGAGACTGCTCGGGAAATACCCTAGGAGAAAATAGACCTCTGTCAAATGTGTTAGGGATTTGGTAAAGGTTTCTAAATTGTGACGCATCATAGTTAGCGAAGTTTGCTAGAGTGTCAAATTGGAAAGGCTGTTGCTCGTAGGTGGAGTATGTACGTTTGGGTGGACTCTTTGATTTCTTGTGTTTCTTGCTTAGTTTGGTTTTGTATTCTGATTCAACAAAGCTGAGTTCTGAGTTTTGGTCGAGTTGTGGTGATGGCAACTGCAAAATAATTCCGTTCTGTTAAATTTTATCCTAATTGTCAGTTATTTTGACAATAAAGGTAATAATGATCAACAAAGATTATAGTATAATGTTAAGGGATTTTTAATGACTAACTTGAAAATTGTGATCTCCATCATTTTGTACATACAGCAACATCTAAATAAATAAAGGACCTGGTAAAGAACTAACCTTAGATTGGTAAGCAGACACGGGCGAAAAAAGATGGTCAGAGATGGCAGAGTAATGGGGTCCTTCACTGCTCAGCACGTCGGATATCTTCGCGATATGGGGAGATGAAGGTGAGTACACCTGTAAAAGATAATTTTTAATAAGAATCTTAGTTTACCCAATGAGTACATTTGCAAATAAATTCTATAATGTGATGAATGAAATGATTGATGAGATGTAAAAGTCTCATTTGGCGTAAAAAAATGATGTAAGAATCGGCAATAGCCTAGAAGAAAGGTAACGGAATACCGAGAAGGACATCACAGCTTCGAGACCAACCTGAAAGGCATACACCTCTGACTTTTCAAAATAATGCGTCTATTGTTAGTTATAGATCGCTTTAATGGTGAATGAAAACATCATAATGGCAACTGAGAATATTTAAAAAAATCTTTAATTACATGAAATCTCTCAACCCACATCAAGCTAGCGTGGTAGAATAGGGCATAATCCTAATAATTAATAAATTCACGAGGGCTATAAATAATAATTTTAAAAAGCAGTTAAATTCTCTAACAAGTATCAGTTGAGATTTCATATAGGAATGTTAAGACAGCACGAAAGTAAACAGTACAGTACCTGTAAATTTCATGGGTAGGTAGACTGGAACCTTTTCAATTACGATCATGTCATTGCCATCCAGATTTATGTTAGAAAAGAGATACCTTTCCCATTTAGAATTCGTCCGTGACGATATAAATAGTAACATTCCTTTGAGGAAATTCGTATTAGATTTGACCTGACAATACCATACCGAGCTAGTAGAACCATGTTTAATACAATATAAATAAAATAAAATAAAAAAAAAATATTACTTAACCCCACTGCTTATTTTAATTTCTATATAAAAGTATCGTAATATCATAATGGATTTGAAGTTTTTTAAACGTCTGTAATTTTTTAGGTGTTTTTTAGATGTTTATCTGTTCATACTTCAGCTGTTATATGAGGTATATTGACTAATGCTAATGATGTATTTAAATGTATATTCATCCTGAATTAATAATTAAATGTAACAACAAAAAAATAGGCTGAGTTGCTTAGTGCTTCTTCTCAGACCAGTTGGATTTTCCGAAGCATCGGTAGTTTTAAATATTATTCTGTCATATTATATAGGTACCTGATTAACTTAAATAAGTGCTTCTAATTCAGTTTTGATAACGTTTACCGCAGCCTAGTAAATGTACCCAAAAGCAAGGTCGATATGTACGCGCGACGGTAGACGCATATGTCTTAGAAGAATAAAACCGATTTAATTTCGTTTGGCAAACAATAACATATGAAAAACGTAATGTAAACACAGCGTCGATTTTGCGAACAGCTCTTGAAATAATTTGAGAGCCTGCGTCGATTATGTTTGCCCATATGTCTTAAACGAAGTGTGGAGGATAAGAATTGGGACAACGATTCGAGACACAAATAGATTCAGTAACAGAGAATTGGAATTCTTAATGATTTGAATAAAAATATTTAGGCTATCTCTACTCTCATAATTTATTTATAAATTGGCAATACCATAACAGTTCAGTACCTTTTCCTTGCTTGTCAACTTCTTTTTAATGGTTTAGTAGCTATTGAGGTTTAATGTTATCAATGAAATAAATGGAAAGAGCTAGTTTTATTTATGAATTACAGTCGCGGGTTCGATCCCCGCATTGATACAAATGCTTTACAAAATTCAAACCTGGTATCAAACAGTCTTTCCCAAACTAATCTAAAAACTTCTCTAGATTCAGTTTTTAATTTTATAGTGTTTCAGAACACTTGTGTACTAAAAAAATATTTAATTTAAAATGCAGTTAAAAAATTGAGAGTCAAAGATAATAATCTTCTAACTTGGTTTGTAATCAAAATAAAGGGAATTCATCTGCTGCTTTCGGCACAACAAAAAGATTTTTTTTCCTCCGTCCCACGCTTGCTCTTGCCTAAGTGGAAAGTCACTTCTACGCAATTGGCACACAAATCACGAGCTTACAAAGTAGAGAGTTGTATTTATAGTCACAGATTATGGAAGAAAACTTTATTGGTAGATGATAGAATAATATTTAATTCTTTTTTAAGCGTAGAGCAAAGAAGCTACTTGTCTGGCCGGCTTACTTTATACTTGATTATCGCTACTCGATACTCTACCTGGACGGCACACAGCTTACCATCAGGTGCAGTGTGGTCACTTTGAAGTGAAGATAAAAAAATGAATGAAGGCTCTACATCTCCTAGGTTATCTATCTGGTTAGGTATATCTAAGGTTCCTTTTTTACCTATTTTAAATAAAAGAATTGACTATTGTCCAGTCCCACGTCCTAGAAGTGCCTTTGCTAAAAGACAATATTCATATTTAGCACCAACCCTATACAATAAATTAAATGTGAAGAGTAAGATAAAACAATACAAAAAACAACAACTAAAATACAAAATACATGAGTGGTTGTTGGAATTAAATTACGAAGCTGTAGAAACCATAATAAAATAGCACACATACACGCACACACCCACCCACACGCACACACACACACACACACACACAACACGCACACACACGCGCACACACACACACATTCACACGCACGCTCGCACGCATACGTACTCACAAACATCCACACACACGTAAACACACACACACATACACACACACACGTACGCACACGCACACACATACACAACGTTGTTTCATAATGTCTTATTAGTAAGACATTTTTTTTTCCGTTTCTATTGTCATTAAACTTAAGTAAAGCCAATCTCATAATGGGAAGTAACTGACTCCTTATATACAGCTACGCTAGTTTGGGAGTCAGGGACTATATTGAATTTGTACCACCATTTTAATGTACAATAAATAAATAAATAAAAATAAAATAAATGTTTGTTACTCAATCACGCTACAACGGCTGGACGGATATGGTTGAAATTTAGGACAGAAATAGTATATAGTCTGGAATAGCACATAGGCTACTTTTTATCCCGGAAAATGTACAGTTCCCGTGGCATAGTTAAGTTTTTCACAGAGCAAGGGATCGACATTATTTTTGCATACTGGCAGTTTAAAGATCAGTAATTGACATAGACTACTTTTTATCCCGAAAAAATGTACACTTCCTGTGGGATAGCAAAATATAGAAAGGTGTAATAGCTTAAGATGTCTCTATGGATTGTATACCTTTTCTTCCGAAAATAACCTCCACGCGGGCGGAGCCAGTATTATTATTATATAAATAATAATTTCGGATCGTGTTGTAAAACATTTAACTGTTTCTACAATACTGCTATAAATAAAATAGCTACAATAAATAAAATCAAATTATGTTTGTTCATTGTTATCTATCGCTTGCTTTAACGATTAAAGAAATCATCGTGAAGAAACCTTGATTTCTCATAAGAATTTCGAAACTCTCTCATAAGAATATCAAAGGTATTTGAAGTCTACCCACCCATATTAAGTCAGCGTGGTGGACTAAGGCCTAACCCGCAATAGAATTCTTCGCAATAGAAGCCCTTGCCTAGTAGGACAATGTTTTATATAAGATTCCAATTATTATTATAATTCAATAGACAGCTAATACTCCGTGGCGTAGTGAGTGAATAGCCGGCTATGAAACAAGAATCTGCCTGCCTCGGTGGCGCAGTTGTAATTGCGCATGCGTTACGACTGCTGTGCTGAGGTTTCGGGTTCGATCCCCGGGTCGGGTAAAGTGATATTGGGTTTTTCTATCTAGAAATGCCTTAGTATTAGCCCGGAGTCTGGAAAATGTTCCCGGTATGGCGATAGGCTCGCCCCCTATCACATTATGGGACCGAAATTCGGCGTTAAGTGGGTGTACTAGTTACACCTCTGCCTACCCCTTCGGGGATTACAGGCGTGAGTGTATGTGTGTGTGTGTGAAACAAGAATCTGCGGGTTCGATTCCCACACCGAAACAAATGTTTGTATGATCCACAAATGTTTCCGGTCTGGCTGTTGTGGGAAAGTAGTCCCTCGAAGTTCTTAATACCCACGATACAGGTTTTACCTAGTGTCGGGTCTGAACTGTGTGTGTGGCTGTTGGGTGTATTTTTTATTACTAGTTTATCAAGGAACCGCGGTAAGTTTATATTTAGTGATATAAAAAGCACTCCTGTCAGTATCCTGACTATGAATACCGCTGTAGACGCAATGCTCGCGTCGAAAGATTTCCCGCTGGAAAATATAAACGGGGCGTGGGTACTTGAATACTGCGTCTGAAACGTAAAGCATTCGCTTTCCCACCTGGTAATAGAGGGCCCAGGGAAGTAGCAAAGATGTAAACAGCTAGTATTCTAATATTTAGTGATCACTACCGCCCGTACCACAAGAGTAAATAATGAAAACACCCAACTGTGACTATGTATAAAAACTTCCAACACTCACACACATAATCCTGACCCCATACTGCATCAAATCTGTATCATGGGTATCCAGAAATACGAGGGACTACGAGTCCACAACATTCAGACCCCAAAACAAATATCGAACCCACGGCCTCTCGTTTCACATCCGGCTACTCGCCATGCGCCATGCTCTACTGCGCCATGGAGGCTGATCATTGCATATATTTTTCTTAATTTTGTTCTATTACTTCAACTGATTGCGTGTACATATGTCATTAGCGTAAAGAGCATTAAGATACTACTGAAACCCTAGCGTGTGTTATACATTGACAGTCTGAATGTAATCAATGAATTGATTATATTATTATTATGTATTGGTAACCCATATCTATACTAATACTATAAATGCGAAAGTAACTCTGTTTCTTTGTTTGTTACCTCTTCACGACTAAACGGCTGAACGGATTTTAATGAAATTTGGTAAGGGAATAGATTATATCCTGGAGAAGGACATAGGCTATCTTTTTTCTCAAAAAACAACCTTGAAAGGGGTCAAATAGGAGTTCAAAATATGTATGGGAAATCCATAATTCCTCGACATAGGGATCTGTAAATTCTTATTTAGGCTTTTGGTAGGAAATAAAAAAATACGTGTTTAAACGTTTTTGAAGAATCATCCCTAAAAGGGGCAAAGTGAGGTTAAACTTATGGGGTATTCTTTAGATGCAATCTCAAGATTCAGGCACAACACCTGAGAGGCTGGACAATCGCTACAGGTGCCTCAGTGCAGAAGACAACTCCTTGGATTGTATACTTCTGCTCCCGAATATAACCTCCACGCAGGCGGAGCCGCGAGCAACAGCTAGTTGTATATAAAGTTTTAGCTTCCTGAACTTCTCCATATAAGGCTTAACTATGCCAAATTTCACACTCCTCGGTGCGCGTAATATGCTAAAAAGGGGTACGAAGATTACATTCACTCTAGCCATCATATTCACACTGTTTTATCACCGAGATATCATCTATCGCGTATGTATCAGCTTGCTTAACTGTATTTTTTGTCTATAGTTGCCTATCTATGCTCATTCTGTGCGTATGTAGTAATTGGTTCCAATTCACATGGTGAATGAATGTACACAATGATGTATGAATAATAAAATTTCTCACATTTGTGAGGAAACAGTGACGCTTGAGATTTACACATGTAGACATAGTGATATAAAATAATCCAGAGATTATTTATATTAAAAAACAGCGGAGTCTAGTCTAGCGGAGTAAAAGAGTGTCAAAGGGGCAGGTCGTGGGTTCAATCCCGAATATATTATACACCTTTTCGAAGTTACGTGTATGCCCAATATTAAATATTCTTATTTTCCTTATAACAATGAAGGACATTATAAGGACAACGGCATCCATGAGAAGTTGGCATCCATGTAACTATACAAATTTGGAACCATGTTCACAAAAGGCTTTTCGCTTATTACTACAAAAGGCCCGCACCTAACATTACTACTATAATATGTACTTACCAAACTAATAAAACTGTTTTCTACTCTCAATGAAGTGTTAGATATTAGGAAGTTTATATCTCGGGTCACATATCTTGATTGGATTCCCACTCAAAGTTCTGAACTCACAATAAATCTATGTCATCGGTAACAAGAACTACGAAGGGCTCCAGTGCCCAAAATCAAGGCCTAAGTAAGACACAAAATTGTAAAATTCGTTGCGAGTTTCGAATCTGCAGGCTCTTGCTTTACAACCAGCTACGGAGGCTGGCAACAATAACCTAATATACACTGTACATCGAAAAAAAGTTTCATAACAAAGAAAAGGCCTATTTGAAATAACATTCAAATTTAACCACACACGGGCCTCATTCTCGAAACGAATTTGTGGTATCCGCAGCACATCTTGTTTTTAATAAAAACGTAACTCCAGAAGTTATTTCGAAGGAGAAAATTGGTGCCATAGAATAGGTTTATAATTCAAAAGCAACAAGTCAACATTACTGTGTGAGAGTTAAGGTAGCGAAGGTACGGTTTTATATAGTTCCGTAGGTTTTTTTGTTATTGAAACTATAAAATTCACCATTTACTTTTTATATCATCATACATTTCTGCTCACATAGATGATTACATATTCACGCCTATAATCCCCGAAGGGGTATACAGATGTAAAAGATGTACTGGCCATCTACATTTCGCCAAGCTAATTAACCCTGATGTGGTAGGAGGCGTGCCTAATGCCTATACCGTGCTATACCGGTCACAATTTTAGACTTCGAGCTGATACTGAGTATTCCATGGTAGAAAAAATCCATATCACATTTACCCGCCCCGGTGATTGATCCCGAGACCTCAGCGGGTTGTGCCGCGTATGCACTTAAAACTGCGCCATCGAAGCAGTCACTCCAATTTCTCACTCTCCCAATATCAAATCTCCAAAAAGTAGTAATGTAATTTCCACTCAATCATATAAATATAAGAAATTGAAAAATATTCAATAATGATTTGCTGTAACATGTACAGTAGAAAATTTTTATGTTTCAATATTTAAAAGATGAAAGAAGACTACCTTTAAAACAAATAGTTTTTGATGACTACGCAGTTTAATTAAACATAAAATTGTTCATAACTTATGTACTTGTCAATTATCTGCAGGTAATATAATTAATTATTAAAATGATTAATATATAAACATCCCTTCGAAATATTCCATACACTATCTGCTGTTTTTACAATGTGTGTTATGTTACGACAAAATATTTAGTTAATAGTTTTTTTCCTCAGTTCGTGATCAATAATAATTACTTAACGAGTGATGGGGCTGAAAATTCTAGTAGCACCTCTTTAAAAATTAATATTTACATACCTATACAAAAAAAAACACACTTTCCCAAGGAATCCTAAGAAAAACAAAATGATTAGGCGGGATGTACGCAGGATATTCACGAGACCTTGAACCTGGCGCTCGTACCGGCGTTATGTGTCTAATCTTATTAAGACCAAACGTCTGCGGAACCTAAGGGGTCCATTTTGAAAGGACGCAGTGCGCCGGGTCGCGCAGGGCTGCCAATTTATTAGGAATTTTATTTGATGGCGTTATTTGGCGTGTAAGAAGGGATTATGTTTTGAGTGTCAGCATAAAGGCAGCCTTCTGGAGCTTGCGTCTAGCGTCAGTGACGCTGGGTCTTTGTGTTTGATATAATAATGTTGCTCTATATAAATAAGGTTGGGCTGATGTTGGAGGTAGGATATTCATATCCGTCCGGATAGCGACCACCGTACAGTACTTTATCAAGATTCTAGCTAAGTGTTTTTAATCAAGCAGCAGACAAATAATGTAAAAAATCTCATGCAAAAGATTTCTGTGCCAAAACTGCTGGTACTTGACCAAACCGTTGTTAGAAAGCTCTGTGGAAATTTTAATTATAGGTATTCATGTACTGAATGTGAGTTCCAATTCCTCAACCCGCATCGCATCCTTTATGGCAAATATAATGTTGTGGTAAACATACGAGCAGTGTGATTAGATTAGTTAAGTGTTCTTGGTAAGTTCAGTAATAAAACGGAGCAGTTTGTGCCAATCTAAAGCGGCATAACAATTTTATTGTTGTAACTACTTTGTGTTACACGCGACCGTATGAAGTTTGTACCAGATGATAAAAGAGAAACTTGTAATTAATATAGTACAGAAATCCAATTTACTGTTTTTAGTGCTGACTTGGTGTCGATGGGTGAGCCGAATTTTTTTGTTTTAGCTGATGTAGCAGTTGATGTTACTAAACTAATTCAATTGCTGTTGCTAGGACAAATTCTAAATAGGTATCAGTCTGTTTAAACCAGAATGTACTTTAAGTCCAGTAATGCTCCGACGTATGGGCTTGTATTGTAGGTGTCCATAATGGACCGTTGGATCGCTCCGTAAGTGTCGAAGAAGGCCACCGCGAGCTTTTAGCTGGTAGTGTCGGATGGGTTGTATTTAGGGGACAGGGACTCAACTCAGCGGCTGCCCTGATAGCCATCTTACGGGCGAGGGGTCGTAAGACCGGCTAGTCCAGTATAACTGTTTTATTCTTATTCCCCCCAGAGCGGGCGGTAATAATAAAAAAAGGTGTTCATAATGGCAGTGATAAAAACTTAACATCACGTGAATCATTTATATGCTCTCCATTTAATAAAAAATATATTTCATTGGTTTTTTTTAGTGCCTCGATAGACAGACGAGCAGACGGGCCACCTGATGGTAAGTAGTCACCGCCGCCCATAGACTTCTGCAATACCAGGGCACAGCAAAGCCGCTGCCTACCGTTTTGTGGGTAGTCTTGACTACAATATATCACATATCGTAGTGTGACCATCTTGCTTGTTAGCGGGCCAGTAGTTCAAAATCTAGATTTTGAAAAACATCGGATTTCATATACATGTACACTCACGCCTGTGCTTGCCGAAGGGGGTAGGCAAAGGTGTAATCAGTAGACCCTCTGTTCACCGAATTTATTACAGTCCCATAATGTGAAAGGCGAGCCTATCGCCATCGGATATCGGATTTCAATGTCTATAATATTTATATCATTAATATCCTTCTTCCTCGATAGACTTACGTTTTTTGTATCAGACGCCAGACATGGGCAGTAAGTTCGTCATCTATCGACTTCTGAAAGGACCAGTGACTTCGTGTATTGGTGAGGCTAAAAACGAATGGTCTCTTGTTGTTCCCTATTTTATAATACAAATACTCAGACCCGGTGACATTGATGCTACGTCAATAAAGCTTTTGTCTATTAACGCGACTATCGGAAGTGTACCTTTATTCGATTCCAAGGTTTAACAGGCACATACTTAGCACGTAAAGCAAAAGGTTTGGGGTTAGTTTTTATGACTGGTCGCTTATTTTACGTAGAAAGAAGACGTGATACTTATTTTGCTAGATTTATTTGCATCTCTGATCCAGATTCATTTCTGAACTTCCATTTCTGTATTTTCAACCAATTTTTACCGATTTTACCGGATGTAGATCCGCAAAATGTGAAGTTATTACATGTCTCAATTGTATTAGTGACTTAACTTGTCGCTATATCGCGCGTAAATTACAATGATAGGCAACGCAGGAGATTGTTTTGAATCAGAAAAACGTGTTCACAATATTTATTTGAATCATCGGTATGAGCAAAAATGGATGTGTAGTGGGAATCTACTTCGCACTTAGGTGTTAAATACTCTAAGACTTCGCATAACCACACAGTAATGGCCATTCATGCATCGTTTCAGTTTCATTTGACAATTACCCCTTCCAGCAGGCATAAATGATGTCTAATTTACTTATTTTAGTTCGGATTCATAAAATTCTCTCGATAATAGATTTTAGGCAATGTTAATTGTTGAATAAAATAATAAAAATAAATCGTTTCAAATGCCGTTTTCTTTCTTAACTTCATATACCTAGCCATATAGATAATCAGTCTTAAGAAAATCCTAGAAGACGAACTACTTACTATTATATACATCTCCGAAAAAATGTATAGAAACTTAACAAAATAAACGACTGAAATCTCACCTCCATTAACATGCAAAACGCAGATGAAGAGCATAATTTAGAGAACGTCGCCAACAGCGCAAGAGAGGCAGCCGGCCCAAATCGACTTTCCCTTTAGTTGTAAAGTTCGGGTCTTCAAATGAGAGTTCCGCAGACAGTGAATAAATAACAGTGAGACAAATGTGATGAAGGAATTGAAATTTATTTATTTACTAGCTGTTGCTCGCGCCTCCGACCGCGTGGATTTTTTTTACACCTTGGGTAACATTATTTTACAGATTACTTAGAGAAGCTACGCTTCATTATTGTAGTTTTAGTAGGGATCCTTATTTTTTTCTTGCAATTAAAATACAATATATTAATCAGTGATAATGTACCATTCAAATGGCGAAAGAATTTTTAAATCGGTCCAGTACTTTTTGAGCCAATTCATTACAAACATACATTCAAATCTTTCCTCTTTATAATATTAGTATAGATATATCGGTACTACAACAGCATAAAATATTACATCTTAGTGTGAAAGTTTATGATGTGTTATAAATATTTAAATATGCCTACTATAGGCGTGCACAGCATTGATGATATTGTGTTGTAGTGTGTTGACTGCCTTGTAATTGACGCAGTTGTAATTGCGCATGCGTTACCACTACGGTGCTGAGGTCTCGAGGTTCGATCCCCGGGTCGGGTAAAGTGATATTGGGTTTTTCCCGGCTTAGCCCGGAGTCTGGAACCTGTGCCCGGTATGGCGATAGGGTCGCCCCCTATCGAAAGCCCCTAGTGAAATGTGTGTGTACTGGTCACACCTCTGTCTACAGGCGTTAGTGTATATATGTATAGGGCATGATACTTGATACCCTAACTGGACGGCACTGTGCTTACCATCAGGTGCAGTGTGGTCATTTGCCGTGCGAGTAGAAAAAAAAACCAAAATAATTGTTGCAACACCGTCCTCTGAACTACAACAGAGCTGTAAACTCGAAGGCGATTTGACGGGAATGCGCTGCAAAATGGCGGATTTCTTTCAAGGCGGGCAATAAGGTGTTTTATCGCGGGAGGCCGTGACGCGTCGGCTAATGCATTGGATTACGACGCTATACAATTCTCGCATGGACCCCGCACTCAGAGACTTATGGCAATCGATTTTAGAATCGATCATATATTTTTAAATCCATTTTAGAAGTAATCCAGAAACATTATAAACTGATGATTTTAAAGTGGGCTTGTTTAATATGCATTAAAATCTACGAAAACAAAAGAATGAAATTATATTTTTTTATAAACCCTATAAAATAGGATGAGTCTATAAAATAAATAAATTGCTGGTGGTAGGATAATCATATCTGCCCGGATAGCGACCACCGTACACAGGGTGTAAAACACGCCATAGTGGCACACACAAGTGTGTCGCGTTCTGCGATCAGCCTGTGTTCATCCGGTTTTGTCGGTGGTCTAGAGTTGGGACACAATGTTTGGACTTCTGAGTACTCTGACACTAGACCCTCGACCGCTTCTTCCCCTTCTTGCCCATGGCGTAGTGTGAAGAAGCAGGCCGGCATGATTGTGTTGAGTAGCGGGGGATAAATTGTCTCTCGCTACTCGATACTCTAATAGGACGGCACTGCGCTTACCATCAGGTGCAGTGTGGTCACCGTGCCAGGATAAATAAAAATCAAAGGAATGCTTGAAAATAGCAACATGAACTTTTTATTTCTTAGCATTTATTCGATTTCACCATCGATGTCCCCTCCCTACGTGGAAGTTTATTAAGGTACAATGTCTCAACTCTCCGTCGGTTGTCACTATCAGTGCAAGATTAACTTATTTCAACGTTTGTTCTGGAGAAATAACCCGTCCAAATGCGGATAGATACAAGATATGAATTACTGAGCTGAACTTTCGTTTACATTCACACGTAGGTCGAGTTTCTTGTTTCTTTAATTAACTTAGTCTTTGGGTTTAGTCTGTGAAATGTTGTATAATATCTTGGTTGTGCGAACATTTCATATATTATACCGCTTCGGTAACACTATCCCCAGAAATTTAAGTAATCTTTAAAAATATTTTTGAAGCCTAAAGAAAATAATTTATTTATTTATTTAATATTTATTTAAAGGACAACAAATGGTATACAAAAAATATAAGTTACAGATTAGGTAATATTACTCCATTTAAAGGTTATCACGAATATACACTGTAATAAAAAAATCGATACATTTCTTAAGAGACACTAACACCAGAAACGTAGCACCAGCTATTTCTATGTAGCATATACAAAGACAGTAGTTACATACAATTTTATCTATCTAAAGTTAGTTTGAAAGAATTTACATGCAAGTTGCTTCTTGGCTATCGACACGCTTACACAATAAGGGTCTAGTGAGTACTCTTTGCACATAATATTATATATAAAAATCTGTATATATAAAAGAAGAAACTGACTGACTGACTGATCGATCAACGCACAGCCTAAACGGCTCAGGTTAGAGACATGAAATATTGACAGTAGGTACCTTTTATGACGTAAGCATCCACTAAGGAACGGTTTTTGGAAATACCACCCCTAAGGGGGTAAAATAGGGGATGATAGTTTGTATGGAAATCCGTCATTTTTGAAGTTAAATTCATGAAAATTAGTATTTCGCCTTATAGTTAAATATAAAAAATATATATTTCAGGATTTTTGGAAATTCCTCCCCTAAAGGAGTAAAATAGGGGTAGAAAGTTTGTATGAAAATACGTCATTTTTAAGTTAAACACATGAATATTGGTATTTTGTATTGTATACTTTTTCTCCCAAACATGACCTCCACGCGGGCGGAGCCGCGAGCAACAGCTAGTATATTATAATACATTAGTCACATACATAGTCCTGATCCCATAGTAGGTCAAACCTGTATCGTGGGTATCAAGAACTACGAACGATTACAGTCCCACGGTTGCTTGTTGGTTGTTTACACAACACACATACAAGAAAATTTTACATCAGTCAAAATTTGTTGAAGATGGCCACTTAAAATACATAAAAAAATATTCAGATGAATTAATAGCCTTTTTTTAAGGTCAATAGAATAGTTCTGCATTATGAATTAAATGAATACTGATAAATGAACACATGATTTAATGTAAGCGCACGTTACTAAACTAATTTACTTATCACCTTGGTTCCAAAATCCCCGCCTGCACCTACATCATACAAAATTGAAAACTACAATTTTCAACCTATTACACACACTACGCAGCGTAAGCTGGTTAATCTGTTAATTTCCTTCCTCATAAACATTAAATATTGCGCTCTATATTTCCTACGTGGAAGTTTCCCGGTCTGGGTTTATGATAATATGAAGTTGTAAATTGTGGATGGATGTGCTCCCGACACGAGCTATGATTCAGAATTATACGTGCTTCCAGTTAGAAACATGGATATTTATAGGAAGGTAGAGAAAGTAGATTATGCAATATTTTAAGGAACTCGCCAGTTTAAAACAGAATTTATTAACAATAATATCAGCTCTATAATCAACACTATCCCACTGGGACTGCCTTGGGACGGGTAAGGCTTTGGTCTACCATGTTAGTATAGTGCGGGCTAGTTAGTACTTTTGAAATCCTAATGGTGAATTCTCAAGTATGTAGGTTTCCTCACGATGTTTTCCTTCACTGTTTAAGCAAGCGATATTTAATTATGAATACAAACAGAACTTACATCGAAATCATTTCATTTCATATATTTTTGTACAGTATTTTGTTCTTAGCAGCAATAGCCTAGTAAGGTAGTGTACGAACTGTTGTGACGAAAGTAGTATGTTCGAAACCAGCACACAATGGCATGCTCGTACACCCTTGACTTTTATAGTTACGTGTATATTCATTGTTAATTATCGCTTGTTTTAACGGTGAAGGAAAACATCGTGAGAAACCTGTATACCTGAGACTTTTCATACGAATGTCAAAGTCTACCAACCCGCGTTAGGTCAGCGTGCTAGACTAAAGCCTAACCCCTCTCATTAGTAGAGGAGGCCCGTGCCCCACAGTGGGACAATGTTTACAGGGCTAGTAATAATATAGATTAATCTGTTTGTCTAACGGGCCTCTACGTGTTGGCTCCGGCCTTCCAAAAGACTGAGACTCTATTGTCCCGTGATTATGGTACGACAAACACTTAGAGTAGGCAACCAAAATACTCTAAGGACAAACATAATATTTTTTTCATGTGATTAGAATTATGTTTATAATTTTATGATCAGCGGCGTCTTGTTGCTCAATAGTGAAGCGCAATAATTAGTAATAGGGTATAAGATCTGACAAGACCTACACCCTTCATCATTGACGCTCATATTTTACCGCAAAAAAATTTGTACTTAGAATAATGTTTTTTTTCTGGCGGGCCAAAGTAACCACACTGCACCTGATGGTAAGCGCTGTGCCGTCCAGATAGAGTATCAAGTAGCGTGAGACAGCCTACCCCTCGCTACTCAACACAATCATGCCGGCCTGCTGTTTAGCTTCTTCACACTACGCCTAAAGGATCATAGGAAGGAGGGAACACGGTAGCTGGCAAACTGTTCCAGAGCTTTATGGTGTGGCAAAAATACGCTTTCCTATATTTTCTTCTCATAATGCATCAATATCTTAATGACCGCTAAACACTTTAAGCCCAAATGTCCGCGCGCCACGCTCGGCGGCAAAACTCCCTTATTTATTACACGGGCTCGTTATGGCGCACAATTCTGCGGATTTATCCGACGGACGGTATGCCAGCACAGTATGGGGAGTTACGGTACCATAATGTGATTATAATAATAATATAATAATACTAGCCCTATATTAGACACTGTCCCACTGCTCGGCACGGGCCTCCTCTACTAATGAGAGAAGTTAGGCCTTAGTCCACCACGCTGGCCTAATGCGGGTCTAATGTGATTGGATTTCGTAAAATACTAGGCCGTGGTCTTGGTAAATATTTATTTCGAGTCTGGGTGAGATCAAACATGAGAGACTATTCCTAAAAAGTTGGTCAAGCTTTTTAAAAAAAAAAATTGCGTGATTTAAGCACCGGAAACCTGGACTTCAGCTACCATTTTCCCTCTTTCCTATGATCCTGGGTTGTTTAGGCGTAGTGTGAAGGAGCTACACAGCAGGCCGGCATGATTGTGTTGAGTAGCGAGGGAGTGTCTCTCGCTACTTGATACTCTAACTGGACGGCCCTGCGCTTACCATCAGGTGCAGGGTGGTCACTTAGCCGTGCCAGAATAAAAAAAAACTTCAGCCACTGTCAGCGTTCAAACACCAAGGTAATTGTCGCTTGGTACAATCTTAAATATTTTTCTTAAATAGTCTTATTTATTTTAGTATTATTTTAACAAGATCTGTGTAAAAGTAGATTATAAACCTTTATTGCTACAATAATAAACAAAATGTTAAAATTACGAGTCTAGTCACATTCATTGTCTGTTGGTTATTTGCAGTAAAACACAACCATTTTAAACAGTCTCAGCTTGTATCACAAGAAATTGTTATCATAAATACTATCATATATAATTTATTTCAGAGTTTTATGTTTTAAAAATCGAAACAATTTAAAGTGGGCTCTCTGGAATATTTCAGCCCGGATCCATTTTCCGTATGACATTATTTTGGATTTATTATCTCTATTTGAGGCTAATATCTATGTGTAAGACAAAAGCCGCCTTTCTTTTGAAACTGAAGTTTGGGCCAATAATCTACTATGCTGTGCCTACTTGTGATCACTGTGGATTTTTTATTATGCTTTCTTATGTTTACGCAGTATTACAAATTGAAATAAAACTAATTTAACGGATTTTATGGTGGTTTGGCTACATAACGTAAATTTGTTTAATTGTGATCAGTTGAACGATATACAAGTTTTTTTTTATCCTAGCACGTCAAAGTGACCGCACTGTACCTGATGGTAAGCGCAGTGCGGTCCAATTAGAGTATCGAGTAGCGAGAGACGATCTGTCCCCTGCTACTCAACACAATCATGCCGGCCTGCTTCTTCACACTACGCCGTGGGCAAGAAGGTGAAGAACCGGTCGAGGGTCTATTGTCAGAGTACTCAGAAGGCCGCAAAATGGCCAAACATAGTACCCCAACTCTAGACCCCCGAGAAAAACCGGATGTACACTGGCTGATCCCGGAACGCGACACACTTGCATGTGCCACTATGGCGGGTTTTTCACTCTGTGTACGGTGGTCGCTATCCGGGCGGATATGAATATCCTACCACCAGCATAAAGTTGATGTTCTGCAGCGCCATCTAGCGAGTTGTTTTTATTTTTTTAGGGCTAGGACCATCGCGGCCGTATGGAGAACAACTCACAAGTTTCATCACAACCGGATGAATAGTTTAAGAGTCTATAGAGGACAAACATTGATGTTTATTTATATACATTTTGTTTTTTTACTTGTATCTAGGGAATATCATGATGGCTTAGTTTCTGAACAACATTGTACCAGTGTTGTTCACTTTACTTACTGTTTCTTCTTTATACAGCGCCGATGTACTATCCCGCAGATAATTACCGCAACAGGGCCGTATTTTAATTTAATTTTCATTTTGTACCCGAGATGCTAAATTACTTCCGAGCAAAAATTAAGAAGGCTTTTCGCCAAATTGATTAACTTTATGCATTCTGCTAATATGTTAGGGTGTGAACCTTCGGAGTTTGTTTTCTTATATTCAGATCACAAGAGGTCATCCGAGAAAACTGTGGTTCAAGATTTTAATTGCGGCTCGTAAAAATAAACCTTATAATCTCTTAACCTCTATTAGGCGGTGCTGATCACTAATTAAGTAACAAATAAATAAATACACCCAACAGTCATACACATAGTGCTGACCCCACACTAGGTAAAACCTGTATCATGGGTATCAAGAACTACGTCAAATGTCTGTCACACAAACATTTGTCTCGGTGCGGGAATCGAACCCACAGCTCGGGTGAGTGACGCACTTGTCTGTTTACTGGATTCTGCTCTTAAAATATGTTATGTCTCAGAATGACCAATAATTACTTTTTTAATTTTCTTCAAACTCATTGTGTAATACCAGATATTGACAATATTGTGGAATTTACTCAACTCTCACATACGAAAACCTTTGTGTCTATTAAACGTTAGATTTACACAAATCAGCAATATTTTTGATAAGCACATTGATTTCTCAATATATATAATTCTTCTATACGTGGGTTTGTCACATAACCCCTAAACGACTGGACCGATTTGGATGGAATTTTGTATATATATTTCAATGGGTTCCTGAATCGTTTGAAAACAATTGGACCCAGTAGGTGGTGCTGCTGTCGGTATGTCACCAAATTTGATTCACTGGGATTTGTTGGAGAAATGCCAAAGTTTTTTTATTTTAAATACCATTTAGGTGCTGCTTTTCCGGACAGGACGGTGTCTGCCGGGCCCGCTAGTTGTGTATAATAATTTAGCAGTCAACAGATGTAGATATAATGACTTCAGATAAGGTTAATTTACAACTACAATAAACAGCACGTGGTGTCAGTGATTAGTTAAGAATGATTTGTTCAGGCGGTTGATATGCTATTAATATTAGTGATCTATTAGCAAAATTAGCGAGATATCCTTCTGACACAGGTGTTAAATACTCTAAGGACACAGGCCAATGATGGAAACACTTTTTCTATTATTTTACCTGTTTCCTTTGTTGTTTAGTGTATTGATTCCGAAAACAATAATAAAAATTGTGTCACAATTTCAGTCAATTTAATGTTAAAAATCATAAAAAATACTTTAAAAGTCGTTCTTGTACACAATTACTTAGGCTTCATTGATTGTTGCTCATTCAGACTAAATGAAGGAAACTTACGAACGCCTTATGATAATTTTACAGAACATTAACTATACAGCTCATGGGATGCTATATGAAGCTTTGAAAATTGTATCCAGGCACGTTGATCAACAAAAGGGATTTCCATCTATACTAATACTATACTAACTAGAACTAAGAGGAAAGACTAGACTAAGAGAAAAGATTTGTATGTAAGTATGTTTGTAATGAATTGGCTCAAAAAGTACTGGACCCATTTTAAAAGTTCGTTCACCATTTGAATGCTACATTATCACTGATTAATATAGGCTAGACTCCTTGGATTGTATACTTCTGCTCCCGAAAATAACCTCCACGCGGGTGGGGCCGCGAGCAACAGCTAGTGTTTTATAAGTGAGTAGGTCAACAGAACAAGGGATCAAGATTGATCCAAAAAACAATGGCCTGTAATCATCATCGAAATCTGACGAGAAGAACATTTTGTATAAAACTTTATTAGATCCAGAAATATGTTTTGCTACAACCAGTACCTATAAATACAGCTGAGCTTAATGAAACAATCTTCAAAACTGTGCTTAAAGATTTTTGTGGAAAAGTTCATTATTAGCAGTCGTGAAATTGAAAGGGGGGTTTCGTTAGGCCTGATATTCGTTTTCACCACGGTAACCCCTGCCTGTCGTACAAGGCGACTAATTGGGGCCATCAGGGATCGCGGGTGCGCAGCGGGGGGCTGTCAGCCCATATCTATGCATTCAAATTTTGGTGCATCGTGCGACCCCGAGATGGACGACAGCTCGGGTGGTAAGGCCTCGTTTGCTGTCGTTGTTCGGTGTGCGGGGGCTCCTAAGCCCCACATGGAGATGGGCCCGTACAGGGCACCGCGCAGGGGTGGCAGCAATTCTAGCACTCCTTAGAATACCCCGGGATCGCTCCGTAAGCGCCGCAGAAGGCAACCGCGGGGTTTTAGCTAGCGGATAGCCATCATCCGGGCGAGGGAGATGTTGGGTCGTAAGACTGGCTAGTCCAGCATAACCGTTTTGTTCATATTCCGCTTCCCCCCGGAGCGGGCGGCAGTAATAAAATGCTTTCCCCGCGACAAAAAAAAAGACCTGATATTCGTAAATTAATATTTGATCCCAGCATCGAAGCAATATAATAATAATAATACTAGCTAGCCCTGTATTAAACATTGTCCCACTACTGGGCGCGGGCCTCCTCTACTAATGAGAGGGGTTAGACCTTAGTCCACCACGCTTGCCTAAAGCGGTTTGGTAGACTTCACATACCTTCGAAATTCGCATGAGAATTCGCAGGTATGCAGGTTTCTTCAAGATGTTTTCCTTCACCGTTAAAGCAAGCGATAATTAACATTTAATACACAAGTAACTTTAGAAAAGTTAAAGGTGTATGCCATTTGGGTTTCGAACACACGACTTTCGTCTTGACAGTCCGTACCGCATTCAACTGGGCAGTCGCTGCTTCGCATCGAAGCAATATGAAGAATAAAATAAAAGGTTTCCCAAATACAGTCAACACGCCTATTATCATGCCCCAAAGTACCTCGCTGCTCTTTTCAACTGATTATATACAATAACACTGCAAGAACAGTTAGCAGCTGCCCAGTTCTTGTTAGTTTAGGCAAAGGTCGCCGAACTTTGAGACCCTTAATAACACCATGCTTACACCCTTTACGTTTCAAAGTTATTTAACAAGATACTTTGCAATGAATTTAATGGGAAAGTAAATATATAATATTAAGCCGCGGTCTTGAATTTTCAGGAACTTGAAATCGGTGAAAAGGATATATTGATTATATTATGGTATTAAGGTTGTATGGATCTATTAATATAGCTAACTTCATGTAAATGCTTTTATGTACTTAACTCGCAAATAAACTAACCACACGCACTCACGAAAAACCTTTGTGTATGTTAAATATTATACTTGGAAATAATATTCTCTTGGATTTTTCTACCTAGAAATTCCTTAGTATTAGCCCGGAGTCTGGAATCTGTGCCCGGTATGGCGATAGGCTCGCCCCCTATCACATTATGGGACCTAAATTCGGCGAAAAGTGGGTATACTGGTTACACCTCTGCCTACCCATTCGGGGATTACCGGCGTGAGTGTATGTGTGTGTGTAATATTCTCTTGTCATGGACACAAAGGTCAAGGAGAAGGAAGAAGAGAAGGAACCCATGAATTGACCGCTTTATCTGTCTAAGTATGCTGCAATAGAACTTTGGCAATTGGTCTTGGGTCCTTGCGATACAAGCTTTGCTTAGTGCAAGGGCCAACGGCTACCAGTGTTTATTCTGCTACAACAGCTCTTGTAATTGTTATCATAAAAATGTTATTAGTTCGTAAGCAAACAGTTTTGTACTTAAATAAATAAATAAATAAATAAATAAAGTATTTTATAAAAAATGATTTTGATTTTGTTGAATTATACACAAATACTCAAAGCATTAAACCTACTCGTGTACCAGAAAGTGTTAGTTTTATATCGATATAAATTCAAATTCTATTTGTTGGTAAGATTTATTTTTAACCGACTGAAAAAAAAGAAGGAGGTTCTTCGACTCCAAAAATAATTGATTTAAATTTTAAATATTTAAATTATCTTTTGTGTTAAATTTTGTAGATATAAAAAAATATATATTAAAATCAGTGTTTATTATAATTGTCTGTTTAAATTATTGCAGTCGGTTATTGTAAATGTAACCAATTATTTTTTGCTTTGTAATTTAAGGTTTTTTTGAAGACGGTTTTATTTTTATTCAAAAAGTTATAATATTATGTTGTATTTATTTTTCTATAGTTAGAAATATTTTTTTAGTGATAGAAAAATTGAATGACGGTCTCGAAATCATCGAGAAAATATCAAAGTGTTTTTTCTATGAGATTTCAATAAACGTTATCATGTATGCGAAGTGGCGGGTAAATAGCTAGTTTACAATAAAAACACGACCTTAATCTTTACATACATAAACACAAACGCCTATTATCTCCGAAGGGGTAGACAGAGGTGTAAGCAGTACACCCACTTTTCGCCGAATTTATTACGGTCCCATAATGTGATAGGGGGCGAGCCTATCGCCATACCGGGCACAATTCCAGACTCCGGGCTGATACTGAATATTTCTAAACAGAAAAACCCAATATCACTTTACCCGGAGATCGAGCCTGAGACCTCAGCTCAGCAGTCGTAACGCATGATGATTTTATTAACTCGCGGAGAATCTTGACATATCGATTTAGATTTTTTGTTATCCTGGCACCTGACTATTACAACAGCGCCACCAGGCAGTCTTAATCTTTAATTATCGATAAACAGAACATTTCCTTCAATTATCCAAATTAGAAAATGGAAATTGCAGCCATGCTGTCTCGCCAGGGATGTGCTCACCAAACAACACTCAAATTAAGGAAGCCATTTTAAATGCCGGACGCAAACAAAAATAATCATAATTAAACAGTCTCTAGGCGGAACAAAGGGTTCGCCGGCAATTCTGCACCTCCGGCCTTACCGGTGACAAATTCCGGACGTTCTGTTTACCCGTCGAAAAGCCGGGTCATTAGATCTCTAATGATTGCGTAAATAATTAATAAATTTCAGAATTGTTTATGTTTTTTTTTAGCTTTTGCAAATAGTTTTTATGCTGAATATTTGAATAAAGATAGCACCAATATTAGTTTAACTTTATGTGCTAAGGTCTCGGGTTCGATCCCCGGGTCGGGTAAAGTGATATCGGGTTTTTCTATTTAGAAATACTCAGTATCAGCCCGGATTCTGGAACTGTGCCCGGTATGGCGATAGGCTCACCCTCTATCACATTATGGAACCGTGAAAATTCGGCGAATACTGGGTGTACTGGTTACACCTCTGCCTATCCCTTCGGGGATTACATGCGTGTATGTACGTATATGATTTATTTGAATAAATCGCTCACTAATTCAAGGAAATGTATAATTCTCGTACTTTAAACAACAAAAAGTTAAGGAGCGTTTTCAAAAAGGGTTATAGAAATGAACAAAACTGAAGAGACTTGAAGCGGTGTTGTTCAACACAAACCGGGACACGCTATTAATTGGCTAAGGTATTCATTTATTCACACGTGTAGATGAAACGGGAAAATTTCAATCAATCGCAAATTCACATACAAACCACAAAAAACTAGCGTTAAGGATGCCACATCGACCACATAACCCATAGACGCCTAATAAAGGGCGAACGCTTTCAGACATCACATTAGGAAAATAGATCTTATATAAAACAACGCCCACTAATGTCTGTTCAGTAACTAGCCAGCACTACATTAATTATTTATTTAACAAGGTATGTCAACAATATTCATAAATTACATTAAATTATTTAACAGACCACAAGAACAGTTATGAATATCAATAAAAGACATACACGGTATTCACCACAAAACAGTGAGTACGACAATAGACATAGAATAATCGTAAATAGCACACATAAATAGACAGGATATACAATATTATCTCGCCTTTATTCCATTGGGGTAGGCTAGGACTATAGATTACCTCTCTACCTGATCCTAAAACATTAGCTTCATCTTATTTCATTGACCTTTTCATGCATTTACCTTAATAAAGTACTCCCCCCGCCATGCCAGCACTATATAGCCTTTTTTTACCAAGTATAAGTCTTATAGATTGATAGATTACCAATTAGAACAAATCAAACTGTAGTTACAAAAACTACGATTTAATATCAACTGTATGGAGGGTAGGAACATTGCATTACATAAAACTCAGTCCGTCCCGTGACCACTAAGGCTGTAAAGTCTTCGAAACTTCGGGTTAAAAAGTAAAATAACTCGCGAAAAAAACAGTAAAATTAGTTTTATTTATGTGTCATATTCGCCTAAATATAAGAATACATTATACTTAACATAAAGTTACTTTCATTACAAAAACGGAAGCATATGCTTCAGGCCATATACAACGTATGAATCGAAGCGGAATTCAAATATTTCACACAAGGCCGCATTGTGCCATTGTTAGACGATATGACGTCATATCGACTTCCTAGCTCAATGTCTGCCATTTCTTCAATACTTAATACGTTTCTATTCATGCAGCGTCTTTCAATAGTACTAAAATATTCAGAATGATCAGCTATAAATAAGCTATTCTTTGGGGTAAAGATTCAAAAGATAACATTTATTTTTATAGGTCACTTAAAATATATGAAAAATAATGTAATCCAATTTAAATTGTATTGTATTACTAGACAGTTTGTGGCGCAGCGGGCGATAGCCGACTGAGAAACGAGAGGCTGTAGGTTCGATTCCCGCATCGAGACAAATGTTTGTGTGACAGAGAGATGTTTCCGATCTGGGTGTAGTGCGACCGTAGTCCCTCGTAGTTGTTGATACCCACGATACAGGTTTAACCTAGTGTGGGATCAGAAGTATATGTGTGACTGTTGGTGTATTTATTTTATTTATATCTAGTGCAGTTTTGGAAATGAGCAATGCCAGAATTTCTTGCCAGTTCTTCTTTATCGAAACTGTATTTTGAACTGGCGGTAGAGCAAAAAAGGTTTACTGAATCTTAATAATGTGAATTCAATAAATATTCTGATTTAATATTTGCTCTCTGTTTGTTTCTTGATTTGAGTGCACATCGCCTAAAACTGTCTGAACGGATTTAGATCAGTTTGACTGTTATATGAAGGGAAACATTTTTTTTATTATCCTGGTACAGCATAGTGACACAACTGCGCTTAGTAAGCGCAGTGCCGTCCAATTAGAGTATCGAGTAGCGAGAGACAACCTATCTTCCGCTACTCAACATCATGCAGTCCTGCTACTTCACACTACGCCATGGGCAAGAAGGTGAAGAAGAGGTCGAGGGTCTAGTGTCTGAGTACTCAGATGGCCGCAAAACGGCCAAACATCGTACCCCAACTCTAGACCCTCGACAAAAACCGGAATATTATCAAGTGATACAGAAAAACGACTATTCCAGAAAAACTTGTTACTTCACGTCAGTATTTGTTTAAAATTTCATATAAATGCTGACGTTCTCCATTCGAATAATTCAAAAGTTGTTCGTGCTCGGAATCCGGTACTGCTCTATCCAGTATTTTAGCGTAGTAGACGAAATAAATAAATGAAATAAGAAGATATCCTGACTTGATAGATAATCTTGTAGGTATAAGAAGCATCAGAGACTTTTAAACGCACTATAGACCCGAAACAAATATAAATATTGACAACATTTTATTTCTTTAAATATATATAAATAAACACTCACTTCTGTATCCCTGAAGGGGTTGGTAGAGGTGTAACCAGTAAACCCACTTTTTGCCGAATGTTGGTCCCTTAATGTGATAGGGGGCGAGCCTATCGCCATACCGGGCTCAATTACAGACTGCGGGCTGATACTGAGTATTTCTAATTAGAAAAACCCAATATCACTTTACCCAACCCGGGGATCGAACCCGAGACCTCAGCACAGCAGTCGTAACGCGTGCACAATTGCGCCATTGAAACAGTCGGTGACGTAGACGTGCTATCTTTATATATATAATTCTACTATACGTGTGTATGTCACTGATCTCCTCCTAAGCGGCTGGACCGATTTGAATGATTTTTTTGTATGCGTTTGGGTGGCGCCCTGGATGGTTTAGATTCACAAATCAGCCCAGCAGATGGCGCTGCAGTCGGTGTGGGCTGCTTTTACGGGCAGGACGACATCTGCACGGTCCGCTAGTTATATTATAAAAGTTATTTAAGGAGTATCTTATAAGTTGATTTACTCATTTGTGGGCTAGACGAACATATGCCTCAGTGCAGTGTTCGAACTTGTAGCCTCTCGAATCATAGCTGCTCGTTCGCTGAACCACGGATCCAAAACAAACAAATCTAAAAAAACTTTGTAATTATTCAGTACTGAAACTTCTGACAGCGCATTTATCATGTATAAGCTTTCTCGCAAATGTTTAAAAGTTTTTTTGGTAATTATTAATCTAGGATATTACAAATCTAGGTATATAAGGCGTTTGTCGTTGGCTCGTTGGTCTAGGGGTATGATTTTGCTTAGGGTGCGAGTGGTCCCGGGTTCAAATCCCGGACGAGCCCAACATTTTTAGAATATTTATTATTGGATGTTATTTACAGGAACGTGAGTGTCCTATGTATGTTGTTAATTTCAAGTACTAAGTTTATTCTATAAAAACAAATAAATAAGTATTGAAATTAATTCTGTAAAAATAATAAAATATTAGGATTATACTTTTAATTATACTAAAAATATTAAGTTATTTATAGATCTTCATAATTACATATGGCTGCCAAACATGGGCTATGAATAAAGCACACATCAACAAGTTAGAGACTTGTCAAGATGCCATGGAGAGGAGCATGTTAGGTAAAAGTAGGTTTAATAAAATCAGAAACGAAACCATCAGAACACAGACTAAAGTAAAGGACGTCAAGGTAAAGATAAGAGAATTCAAATGGAGATGGGCAGGACATACAGCAAGAGGGAAAGATAAATGGAGTAAAACTGTAATACACTGGTTTCCAAGGGACAGGAAAAGAAAAAGAGGACGTCCGTGTAGAAGATGGGATGACGACTTAAAACTGGTAGCAGGGAAGCTTTGGACTAGAACTGCACAGGATAGGATGAAGTGGAAACAGTTGGAGGAGGCCGTCGTCAAAGGACGAACAGATGGTTAGAAGAAGAACCTTAATAACTTTTAGATATATTTTATTAATTTAATTATTCTATCTGTATAGTATGTAGTTCATCTGTAATAAAGGCTATAATAAAAATGATTTATAGATCTTCATAATTAATACGATAAGTAGAATTTTCGTGAACAAACAGAGAACCCAGTTAATATTTAAGCTTCAGGTAACTAACATCTACACTATAATAAAGCTGTAGGAGCACTTTGCCTGTGCATTAAATATTTTTGCAAAATATTTATAGTAACGTGTTATATTATCGCTATAGAACCCAAAACAATTGTGTCTGTCTGTCAAAGAATCACGTCCAAAATACTGTATTACGACAAAAGAATTGACTAAATAATAGAGTGTATCTCGAGGTACCATTAATCTTTAGTTAATTATTTTTTATTTATTTTATTTTACTTATTACGTATTTACATTATTGTTTAGTTAATTCTTTATTTATTGCATTCAATCAAAAGTTATACCTGTTTGAACGAATATCTGTATTATGCAAAGAGTAGTCGTGAGAGATGAAATTATTTTATAAATAGTATAAGATAACTTCCACGCGGCCGGAGTCGCAGGCAACAGTTAGTAACCAATAAAGTCAATCCAGATCTGTCATTACCACAGAACAAATGCCCGAAGCGGTTTTTCGAAATTTCACTGACAAGTTTCCTTTTGTTGAAAACTAACGGTTTGATTGTTACCTTAGAGTAGGCAATTGTTACCCGCCTACAGTCAGTTTTTAAAACATATAAAAAGTAACTTATCTTTAGGACTACTTATAGTTCATTTTCAATACTAATCAAATTATTTTCTATTAAGAAAGACACTGAGTATTTTAGTTATTGGGGTTTGGAATTGTGCCCGGCATCGCGATAGGCTCGCCCCCTATCACATCATAAACAGCGGTAATGAGCTCAGCGAAGTGTGAATGTACACTTATGCCTATCCCTTTTGGGTATTACAGGTCTCTACCAGTAATGTCAATCAATTTTAATTTATTTTGTTCCTAAAAATAGCCTATAAGTAAGTAATTGATTTTATTTATAATATTTTTGTTGTCCGATTTATTCTGTTTATTTTATTAGAGTTAATTTTAGCACTTCTTAGTACGCAATTCTTACAATTAAGCGTCTTAGTGTATTTTCATTGTAAGCTTTCGTGTTAAATAATTAATAACGCCCAACAGTCATACACATAGCCCCGATCCCTCACTAAGATACGGGTCTTGTGTCGCGGGTATCAGGGACTACGAGAGACTTTCGGTCTCACAACACCCAGACCCCGGACACGAATATCCGTCTGTCACACAAACATTTGTCCCGGTTTGGGAATCGAACCCACGGCCTCACGTTTCGGAGCCGGCTACTCGCCTACTGCACCACGGAGGCTGGCAGCGGGCTTGCTTATAAATAAAATAAAAAAACACGTGCCTCTGCATGTATTGACGGCAGAATTCCAAATTTACATGATGTCCCACTTAGAAATAGATTACCTATATGGAACTAGAGAGAAATCTCATCAAAGAACCCTTAAATATGAGTCTCATATTCTCTCGGTGGAGATAATTAACACAGCATCGAGACCTTAAACCCGGTCCAAAGGTGATCCCACCGGGAAACGCAATGTACTTACCATCAATCATATAAAACAGGACTGGACTTAGGACTTTGCCTAAAGGACCATTATCAAATGAATTTATAGAATGTTTTTGAATGATGGCTGTTATAGTAATTTAATAATCGATATTATTGTAGTATTTATAGAGTCAACTCATGCCTCACACACTCAGCTATTGAAATGCGTTGCAATAGCCATAAGCGGCCGCCGGAATATTTAGAATATACAGATAATCAAACTATATTTACAATATATTTTGGTCACGAACATCTTAAGTAAGCTAAGCGGTAAGGGTAGGCAGCGGCTTTACTGTGCCCTGGCATTACAGAAGTCTATGGGCGGCGGTAACTACTTACCATCAGGTGGCCCGTCTGCTCACCTGCTTATCGAGGCACTAAAAAAAAGACAAGCTAAGCTAATTTTTCTGTGATTTCACGTTAATAGTAAAGTGGGTGACTTCGGTATTATTAATTTATGACTTAATGCCAATTAACAAATTGTGGGGTCAAGCCCCAATTTTCCACAATACGTCCTCACAACGGCCCTTTTAAGGGTTCACAATCCTACAAAGGGTGGATACGAACGCCTCGGCGATAATTAGACATCTTAAATTAGCCCCGACCACGACTTTTGGCCACCGTTTCGAGATATAATTAATGCAACGGTATTGTGTCCTTTGTTTATGGTTTCAGGTAATAAGGGTAATTTAGGTAGATGTGATAACTTTATCGGTAGTGTAGAAGACTGAAATCCTATAGAAAAAACTACATATTTCCTAGAATTTTCCCATTTCAAACTTAATCGATTTCACTTCTCTTTAAAACCTTATCCGGCCTATTAGGAACGTTTAAAACACTGATGATGCACTGTCCAATGGACAGCATGTAATTATTATTTATAAGTATATTATATTTATAGTTTTAGATTTTGTTAGTCAGTTTTTGCTGTTTGCAGTTAGCAATAGTGTAAAATATACAAGAAACCAGAGAGAAGAAACAGAGAATGATTTAGACGATGGTAGAGACATTTAACTGATAAAAAGAAGGATCTAACGTTTAATGATGCGTCCTAAATACAAGAATGTAGGGCGTGTCCGGAATCAAGCCAACAGAATTTTTTCACCTACTCAAAAACACCTCCTCATTACTATTAATATAATGTGTCTAATTTATTTTAATGTTAATATTAAGAAGGTTTTTAAGTTATTTGCGACTTGCAGTGTGAGGTTTTAAAGTTGGTTTATAAGTTTGTTATTTAGTGTTGGGAACAACTAGGGCATTTAAATAAATACACCCAACAGTAATACCTGTATCGTGGGTATCAAGAACTGTGAAGGACTACGGTCCCACAACACCCAGACCCGAAACAACTGTCTGTCATACAAATATTTGTATCGGTGCGGGAATCGAACAGAAGGCCTCTCGTTTCACAGACGGCTTCTCGCCCCTGCTCCACGGAGGCTGGCTAATACCAATAAACCAACCTAAACGCAACATGTGTACTGTTAGGCGTTGAAGAGTTATATTATTTATTACATACTTAGCATTCAGATAATCATTTAGCCATTTTTTTTTTTTTTTTGTTTTTTTTTTGTTGTCGCGGGGAAAGCGTTTTATTACTACCGCCCGCTCCGGGGGGAAGCGGAATAAGACGTCGTCCACCCGGCGCCTCCTACGTCTTCTCTGGCGGCGGGAGGGATCATTTCGTTCCCGATCCCTCTCGGCACTCTCCTTCTGCGAAATGACGTTCTCGCAGAAGTGGGCCACCGCACGCCAGGACCTCCGGCTGGAGACCATGGAGGACAACACGGCCGGCAGCGAGAGGTCTCCTCCGACGACTGCTCTGAGAGCGCTGCGCTCTTCGTCCCAGGCTGGGCACTCCTCCAACGTATGTTGGGCCGTGTCCTCGTGGCAGTTGCCACAATGGTGGCACACGGCAGACACCTCCTTTCCGATCCGACACAGGAACGAACCGAAACACCCGTGGTCCGTCAGTACCTGCGTCAGCCGGAACGTTGGCGCACCGTGGCGCCTGTCTAGCCATCTCTTTAGGACAGGACGCACTGCCGCGACGGTCCTCAAGCCCGCACTTGGGCTTTCCAGCCTGGTATGCCACTCCTCCACAGCGGTTCTGCGAAATCGGGCCGCAATCTCCCTCGGGGCCAGTCTCACCTGACGGCGACTGGACGCCTCCTCCCGCCAGAAGAACGCGGACGAGAGGAGTTTTGCGTCCAACTCCCAAGGGAGGGTGCCGGCCAATACGCAGGCCGCCTCGTGGGAGACCGTGCGGTAGCCCCTTACTATTCGCTGCGCCAACAAACGCTGCGGTTTGCGCAGCAAGGCGACGCAGCGGGGTTTCAGGGACTGGGCCCATACGGGACATCCGTACAGGGCCATTGACCGCACGACTCCAGCGTATAAACTTCGGCAAGGGCTATTAGGTCCCTCCAGGTTCGGCAGCAGGCGTCCGAGCGCGCCCGCCGCCCGCACCAATTTCGGCGACAACTCCTTGAAATGGGCACGGAAATCCCACCGGCTGTCCAGAATCAATCCCAAGTACTTCATTGTACAGCCGATGGGAATCCGCACCCCCTCCACATTGATGTAGGGCATTAAAGGTGGCCGAATCCGAGGACCGTGAAAGTAAAGGGCCTCGGATTTGTTCAGGGCCACCTTAAGGCCCAGTCGCCGAATCCTGCCCACCACCTGTTCGGTTGCGAACGAGGCGAGCAGGGTGGCCTCCTGGAAAGACCTGGCTGTCGCTGTTACTAGCGTGTCGTCTGCATAACAGACGACAGCGACGCCTCGGGGATTGGTACCACGGAGCACCCAATCGTAGCCGATGTTCCACAGGAGAGGGCCCAGGACTGAGCCCTGTGGAACACCGCAGGCCATCGCTCTTCGGTGCCACCTGTCGGCGCCTGGATACACTATGTACCTGTCTGAGAGATACGAGCGCACCAGACGCCGGAGATACGGTGGCACCACGTGGTACCGCAGTGCTTCCAGTATGCAGGCCCAGGGCAGGGTGTTAAACGCGTTGGCGATGTCTAGAGACACCGCCACCACCACTTCACCCCGAGCCACTGCATCCTCCGCTTGTGCCTTGACCCGCAGAATCGCGTGTACTGTCGATCGGCCTTGCCGGAACCCGTACTGGCACTGTGCCAGGTCCGGCCCGACCCCTTCAAGATGCTCGACGAGGCGAGCGTGAATGATACGCTCGAAGAGCTTACAGACCTCGTCGAGCAACACGATGGGCCGGTAGGCCGATGGCGACTCTGCGGGCCGCCCCTCCTTCTTGAGCAGGACCAACTTCCCAGTTTTCCACTGAGACGGAAAACGGCCCTGCTCCAGGCACGCGGAGAACAGGCCACGGAGCCTAGTCCCCAGATGCTCGACGGCTAACACCCACGCACGTCCGGGGATACCGTCGAGACCCGGGGCTGTTTTCTTGCCCCGCAGCCGAAGCACCACCGCCCGAAATTCCTCGGGCGAAACCTCCGAAATAGCCCTTGCCGAACTCAACGACGATGACGTCGATGGATGTGACGCCATCGGTGGGGGAGTGACATCTTCAGTGGCAGGGAACAAAGCTGCGACGACCTCTTCGACTAGGTCGCCCCGGAGACTCTGCGTCAGTGGGGGCGTCCACGGGCGATATCTCCTCATCGCCACGCGATATGGACGCCCCCAAGGGTCGTTATCGAGAGTTCCCCGGAACTCCTCCTGAGCTGCAGACTTTGCCCTAGCTATTGCCACGCGCAGCGCTCTCTTAGCCTCCCTGTGGAGGCCGTGAAGCAGCCGCTCCTGGTCCTCGTCGCCGGGAAGACGGATCCGACGACGACGGTGTCTGGCGAGACGACGAAGGGCGGCCACGCAGGAGACACGTAACCGCGTGAGTTCCGCCGACCACCAGAACACCTGGCGCTTCTCGGGAAGACGTCGGACTCGGGGCATGGCCGCGTCACAGACGCGCGACATCGCTGCCCCGAACCACGACGCCTCCTGCTCGACCTGCATCGGTGCCTCCGGTGCAGGGAGCCACGCCTGGGCCAGTGCGGCCTCCTTCAGGGCCTCAACATCGAGGCGTTTTACAGACCAACGCGGGCCGTCCGACCGCGGGCCAGTCGGTCCTCCACTGGACTGGGGGTTAGGGGATAAGGCGACGTCGAACCGAATGTATCGGTGATCCGACAACGTCTCCTCGTCCACCAGAACTCTCCAGTCACGGACACGGCGGGCAATAGCTGGGGTGGCGAACGTGAGGTCCACCACCGATCCGCCATTATGCCGCACGCACGTGTTAACTGACCCGCGATTCACGACGGCCAGGTTGGCCGAGATCGCCCATTCCTCCAGGGCCTCGCCGCGCCTGCTGGTGACCGACGAACCCCAAGCCTGAGACTTGGCGTTGAAGTCGCCGGCAACGAGAACGGGGCGAGGCTGACTGCCTTGCACCACCAGGGCCCCTAGCCGAGTGAGAAAGTGCTCAAACTCGGCCAGGGATCTATTGGGGGAGAAATACACACCCACAATCCAGATCCCCCCCAACAGAACCGCCACACATCCCGGCCCCTTCGCTACTTTTTCGAAGGGTGGGGAGCCGTCGGCGCCCCGAGTGATGACTGCCACCAAACCGTTAAGGTCCCCTGCCCAGTCTTCCCTGGGGGGAACAAAATAAGGCTCGGCGACCACAGCCACTTGTATCGACCACTGCGCCATGCTCTGGACTAACAGGTCCTGGGCCCTGGCGCAGTGATTAATGTTCGCCTGGAGGAAACGTTGTGCCATATTAATGGGCGATCTCCATCTGCTCCTCTAGGGGGAGCGCTGTCGGCTGGATCACAACCCCCGATACCTGACCACGATTTACGCGGTGAGAACGGGAGGAGGCGACGCATGCCTTGGCGCCCACCTGGTGCCCCGCGGGTTTACCTGCATCAGCGCAGACTGCGCAATGCGGCTCCGCGGAGCACTCCTTGGCCTTGTGGCCCAGTTTACCGCAGCGGTAGCAAACGTCGCTGCGGTCACACTCTTCGGTGCACCGTGCCCGCACATGTCCCCTGTGCAGGCAGCGGTAGCACCTCATAGGCCTCGACTCAAGGAGCTGGACGCGTGCAGCTACCCAGCCGATGATAATCATTTAGCCATGCCCCATTTATCCTACTAATATTATAAATGAGAATCTTTGGATGGATGGATGTTTGTTAGTCAATCACGGTACAACTGCTGGACGGATCTGATTGAATTTTGGAACAGATATAGATTATAGTCTGGAATAAGCACATGGGCATCTTTTTATCCCGAAAAATGTACAGTTTCCGAGGGATAATTTAGTTTTAGATCGACATGATTTTTTGCATAGTGGCATTTTAGTGATCAGAAAATGACATAGGCTACTTTTATCCCGAAAAAATGCAATATGCTATGGGAAAGCAAAATATAGAAAGGTAGATATATAGCTTAAGATGCCTCCATGGATTTTATACCTTTGCTTTCAAAAATAACTATCAAGCGGACAAAGCCGCAAGCAAAAGGTAGTCAAAAATATTTTATCGAAAATCTCCACACTTGACAAAAAAAGCAAAGAAGTACGCGTGTTATCGTAAACGCCCTTTTTAAAATCGGCTAAAATTAAATAATTTTGAGTATATTTCGAAACGGTCCATTTTACAGTTTTTACACGCACAACCGCCATAGAACTCTGATTAATTTCTTCGCGCCCCGAGCGAAAAGTATTTCCTCGCTTAATTTCTTAGACGTTTCCGATTTTTCCCTCAATTCATTAACTCAGCTGGTTCCTTTGACAAATTTTATTAATTGTCGAATTCAACTGTAATTACAGTGAAATGTACTTCGGTAGCTTTATTGACTACAGAAAAAAATATCGGAGACACAGGTTATACATAAATCATTTTACATTATAAGTTTATAGGAAAGTTTAAGTACTTCGTCCACCATGCTAGTTTTATGTGGACTTTAAATCGGTTTGGAGACATCTCACCAATTTTTTGTCAGCAAATAAAATAAATACACACTGGTATGATATATAACAGTTTCTTTTTAAGCGAATATTACACATTGAAATCAAACTAATTTTACGGATTTTATCACGGTTTATTTCTAGATTTTAATTCCGAAGCTTTGCAGCCTTCATGGTCACGGGACAGACGGAGGTTTAAGTCGTCACAAAAATATATTATAAGGGACCAAAAATAAAAATTAACCGCGATAAATTCGTATAATTTATTTCAATGTAAAACTTATATTTTTTCAAGTGCCACTTCTTGATAAAAATGTATATAAAGATATATTATGTATCATAAATTATTATTATCATGTAAAGGATAATCATTATCTCGATTAATTTGAGATATCAAGCTGAACGCACATCTGCAAATATACTAGTTGACGGATAAGGTCTCTAAAGAGTGTAGTAGGAAGAAAAAGGATTGTATGAAAATGTGCCCTTCAGGAGTTGATAGCTTATGTAAAAGGAGCAGCGTAAATACTAACAGCAAAAACTAAACTAAATATGAATCATCTTTTACTAAAATATGTAGATTTCTAGTTAAATTCTGACCATAAAAAACTATTGGGCTCGTCCGGGATTTGAACCCGGGACCTCTCGCACCCTAAGCGAAAATCATACCCCTAGACCAACGAGCCGGTTGGTACACATATCGTACTAATAGGATAGAATATAAGTTGTACTTTCTCTATTGATTGATTGAGAAACTTATGCAGTACTTAATTTGATAAAAAAACTAGTTTGTCACATTAACATTATGTTGCTCGCGGAATAAATTTATGGGACACGGCCTTGCTATTGTTTTTTACAGTTTGACTAGCAGCAGTTATCAATATCGTCGGATAAAAAATATCAGTTTTAATTTATTATAAACAATGTATGGAGAAAAATGTTATCAAAATACTTCATCAATCCTATATCATGTAACCATGGTCCGCAAAACCTTCTTAAAATAATTATAATTTCCCAATATTTGAGATTTTTTGTTAATGTGTAAAAATGATGTTAATTATTGAATTTTGTTTACGTGGATGAGTGTAGTGTATTTTTTATCGTAGCACGGTAAAGAGACTACACTGCACCTAATGATAAGTGCCGTCCAGTTAGAGTAACAAGTAGCGGGAGACAAATATACCTCGCTGTAACGTGTCTTTTCGTGTTGCCTCCCAAACTCCATAGAAGCTACCAGTGAAGTTGCAAGTATGAGGCAACTTTACTCAACTTTAGTCAAGTAAAATAATTAAGTGTTCAAACTAAAGTCGATAAATATTTCCAATAGCATTCCCATCAGAGACAGACAATGTATACTCAATACTATTTACGACGCTGTACTGGTTGCTACATGTAAATGATAGCTTATATGAGACTGGCAGATGCGCAAACCGCGCCCTAGTAAAAAAAAAATATATTAAAATTCGCACAGCAGATGAATTGCCTTGGACGACATATCTAACTGGTTCTCTGCCGTGAGAACATCAGTGTGTTAACTGTTGCGCAATATCGTTGATCATTGTCATGTGCCAAATGTTTATGAATTATGTATTAATTGTAAACTTTGTTGCAATAATTATGCATTTGAATTTTGATCAAGTATGATGGACCTTTAAACCAAAAAATACTATTTTCATTTGAATTTGTTTGGACAAGATTTTAACACCCGCATAATAGCGAGAGTAAAAGGACACAACGTTTTTCAATAGTTGATGTTCTATTTGGAATGTAGTGTACTTACTATCAGGCGCAGTGCAGTCTCTATGCCAGTAAAAGAATAACTGTGCAGATGAACTACCTATTAAAATTGTACATAAATCTAAATCGAAGGACTTCAGATCTTAATTAGCCGCAACTATTTTTTTTTATACTGGCACGGCAAAGTGACCACACTGCACCTGATGTAAGCGCAGTTTCGTCCAATTAGAGTATCGAGTAGCGAGAGACAATCTATTCCTGGATACACTACGCCATAGACAAGAATATGAAGAAGCGGTCGAAGGTCTAGTGTCAGAATACTCAGAAGGCCGCAACGCGACCAAACATCTTAAATAAACTACTCTAGACCCCCCACAAGAACCGGACTGGCTGATCCCGCAACGCGACTCACTTGCGTGGACCACTATAGCGGGCTTTACACCCTGTGTACGGTGGTCGCTATCCGGGCGGATATGAATATCCTATCAATAGCAATTCTATCTGTATTAAAAACACGAGTGCCATTGATATCAATAAATAACATCTAATAGTCTCACACATAGTCCGTACCACCGACTACAATACGAGTCTTGTATTGTGGGTATCATGGACTAAGAGAGACTTTCGGACTCACATCGGAACCCCAAACAAATATTTATGGGTCAAACATATATTTGTTTTGTCTCGGCAAAGTGACCACACTGCACTTAATGGTAAACGCAGTGCCGTCCAGTTAATGAAGTAGCGAGAGATAAAAATTCTTGCTACTCGACTGAATAATACTGGCCGGTTGAGTAGCATCACACTACGATTAAAGGAGCAAGGATCATCAGGAATGGATACGGTAGCTGGCAAACTGTTTCACAGTTTGATGGTGATTCATTTTACAATTATCTATTTGTCCCTTGTGCCATTGTTGAACTAAATAATAAGTTTTTTAATTCATCAAAAGTACACCGATTTAAAAAACAAACAAATTATACGACCCTATAAAATTTGAGGGTTCCCTCGATTTTTCTGAGATCCCATCATAAGATCCTGACCTTGGAAGTATACCCTTTTAAACAAAAAAAATATTCTCGAATCGGTCAAGGCGTCTTCGAGTAATCGAGGAACATACGTAACAAAAGATTCCCACGAATTGAGAACCTTCTCCTTTTTTGAATTCGGTTAAAAAATATAACATTGCAAACCCAGTAATCATTGTTGTTTTGCAACACTTAGAACATACTTTCGTAAAACTTGATACAAATAACACGTGTTACAGATGTTAGCAATTACCATATTATTCTAATCGCATAATTATGAAAATATTAGTGCAATATCTGAGCATTATAAATACACTCACTATATGTTTGGGAGATAGTTGTTCAGAATGTAGAGCATGTCAAGAGATCTTCTTGTTTTGAAACTAAGTTGAATATGGTAAAATTAATTGATGACTGACAATTTTATGTTTATTAATTTTAATGTAACACGAGTATGTTTATTGCCCAAAAAGCTTAAAGGTTACCGAACTGATAATTAAATAAGCTGTCCATAAGTAGAGCGGATGACCGAAATTTTATAATTGAGAAATATATAATTTTTTTTTTTGTTTTGCTTATGATAGTTTTTGTAGGACTGATTCAATGACGTTACTAGTAAATGTGTTACATCAGGGTCGATTCTGTCAGAAGGCGGGGCGCTTTTAACTCGGGAACCCGAGGCCGACCATAATACGCTGAAGACGGCCACCACAGGGTTTTGGTTGGTATATCAGTGTAGGTTGTCATAGTGTTAGGGACTCCGCCCAACGACCGTTCGGAAATTTCCATCTCTACTGGACAGCTTAACGTTCGGTCGTAAGACCGATGAGTCCAACATAACCATTCCACCTCCCCCCGGGATGGAACGTTAGCGATAAATAAAGAGAGCGATATTTTCTCCCGCGAAAAAAGTGTGTTTTACAAATTTCAACAATACTCACTTTACGGGAAAGGGACAGAGCATAATATCTTCCTAATCCGCCCAAATACTACAAACGCTTATATCGCTTATCGGAAATTTAATAGTCGATTTAAATAATTCAATATACGTTGTACATTGTCAATATACCTGCTATATTTAATAAACCAACATGTCTGCTAGCCATTGCTAGCGGCTATCGAGACCATACAACGTATTTGGTGTAATGAGGCACCTGATCTATTTGAAGTTGTTGTGACTCTTTAATCATGAATTCTACCTGCTTGTATGGGAACATTCTCCAATTGTTTTACTGTTAGATATTAAAATTAATAATTATACATACATATACACTCACACATGTAAACCGATAGGCAGCGGCTTTGCTGTGCCCTGGCATTGCAGAAGTCTATGAGCGGCGGTGTCTACTTACCATCATGTGGCCTGTCTGCTCGTCTGTCTATCCGGGCAGTAAAATAAAAACCCAAAAGAGGTAGACAGAGGTGTAACCAGTACACACACTTTTCGCCTAATTTATTACGATCCCATAATGTGATAGGCGGCGAGCCTACCGCCATACTGGGCTCAGTTCCAGACTCCGGGCTGATACTAAGTATTTCTGAATAGCAAAACCCAATATCACTTTACCCGAACAAGGGAACGAACCCGAGACCTCATAGCAGTCGTAACGCATGCGCAATTACAACTGCCCCACTGAGGCAGTCATTAATAATTATTTGAATCGGAATAATTGTCCCAATTTCATACTTGTTTATGACTTTAGCTCAGGAACTATTGATTTACCAAGCGTTGCAAGAAAGTGGGCAAAACTCCGATAGTTTTATATTAAATTTGTTGGACAAGTTCCGTGGGAGTGGGCACGCGTCACGGCATGATGCATCGGCTGACTTCGGGCGTCCTCGAACTGGGATAGACTTTGAGTGTATCTTGTGTACTTTTAGTTGTATTAGAAAGCTCGGAAAGCTCTGATTGAATTGTTTTTGTTTGTTTTTCGAATGTGGTTATTAAGCCTATTTATTTTTATGAGTGTTGATAAGTTGTATAAGAAAAACAATGTCCGTAATTGTTTTACGGTAATTGCCGATTACCGTATTACGGTTTTAAAAGAAATAGACGAAGAATTGAATTGTTTGTAATTATTATTGATCATAAGGATAATTAATCCCCACTAACGAAATATATATAAGTGGAAAAATTAAGTGATTTCATCTTTCAGACATTTAAAGTAAACCTTTATTTGTCAGATTTTAAAACTAAACGTTTATAATTTCTATGTGTTCAAATGTATGTCACAGTCACTTTACTCGAAGACTACTGGTACTTCGTAGAGTCAATTTGGAAGGTAGGCTTATTCCAGGAAAAAAACAAGTAAGAAATACTTTAAATTAAAATGAGTTGGAATGAGATGAGTTGATGTTATATTTGACGTTGTATAGTTTCGATGTGTGAGATATTAGATACTGGTATATAATTTACTTTGAATTTCATCGCGAACATCCAAACCAGAAGGGTTACTCTTGACACTCGATTCTAATTTAGAATTGGGATTGGGTTCGAAAACTGCACAATTGGCATTCTTGAACGGAACAACAGCGCAAGATTTAGCTGAATACGGCGGAATTTTTAGTAACTAAATGAAATAGAATTTACGAACGCACTAGATCGATTTTGGCATTCTTGAGTAGATTTTGACATTGACGTATCGAGTTGGAAATCGGATTTGAGGTTTTTTGAGGTGTTGTGTTAAATGGCCACACTGATTGTCGATCGTAGACTCGATTAACACTTTAATCCAATAACATACTCGATTGTGTCAAGAGTGCCAATATCTTCTAGATTGGAATTGAAACTGTATCGAGTTCCGATTGGTTGGAGATTGGAATGATTTCAACTTCGCCGGGATTTCACGAAAGTTTTTACCAATATCATAAGCAGAATCTTGTTACATTATTAAATGACACATCATTAGTAATGTTCCTACATAGATAGTACACATAATAAAAAATACATTCGAATAAAAAACACGGCGGAATACTTTGTAAAAATGAGTCTCGCGAGTATGCTCGAGTCTTATTACTCTACTTTCAAACAACATAGAACAATTTAAACAACATTACGACTGCATAGTGTTATAATTTGAGCATTAAGAATACTTTGTGTTTGCAATTAGGTTAATTAATATGACATTATATCTTTATTTAATTCGAGAGATGTTACGTTAAGTTCTCTTTGCATGTTTAAAAATGTTATGCAATTAATTATTAGCTTGGAGATTTATTTTTAAATAACACACGCCATCCATACTAATACTATAGATGCGAAAGTAACTCTGTTTGTTTGTTACCTCTTCACGACTAAACGGCTGAACGGATTGTAATGAAATTTCGTAAGGCAATAGATTATATCCTGGAGAAGGACAAGGCTATCTTTTTTTCAAAAAACAACCTTGAAAAGGTCAAATAGGAGTTCAAAATTTGAATGGGAAATCCATAATTCCTCGACTTAGGGATCTGTAAATTCATATTTAGGCTTTTGGTAGGAAATAAAGAAATACGTGTTTCAACGTTTTTGAAAAATCATCCCTAAAAGGGGCAAAGTGAGGTTAAACTTATGAAGTATTCTTTAGGTGCAATCTCAAGATTCAGGCACAACACCTGAGAGGCTGGAAAATCGCTACAGGTGCCTCAGTGTAGAAGACAACTCCTTAGATTGTATACTTCTGCTCCCGAGTATAACCTCCACGCAGGCGGAGCCGCGAGCAACAGCTAGTAAGACGTAAAGAGGATTTAGGGGGAATTTGCTAGTTTTCACTGACCTACGCCTAATTTTAACCTCTATCTTCATTCACACTTCAATAAGAGGTTTAAAGTTGCGTTACCGTTTCGTTTTGTGTTAGGAGTACGAAATGAACTAAAGCTAAGTACAAACCTGTGAAAATGTTTATTGCTTATGTTTTAAAATAGAGCAGCAATTTGGTGGCATTGGTTTAGTAAGTTTGGTTAAACTTTAATAAATGAATGTATATTTAGCTGTCCAATAAATGTCATATATGCCAAGGAGAATAATATTAACACAAGAATCTTCATAAAATAATTTTACATACGATCAATAAAACTAATAAACATAATTAAATTGAGGCAAATGAAGTAATAACACCTTCAAATAAAGTGAATTAACGTTATTTAAATTTCCGTTTAATTAATTTAAATACACTTATAGCACTGAAATAATGATTTTTTACTACCGTTAATATTAATTACACTGGACATCAAGTGCCAGGTAATGTTGGCAGCGAACAAAGTAGTTTATACCGAATATCACGCACGTTATGTTATATGAATAGAAACGAATAACATAGAATAGAATTGGGTTAGGTTTCTACCTAGAAATACTCAGTATTAAACCGGAGTCTGGAATGGTGCCCGGTGTGGCGATAGGCTCGCCCCCTATCACATTATGGGACCGAAATTCGGCGAAAAGTGGGTGTACTGGTTACACCTCTGCCTACCCCTTCGGGGATTACAGGCATGAGTGTGTATGTATGCAGAATAGAATAGGCACGAATAGACGGTTTTGCCGCTATTATTAGAAAAAGATGCGCTTCGGTAATGGCACGCGTCCGCGGCAGCACCACCACTATCCTGGGTGTGTTTGCAGATAAGTGGGAGTCTCCGAGGCTGCGGAGATGGATGAAGCTTCGTATTGTTTTGTAAATCTTACTAACACTAGTTTCTAAGCAAATTGTTACTAACACCATATGGACTTTATGTCCGAAATAAAATAAATATTATTATATGTATAAAATATATAATAATACTAGCCCTGCATTAAACATGGTCCCACCGCTGGGCACGGATTTCCTCTACTAATGAGAGGGATTACGCTTTAGTCCATCACGCTGGCCTAGTGCGGGTTGGCAGACTTCATACGTTTTTAAAATTTGTATGAGAATTTAAGGTATGCAGGTTTCCTCGCGATGTTTTCCTACATCCTCAAAGCAAGCGATAGTTAACAATGAACATACAAGTAACATTAGAAAAGTCAGAGGCCATTTGGGCTGGTTTCTGTAGTCATCTGATTTCCAAGAGGCAGAAAAATGAAAAGAGACGTCCGTTTAAACGGTGGGATGATGATATAATAGCAGTAGATGGAAGTTTTGGACTAGATTTGTGTAGAATAGGATGTAGTGGAAGGAGTTGGCGAATGGAATTTATCATATGTATACTTTGTATGTACGTTTGAAACACAGGTATAATAATAATGAAAACGACTCACATTCGAAGGTCTGCCAGCCAGTTCCTCCTCATGGTTGGAGTAGTTGATACTTTGGACGGGACGAAGAACTGGAAACAATTAATAAATATTTAAAAAAGTTTGATGCTAAATTCGAGGAGAGTATAAGAATGATGTAATTGATTGTCCAAATATTAAGAACGAAAAAAGTGTAACTTTCAAAATAGTTTCTTGTATTATATACTACGTGTAACGGGAATAACGTACATCCTCAGACACCCCAATTTAAAAATATTATTACAATCATAATTCATGTATTGAAATTAGACTGCGACGAATATAAATATTTTTTTTGATGAAATTAGTTGTACTAATTTTTGACATAAAGTTCGGAATTTTAATTATTTGATTTTTTTAAGTGTTCGTTTATTATTGCATTTAGAAAAGACTTTATCGCATCGAGTTATGTTTCAGTTTCGTTTGTCTTGAACGTTAAATGAAAGGGTGACTATTATTTACATGAGTGTTTATTATTTTTGGAAAAAAAATCGTCTACTAAAAAATTGTTGATATCGATTCAGTCGCTTATTCTGAACAAACTACTTTCAGAGTGTGCATTAATCATGTTGTATATGATATACTCGTATGTTGTACTATGTTTACGTACCGAAAGAAGTAAATTTACTTATAATAATGATTTTCTTATATTTACGCGAATATTAAACATTGAAATAATTTTACGGACTTTATTGGCTCTTTTCACTTTTTAACTCCCTTTTAGCAACTTTCAAAAGACAGTTATACAAAATATAATTAATTATAAGCTATGATGAACCTTTTTAGTTTTACCATAAATTAATAAATTAAGTTCGTCATGATATAAAATATAGAGTTTGCTAAACTAGCTGCATAGACTAGGGTGGTAGACTAAAGTATCTAAACCTCAGTGGAACAGAAGAAACATGACTAGCAGTAGAAATTATAATACGAGGCTGGTATTATTATTATTTCTATTAAATTTTATTTAATATGAGGTATTCAACTTTGTATCCACTTACCATTCTTCAAGTAAGTCCTGTCTCCATAGTTTCCTTCTATAAGATCTCTCTTGTCAGTCTTGGATGTGGAATTTTTCTCTTTGTCTTTGACATCAGCTGCACAGCTGATTGCTACCAGCAGTGATACTGCTACCTGAAGACAATGTTCCTTTATGACCTTTGATGTTCTTTTTAACATGCTTGAAAATGGAATGTGCTACAATGATCGTTTATTGGTATGTTTGCAAGGGACTATTGAACTGATGGAGAATCTTCAGATCGAGCAATTTTTTTAAATACACAAACAATCACACACATAGTCCAGACATATAGTATCAAGAACTACGGTACCACAACACCCAGAGCCGAAACATATTTGAAGATCACACAAACGCCGTTTGTACATTCTATTTTAAGTTTATTGCTATGTACTGTTAATATTTTTATTCTGGTGTACAATAAAGCATAAATAAATAAATAAACTTTTCTCTCGGTGCGGTGATCAAACCCACGGCCTCTTGTTTCATAGCCGGCTACTTGCCCACTACGCCACGGAGACTGTCAATATCAAATGTACAATTATAACTAGTCGTTAGAGTTGAGTCGAGAGTTAAGTTAGCTAACTGGATTATACCTATAGCTAACTAAGTTGAATGGTGTTATAGTAACGCAAAGTTGTACACTAAATGGTCTATAATGACCACTTTCCTACCAGATCAAGTATTTTTTATACATTCTCAAAGATATGTGGGTTTCTTGCGACCGTTTCCTACTTCATATTGCATTACCTTTCCTTCTATAAGTATGTTGGATGGTAACACCTAACGATTTTTAAACACATTATTAGAAAAATAAACGATAGCCGATTGGAAGGAAGGGAATAATAACTAAAATATAATGACTTATGATCACTAGGTCATATCTACACATGATCTATGTTCTAGTTATTCAGAAATAAAGTATTTATAGTGTCAGAAGTATTCTAGCTTACTCTCTGAATCTGTTAATGAATACCACGTTTTTTACTTTGGATATACAAACAGACAAAAATACAATACAATATGGACAAAGTCTCACAGATTATTTCACGGTACTAGGAATATTACTATTGTCAATGGTGAATAAATTAACTAGATAAAAAATAATAAAAATTATTAATTATTTAATTAATAATTATTTAATTTCATTATTAACTCATGCTAACTTGCTAGACTAAATATATTTTCAGAGACTTTTTTCTGCGTTTTCCAAGTATTAATTACTTATGTCTTACGGCCAAACTTAAACATCTCTATTTATTTTTGATGAATATAAAAAAAATATATATGCAATTTGTTTTGTGTCATATTGATATCGTTTATTGATCATGTAGGCAATTACATAGCTCTTATGACAAGTCAGTACATTGAATTTTATGCTAAATATACCAGGAATTTTAACAAACTTTTATTAAGTTTACGAATTTATTTAAAATTTAAAATTTAATAAACAAAAAACATGCAGATCGAAAATTAAACTCAATGTGGTAATCGTTTTATGACTCCTTTTGACCTCTCAATATTGTACCATAGAGTCATCATATATAATATTCATTAAAATCACATTCAATTAATTTATCCTGATATTACATAGTTAACCTGAATTAAAATCTATCTGAATAAAACCCTATCTGATCTTCAGTCTTTCAGTCTTAATTTACTGTAAATTTATCTATAACTTAATCACAACAAAATATCACATGTCACATCACTGACCGTAATCTTCATCGTTCACTGTCACTAGTCCGTGGTTCGACTCCTGACGCGAGCGTGTGAGAGAGCGCCGCCGTTGCCACCGCTTATATCCATTCGGTTAGCTCTACATAGAGGTCAAGTTGGGGCTCGTATGTGCAATTTGCTGAAAATGCAGATTAGGTTAGGTCAGTTTACAATAAAAATTACTTTAACTGAAATATTGACAACATCCGAGGTGTAGAAGGCGAGTAGCTGGGAAACGAGAGGCCGTGGGTTCATTCCCGCACCGAGACAAATGTGTCACAGACAGATGTTTGTTTCTGGTCTGGGTGTTAAGGAATCCTAGTCCCTCGTACTTCTTGATACACATGGCACAGGTTTGACCTAGTCTGGGTTCAGGACTGTGTGTGTGACTGTTGGGTGTATTTATAATAATGGGCTTCGGAGATAAATACTGAAAATTAACAAATAAAATCAATATCTTGCGTAAACCATAGTAGAGCTTCTTTCAGAATCTATGTCAATATCGGTAAATAAACCTTTAAAAAACTACACTACGAAAAAAATTAATATTTATTTATGACATGAGTGGTAATTTATACCGGTTTTTTAGTTTTATTTAAACTTATTTTATAATATTTGGTGTTAAGTACAGCCAGCATCAATAATTCAATAAAAAAACCAGTTGTAAAATATCAATTAAATAATTTCTTTACTTAGTATATTCTGTTGGTATTTTTTCAGTATACGAGAATGAAACTAAATGACAGGTATTTTTTCTATTTAAAAAGGATCTAGAAATCAAATCAAACTTAAAGGATAAATTAATAAATATATATACGCACTTACGCCTAAAATCCCTGTAAGAGTAGGCAGAGGTGTAACCAATACACCCACATTTCGCTGAGCTTATTACCGTTTCATGATCCTATCGCCACACCAGGGTCAATTCTAGACTCTAGGCTATATATGATACTTATATGAATTAATAAACTTACATCAGAAAGTAAATTATAAACAACGGTTGGCGGACTGTTTGAATAAAGCGATATTGAGTTATAAACACATTCGGTATAAGCTATTTTTTTACATCTTTATAGCTTAGTTGAATTTTTTGTACACTTTGTTAGCTCTCATATCAACTGACAAAACAAGGTTTTTTTACCTTTTAGAAAATAATGCTCATAAATGCAAGAAAATAAGTCATAAAGATACAGTACGTGCTTACACAAGTAATATATAATTCTACTAAGGTCCACGCAATAGTTTTTTTATAGTGTTTTTTTTTCGAAAAGACAATAAAACTTTAAACCTTTCTCCCGTAACTTTTCAAATAGCCCGCTTATCGTTGGTATACGTTGAATTGAAACCCTCAGTTTTGTAGTTGTAAAAAATCGGTTTGTTTACAGTTTTACCTGCAAACTGTATTGAATAAGTCATAAAAAGTACATCGACTTCAATAAAAAACAAATTATGCAACCCTATAAAATTTAAAGGTTGCCCTCGATTTTTCTGAGATCCCATCATCAGATCCTGACTTGGTGCCAATGGGACTATCTGGTAAGTATACCCTTTTAAACAAAAAAAGAATTTCTCGTATCGGTCCAGGCGTCTTCGAGTAATCGTCCCCGATAAATAAAAAAAAGATTGTGACGAATTGAGAACCTCCTCCTCTTTTTGAAGTCGGTTAAAAATACTCTAGAATCCTTCACCAGAACGTACCCACGTTCTAAAACAATTTTAATGACAAAAACCACTTTTCCTCATATTAAAATATTTCTTACGCATGCCTTATTAATTATCATAGCTGCGGGGAGTTGAACTGTGATGTGAGGTTACTGGAGCGATTGCTTCATCATCCGGTACACGGTGACCCGGCTGACAAACATTTTCGGATTAATGGATAAGGTAAATAAATAATACTAGCCCTGTATTAAACATTGTCCTACTACTGGGCACTGGACCTCCTCTACTAATGAGAGTGGTTAGGCCTTACAGTCTACCACGCTGTCCTAATGCGGGTTGGTAGACTGCACTTAGCTTTGAAATTCTTATGAGAATTCTCAGGTATGCAGGTTTCCTTACGATGTTATCTTCCACTGTTAAAGCAAGCGATAATTAACATTTAATGGAATAAAGTAGTTATACTAAAATCGCTTAAATCAAATCATTTATTTACCACATAAGGCCATTAGGTACAGTTCTTGCCTACCAGGTAAGTGGCCAACCAGTATATTTTCTGACTCATACATATACTGACTGCTTCGGTGGTGCAGTTGTAATTGTGCATAAGTTATGACTGCTGTGCTGAGGTCTCAAGTTCGATTGCCTACCCCTTTGGGGATAACAGGCGTGAGTGTATAGAGTGTTATGATATGTATGAATTTATGACAGTCCCATAATTAGGTCAGTCCCCTAGGATTTGTGCGCCAACTTTCCGTCTGACGCAGGTACTGACGGACCACGGGTGTTTCGGTTCGTTCCTGTGTCGGATCGGAAAGGAGGTGTCTGCCGTGTGCCACCATTGTGGCAACTGCCGCGAAGACACGGCCCAACACACGTTGGAGGAGTGCCCAGCCTGGGACGAAGAGCGCAGCGCTCTCAGAGCAGTCGTCGGAGGAGACCTCTCGCTGCCGGCCGTGGTGTCGTCCATGGTCGCCAGCCGGAGGTCCTGGCGTGCGGTGGCCCACTTCTGCGAGAGCGTCATCTCGCAGAAAGAGAGTGCCTAGAGGGATCGGGAACGAAATGATCCCTCCCGCCGCCAGAGAAGACGTAGGAGGCGCCGGGTGGACGACTGACCGGCGTCTCCCGCCCTGTGGAACGGGGGCGTTTGAATTCCACCACGGTAACCCCTGCCTGTCGTACGAGGCGACTAATTGGGGCCATCGGGGGTTGCGGGCTCGCAGCGGGGGGCTGTCAGCCCGAATCGATGCACTCCCAGTTTCGGAGCATCGTGCGACCCCGACATGGACGGCAGCGCGTGTGGTAAGGCCTCGTTCGCTGTCGTTGTTCGGCGCGCGGGGGCTCCTAAGCCCTCCCATGGAGATGGGCTGCTACACAGCACCGCGCAGGGGCGGTTCCGGCAGCAATTCTAGCACTCCTTAGAATACCCCGGGATCGCTCCGTAAGCGCCGAAGAAGGCCACCGCGGGGTTTTAGCTGGTAGTGTCGGGTGGGGTGTACATAGGGGGTAGGGACTCGGCCCAGCGGCTGCCCGGATAGCCATCATCCGGGCGAGGGGAATGCTGGGTCGTAAGACCGGTTAGTCCAGCATAACCGTTTTATTCTTATTCCGCTTCCCCCCAAAGCGGGCGGTAGTAATAAAACGCTATCACCGCAACAAAAAAAAAAAGTCCCCTAGGATTTGACTTAGAGTCAGGACTATGTGTGTGACATTCGAGTGTATTATTATTCTTAATCTTTGGGCCGGCTCGACCGGGGTAGTACCACTGTCTCACAGAAAACCATGGCCGGCATGCTTGTGTTGAGTAGCGAGGGATAGATTGTCTCTCGCTACTTGAACTGGTGGCATTTTGCCGTGCTAGCATAAAAAAAATATATCTTTCAAAAATGTATTATGGAATAAGGGTTGTTTCATGTTATGTTAGAATTATATATAGACATTCAGGTTTTATATCATTTCATTTATTCGCATTGTGAATGATGCAGACGTGAGTAACAGCCTAGAGCCGCTACAGCTGCGTAGGGATATTTCCTCGCTTAGCGTGTTCTACCGTCTGTATCATGGCGAATGCTCTGAAGAATTGTTTGATCTTATCCCATCCTCTCCCTTCCATACCAGAACCACGCGTACTGGCTTGCGGAGCCACAGCTTCGTGGTGTCTACTACCCCGGCCCGAACCAAGAGGTTCGCAAATTCGTATTTCTGCCGCACTATCAAGCTGTGGAACTGTTTGCCAGCTACAGTGTTCCCTCCCTCCTATGATTTTGGGTCCTTGAGGCGTAATGTGAAGAAGCTAAACAGCAGGCCGGCATGATTGTGTTGAGTAGCGGGGCATAGACTTTCTCTCGCAACTTGATACTCTATCTGGACGGCACTGCGCTTACTATCAGGTGCAGTGTGGTCAATTTGCAGCGCCAGAATAAAAAAAAAAAGAAAAAAGCCCTCATGTCGCAGTAGATGCAGCCAGCTGTGGAGTGAAAGGTCGTGGGTTCGATCTTCGAACTGATTTAATGTTTGTACGTCTCAAGTATTTGTTTCGCATCTAGGTGTTATAGGATGGACTCTCTCTTAGCTCTAGATACTTTTACAAGATAATTATATCTGCGGGGTCACCATTATGTGTGATTATGGAAAAAAGGTACATAATATGTGGCAACTGTGGCAAATTACACAGTCATTAGTGATATTGCGACATCTAAAATACGTTGCATATGTTCCAGATCTAGACTAGCCTGTTATTATATTTTAGTCATGTCACTGAATTATATTTCAATTTTAAGAAATTATAAAATTACAGTATATGCTCACGCATGTATTCCAAGTGGGGTAGGCAGATTTCAACTATTTCATCCGTTGTGATATATATCTATTATGAAAACCCGCTGTTCCGAGGGATATTTCTATTATGTGATACAGGCGAGTGTGTAATTCCAATCTTGTGTAACTCATATGTATTTGAAACGAAAATTTAGTCAAATTCGAAATTGATAATATATTATTTTATTATATTAATTAATCGGAATCTTGACTGCCTCGGTGGCGCAGTTGTAATTGCGCATGCGTTTACGACTGCTATGCTAAGGTCTCGGGTTCGATCCCCGGGTCGGGTAAAGTGATATTGGGTTTTTCTATCTAGAAATTCCCAGTATTAGCCCGGAGTCTGGAATTGTGCCCGGTATGGCTATAGGCTCGCCCCCTATCACATCATGGGACCGAAATTTGGCGAAAAGTGGGTGTACTAGTTACACCTCTGCTTACCCCTTCGGGGATTACGGGCGTGAGTGTATGTGTGTGTGTGTGTAATCGGAATCTAAAAGACCAGCTGCCAGACCTCAAGTCACTGTGAGCTCCGTCTGCGTAGATCGGACTACAACAAATAAAAATTAAAAAACAACTAGTTGGAGGGTAGAAACATTGGACTATACTTACGTGACGACATACAGCTCAGTCCACCCTGTCATAATTGAAAGACGTGCAGACCAAAACTAAAACATTTTATTTATAAATCATAGACTATTTATAAACATATGTGCCAGTAGTATACGACATCTTCCCTCTTTTCTTTTATTTTTACATATTTACTAACTATGGGCCGGCTGACCCACGTGCGCCGCTATCATCCTCGCCACCACACCGCTGTCGCTGCCGCCCGCATTTAACAATATAGCAATGGAGTAAAGACTAATAAACAAAATATACGAAAACACAATAGGTACAAAAATTAAATCTAGGTATAAATTATTATATACATATGTGCCAGTAGTATACAAACTATTATTGCCGGGCGGGCCGGTCGACCCACGCGCCGCTGTCATCCGCGACGCCGCTGTCAATGCCGCCCGCACCGCCAGCTCCGCTACAACACCAAACCACCACGACCCCGTCCGGCCGAGGTGTCTCGCGATATGCCTGCGCCGTCGCCGCTCGTGCTCGCACGATGCTGGCCGCGCGCATAAATCGCACTCCTATCACCTGAGTTTTGGTTCCCTTTATCTGCAGTTGCTCCTCTATGGGCATCTCGTTATATTCGTCCGCTCTATCTAGCCGATCGCGTAACTTGATGTCCCGGACCGCCATCTTTGCCTCGCTACGGCCCGACTGGCCGGTCCACCATCCAGACATAATTCCACCGGAGGCCGTGCGTGTTCCATTAAAAATAATAATAAAATTTGTTGCTAACACTTTAGCTATCATTACACTAGATTATTGGGCATGAATTTTAATTAAATAAATATAAATTTTACAGAACCGCTGTCACCATGTCATAATTGAAAGACGTGCAGACCAAAACTAAAACATTTTATTTATAAATCATAGACTATTTATAAACATATGTGCCAGTAGTATACGACACACCCCGTGACCAACGTAGTGTATTATATTCTCTTTGCCATGACCATGAAGGCTGTAAAGCTTTCGAAACGTCGGGACTGAAAAGTTAAATAAACCGCGATAGAATCCATAAAATTCGTTTTATTTCAATCTTAATATGGTTTCACATAAATCGAATGTCGAAGACAGCTGTCCTTTTTAAATATAGACAACCCAGTTACCCTTTATAATACTAATACCAGCACTTTTTTTTAGTACCTCAATAGGCAGTCGAGCAGACGGGACACCTGATGATAAGTAGTCACCTCTACCTATAGACTTCTGCAATCCCAGGGCACAGCAAAACCGCTGCCTACCATTGAAGGACTAAAAACTTTTATCATTGTCACGGGCACGGGCCTACTCTACTAATGAGAGGGGTTAGGCTTTAGTCCACCACGCTGGCCTAATGCGGGTTGGTAGACTGCACATACCGTTAAAATTCTTATGACAACACTGAGGTATGCAGGTTTTCTTCACCGTTAAAGAAAGCAATAATAAACAATGAATACACATGCAAATTAAGAAAAGACGGAGGTGTATGCCAGTTAGCCGGGTTTCGAACTTACGACCTTTTTTGCCAGTTCGTACCACTCCGAACTAGGCTATTGCTGGTTTTGAAATTACCCTTTATAAAATAAAAAGAAATAAATATTTAATTCAGTCGTAATAGAAGCACTCAAGAAACTTGATATTACCTTAAGATTATTTATTTATTTTATTTATTACACACAAAACAGGTTACAATCTGGTACAAATAGTATACAAAATTGTTTAAAGTTTTTTAACATAATTATAACCCACAAAGGACAATGGGTCAAGTGTCCCCACCCGTCAACAGGTTTGAAATTGGTCTCAATCGATTAATCTTAGCAAGGTGATGATTTTTTGGTATGACGACAACAACGAAAAGTATTGAGTTTTTTTTTTAATTCACATTTTTGTTTTATATAGAAAATTTAATTTTTGCTGATTTTACTATGTGTATATTACGCCGTGCTATAACATAGTATATAGGTGGTAGAGCTACATTATAATCATTTTTTTTCTACAGCTTGAATGGCCTACCTCAACTGGTATGTTACCGCTGTCTTACATAAAACCGACAAGGTTGCAGTTTTGCGGTAGCGACTCGCGTTCTCACCGAGACTACGGGGGACCTAACGAATGCTTCGTCAACTTTTTTTTATGCTGTCGCGGCAAAGTGACCACACTTCACCTCCAGATAGAGTAGCAAGAGGCAGTCTATCCATCGCTTCTCAACATAATCATGCCAGCCTGCTGTTTAGCTTCTTCACACTACGCCTAAAGGACCCAGGATCATAGGAAGGAGGGAACACGGTAGCTGGCAAACTGTTCCACAGCTTGATGGTGCGGCAAAAATACGAGTTTGAGAACCTCTTGGTTCGGGCCAGGGTAGTAGATACCACGAAGCTGTGGCTCCGCAATATTACGCTTAATTCAGGTTTATTTTTGTTACTAAGTTATATTTAATACTGGCTAGTTTTCAAGAGTTTTTATTTTGTTTTAATTTTGTACAACATGTGTACGTCACTGGTTGGGTTCTATCGAAAACCAGCGCTACAGTATGGGTTAGCCTGTACTGCAGCATGCAGCTGAATAGGGACCCCCATTGTCGGATCAATTATTATTATTCTAATTTTTGCATTTATTTTAATGTGTTTTAACGTTCCGACAATAAAAAAATATTTTCTTTCTTTCAATCCAGTACGCGTGGTTCTGGTATGGAAGGGAGAGGATGGGATAAGATCAAACAATTCTTCAGAGCATTCGCCATGATACAGACGGTAGAACACGCTAAGCGAGGAAATATCCCTACGCAGCTGTAGCGGCTCCAGACTGTTACTCACGTCTGCATCATTCACAATGCGGATGGCCCGCCGCTGCAACCCACCCAAGGCATCAAGAAGGTATTTTACGGAACCGTCCCAGAGGTGCGAGCAGTATTCCATTCCCGGCCGCACCGGCGCTTTATATAAGTGGTAGAGCTGACCGGGCATGAAAAACCGCCGCACCCTGTTCAGGATTCCGACCCTGCGGGAGGTGGTGGATATTACGCCCTCGATGTGACTCCTTGGATTAAGATCTCAGCGGATATCCATACCTAGGACACTAAGGTCATACCGCATTGAGAATGGAACACCCTGAAGAACGGGGATGGGAGAAAACGGGGATTTCTTGCACGAAAACTCGACCATGGAGTTTCTGGCCAGTTCTTCTCCATAGGATAACTGCATTCGGAACTGGCAGTAGTTTAATAAACTCTGAAGTTATTACAAGTTGTGTTATTTCTACTGAACTATCACACATTGTGATACTATATCTGAAGATCGGAGAGAGATGTATAAGCCCTCTCGACAGCCTCGACATGATAATTATCATTTGTATATTTTTCCCGAAGGTTTAAATGTATACCTAATACTTACATATTATATTTGTAGAATGTACAATAAAGTCAACGTTTGATAATCGTATCGTCTAATTATATTTTCGGGTGGTTACATTACTGTCTCTCGCTACTTGATACTCTATCTGGACGGCACTGCGCTTACCATCAGGTGCGGTGTGGTCACATTGCCGCGCCAAAAAAAAACTTACCCGGCTTAACCATAAGGGCTAAATCAAAATAATGCACTATGATTTTCAAAATGATCTAGAAAGAGTTCACATTGACATGTACTTGTCTTCAAAGGTTGACAACAATCGTGCAAACCCAAATAGTATTATGTTTTTAATTCGTCTGATATCATTATTTTAAAAATATATGCAAAAAATAAGAACAACCATAAATGAATAGTTTTTCATAAGACAATCTTTATTTTAAATCTCTTTTGATATTTGTAAAAACAAAGTACTAAAAAGTATTCATGCTATGAATGGCGGTCGTGTTGCACCACGTATGTAGGGTGTTTCTGTTATTGCCTAGGTTTTTAAACGTTTATGTCCAAACGGGACGTTTTTAACTAAGCTAGTTCACGAGCTCCGATAATATTTTTGTTATTGCTATCATCTGTTGTGGAAAGATTTTAACTTCTGCAATTACACAGAGTACCAAACATATACGAGAAAACAAGACGTCTCCAACTATTACATTTTACAAGATCCAGTTTATCTTTCCTTTCCGTACCATCATCAGATCAGCATCAGATTTTGTACTATAAATATGCCAAAGGTTTTAAGCTCAAATATCCAAACAGGCTGTTTTAGCTATTGGTAGTTCCTAAGGTTTAGTTACTTGGCGAACAGTTCCTGGTGAAAATGCCTATCAAATGTAACAAAATGTTACGCGACCATATTTCTTTATATATTTATTAAAAGTATGTCAAAATACCAAAAATATAGACTGCCTCGGTGGCGCAGTTGTAATTGCGCATGCGTTACGACTGCTGTGCTGAGGTCTCGGGTTCGATCCCCGGGTCGGGTAAAGTGATATTGGGTTTTTCTATCTAGAAATTCCTCAGTATTAGCCCGGAGTCTGGAATTTGTGCCCGGTATGGCGATAGGCTCGCCCCCTATCACATTATGGGACCGAAATTCGGCGAAAAGTGGGTGTACTGGTTACACCTCTGCCTACCCCTTCGGGGATTACAGGCGTGAGTGTATATGTATATATGTATGTAGTATGTCAAAATACCAAAAAAAATGCAATAAAATAGCAGTGTTTACTAAGAACATTTTTAATTTATGTTTTTTTATTTTGTAAGGAATCTCCATGGGTTTATGAAATTTAAATGATGTGGTAAGAGTTTTTATAGTACACTTAATAATAATGTATATGTATGGTGTCTGTTGGTGGGTGGGGACAGGGCTCATACAAATTCGCCCATTGTCCTTTGTGTTCCGGAATTAATATTAAGTGTTAACGAGATAACAAAGTGAAAAACATCTAATACAATGCTAGTTTCAACTAGTTAATTTTTAAATATGTTAGTAGAGTGGAATACGAATGAGAAAAAAAAAACACAAAATAAAATAAAAAAAAACAAACAAAAAACAATTATTCATAGCTATGGCCGTTTTAGAGACGGGCAGACATATTTAAAAAGGAATCCACTTTATCCTATTAAATAAAATGTATTAAGTCATTGTATTGCATTGAACGCTACATGCTCATTCATATTCAAAAAGGTAGGTTGGGCTCGTCCGGGATTTGAACCCGGGACCTCTCGCACCCTAAGCGAAAATCATACCCCTAGACCAACGAGCCGGTTGATATAAATTTTGAAAGATTCGGTTCAGTGAATTCTTTTCGTAAGTGATGTTTTGAAAGTTATTAGTTTTCACAGTTAGAATTTTTTTTCTAAGCAGTCTATCGACATTTTACAAAGGTATCAAATATATTTTTTAAAGATTTTTCGTTACATTACATAAGAGCTGTATTGAATTTTTACTATATCAAAAGTATTTGAAAATCTTATTATCTACCAAAGTATTTGTAGACTTTTAGTTTTAAAAATAAATTATAAACAACTTTGGTTAGAGGTAGAGGCCAAATTCGATCAAAATATTCGTATCTACACTTACCATACATACATATACACTCATGCCTGTAATCCCCGAAGGGGTACGCGAGAGGTGTAACCAGTACACCCACTTTTCGCCGAATTTCAGTCCCATAATGTGATAGGGGGGCGAGCCTATCGCCATACCGGGCACAGATTCCAGACTCCGGGATAATACTGAGAACTTCTAGATAGAAAAACCCAATATCACTTTACCCAACCCGGGGATCGAACCCGAGACCTCCGCACAGCAGCGGTCGTAACGCATGCGCAATTAAAACTGCGCCACCGAGGCAGTCCAACTACTACTACACTTACCAATAAATGCATTTGTAAATTGAATTTGATGCTGGTTACCTACGATGTACGGTTGACTCAATTTTATGTCTCAATTTCCTGTATTATACTGTATTAATCATTTATTGATAGAAAAATGTTTTAAAAGAAGCTTACCTCATTTTCAATCGTGCCAACATAACGAAAAATACCCAATTTCTTATCGATACTAATATTATACAGCTGAAGAGTTTGTTCGAACGCGCTAATCTCTGGAACTAGTGGTTTGAATTGCAAAAATATTTTAGTCTTGGATAACGCATTTATCAAGGAAGGTTATAGAACATCACGCTATGACCATAAAAAAATCTTGGGCACCAAAAGTACACCGACTTCAGTAAAAAACACATTATGCGTCCCTATATTGAGGACTGCCCTCGCTTTTTCTGAGATCCAAGCATCAGATCCTGCCTTAGTGCCACCTAGGAAGTATCCTTTTAAACAAAAAAATAATTTCTCTAATCGGTCCAGGCGTCTTCGAGTAATCGGGGAACATACATAAAAAAAAGATTCCGACTAATTGCGAACCTCCTCCTTTTTTTAACTCGGTTAAAAAGGAGCACAGCATCAATGAAAAATGTTGCAAAAATGTATTCATCTAACTGCCTCGGTGGCGCAATTGTAATTGCGCATGTGTTACGACTGTGGTGCTGAGGTCTCTGGTTCGATCCCTGGGTCGGATGAAGTGATAGAGTTTTAGAGGATCGGCTTCACGTTGCCACAACACCTGGTTGGCAAGACGATCGAAATAATCTCCACGCGGGCGGAACCGCGTGCAACAGTTAGTCTTATATTATATTTGGTATCTGGTGTGATCTATTTACAAAATCGATCACAAGTTCAATGACCCGATGACCAAGTACAAAGTCGACAGTGCCTTCGGCTATTTCCTACATCATTTGAACGGACATGGCGTAACGACAATTATACTTCATTAGGGTTCTGTACATAAGTGAAAAGGTTATGGTAGAATTTTAGTGGTTTTGTTGATGATGATGATTTCTATCCATACTTATATTATAAATTCGAAAGTAACTTTGTTTGTTTAGTATATTTTCACGACTAAACCGGCTGAACGGAGCTAATTAAATTTGGTAAGGATATAAATATTATATCATGGGGAAAGATATAGGCTATCTGTAGTTTAAAAAAATAATATGAAGGTTTTGAAATAGGGGTTGAAAGTTTGTATGGACAATCCTTAATTCCTCAAGGCATTTACTTTCACGCGCAAGTTTTTTTCAGATACTAAAAGTGAATTACTACATTTATTTTTATTACAATGATGCCTTTATGACAGCCTCAGTGGCGCAGTTGTAATTGCGTACGCGGTAAGATTGTGTTAAGGTCTTGAGTTTGATCTCCTGGCCGGGTGTATATGATTTTTTTCTATCACGACATACACAAAAGACACGGAGTCTGGAATTATGGCCGGTGTCGCGATAGGTTCGTCTCCTATTACATTACAGTACGGTAATAAACTCAGCAAAATATTGACTGATTATACCTCTGCTTATCTCTTCGGGTGAGTGATTGGTGATTTACACATCGAGTGTGTATATAAATACAATTATGCGTCATAAAATATAATTTCCTTTTATCTTCAAGCCTTATTTGTGTCAAGAAGCGAGGTATAGTTGTCTCTCGCTACTTGATACTTTAACTGGACAGCACTGCGCTTATAATCAATGTGATCCGTTGGCCGTGCCAGAATAAAAAAAAGGAAACTTATATTATTATAACAATCTCTCCAGGACCTCAATTATTAATAAACGAGATATCTCATTTGAATTCAATACGGAACTCATGAATGTAGGTCCTCTCCCACTTCACCATTTATTTTTAGCTCTGTCGCAATCGTGGTAGTCGTTGTATCATTTTGATGTTACAGGCAGCGCTGTTTGACCGGCGCGGTACGGTTATGTCATGTCTTGCTTATTACAGATGTCGAATTGATATATGGGTTTTATTTGTTTTTTATTGAAAGTAGATCTTTATCGAGGCAAACTGCTACACATTTTAGGCAATTAAATGTTCGAGTGACGGTAAATGATGGCACCTGATGGTAAGTGTTACACAGTTAAAGATACTAGAATGGATATTTTTTGCTGTTGCGACTTATCTCTGTAGCTCTGGGGGAGGCGGGCGGTTATTTTGGGCTTACGACACAGCATTGGTCGTATTAGGGACGGCCCTGGGTTCCCGGGACGAGGCCAGTCGTGGGGTTTTAAACGAAGATCGCCGCACCGACACAAATGTTAACGTCACAGATTGATTTTGTTTCGGGTCTGGGGGTTGTGGGACGGTCGCCCCTCGTAGTTATTGATACCTACGATATAGGCTTTACTTAGTGTGGGGTCAGGACTATGTGTGTGACTGTTGGGTGTGATTTATTTATTTACCATTTATTTATAAGTATAAATTCTGAGTACCATCGCAGTGTTGCGACATAATTGCTAGCAGTCGATATTTTGATGAGACCAGCGTCAATTACATAAGGTAAATTAACCCCTAGGGTATACTTTTCGTTCGCAAAATATATTTTAAGTGTGTGACCATTATTTATGTTAATTTTATTTTTACTATAAAAAGCAATTCGCTGGATAAATAAACACCAAGTCCGTACCTTATATCAGTTATATTTAAATCACACACATAGTAGTAACCCCAGAGTATCCTATTCTGGGGTTAATACTAGGAGTCTTGTGTCGTGGGTATCAGGAAATATGGGAGACTACCGGTCTTACAACACCAAGACTCTATAAAAATTATTGTGGATCATATAGATGCTATATCATATAGCAGCGATAGCCTAGTTGGTTGCGGTACGGACTGTCAAGACGAAAGTCGTAGGCTCGAAACCCAAGTGGCATACACCTCTGACTTTTCTAAAGTTACCTATGTGTGTATTAAAATGTTAATTATCGCTTGCTTTAACGGTGAAGGAAAACATCGTGAGGAAACCTGCATATCTGAGAGTTTTTCGAAGGTATGAGAAGTCTGCCAACCCGCATTAGGCCAGTGTGGTGGACTAAGGCCTAACCCCTCTCATTAGTAGGGGAGACCCGTGCCCAGCAGTGGGACAATGTTTAATACAGGGCTAGTATTATTATTATTATTATATAGATGCTCGTCTTCGCAGTCGGCTATCATGATAGAAAATCAACTGTATCACAGAGGATGTCAAACTCTTATGTATATTATCTTACACATACTAGACAACTCAGCTTAATTGTGTCATTTCTTATTTCCTATTCCACTCTCACTGGGCTATCTATTTTGAAATCAAATAATTATTCTATAAATGATCAATAAATATGACTTTAACATGTCAATTATATTTAAGCGCAATGGTGTATTTCCTGAGTGACTAATCTTGAGAGGAAATGCCGAAACACACTTACAGGTAGTTGTTTTTTTAAACTCCAGACGTTTACGTAAAAGTGAATGTAAAGTAGTGCAATTTCTAGAATGATCAGACAGTAAAAAAGTTTGTAAAGTAAAAAAGCCATAGTCTTCAGTAGATCAATCGTAGGAGAAGGATCAAAGATCTATAAGGACCACCATTTAATTGAAGTACATAATACTGGCATTCCCATTTTATATATATACTAGCAGACCGTGCAGACGTCGTCCTGCCCGTAAAAGCAGCGCCGGACCGACTGCAGCGCCATCTGCCGGGCTGATTTTTGGATCTAAACCATCCAGGTCGCCACCCAAAAACATACAAAAAATTCATTCAAATCGGTCAAGCCGTTTAGGAGGAGTTCAGTGACATACACACATACAGTAGAAATATATATATAATTATATAATTATAATTTGAAAATAAATAATATTAGGTTTTTCGGAAAGTAATTTCGTTTTTCCCAACTAAGGAGTAATTTGTATATTTCACATCTAACTTCACACTGAAACCGTTATATATTTCGACAGGTGACGCAAAGCTTGCTTGTGAAAAAAATCGCAACTTTATGCAGTAATTTTTGGTTGGTAGGTACCCTTTAAAGTAAAAAGCAATATTTTCGGCATATTTAATTTTTTTACTATTGAAACGGTAAAAAGCCTTTCAAGCAAAAAATATATCTTATGTGTATGGAGATAGATGTACTGATAGAACGCCAGTGCCAAAACTGGTTTGCTTAATTTGGATCCGGCAATCTTGATGTTCGAATCGGCAAACGTAGCGTAGGACGTCCTGTGACCAGGTGGAGCGACGACATACGCAAAGCGGTGGGCAGTGACTGGAAAAGAAGAGCTGAAGATCGGGCTCAGTGGCACATCTTAGGAGAGGCCTACGTCCAACAGTGGACTGACACCGGCTGGTGATGATGATGATGATGATGAATCTTGATGTTAAAGATGCACCACTGGAAGGCTAGTTGAGGCTGATTAAGACAAAATAAAGGCATTAATCGATGCAAGAATTACAACATAAAATGGCAAAAGGTACTGATCAAGTATGGACAACATATAAATTAACAAATATTTATTTAATTATAAAAAAAATAGTTTTTCATTTTTAAAAAGAAAAACGAAATGACTTTCCGAACAACCTAATAATATGCCAACAGAGCAGTCACAAAAAGCCCAAATATGATACGAAAAAAATCTTATCAAATTTGTTCCAGTTCTTGTAGTCAGAGATGAATTTCGAACTAAACCAATCAAAGGTAGAGGGGAGTGAAGCGTGCCACGTAGAGGTAACACTTTGACAGCGATATGAGGCTACGTGCGAAAGTGTACGACCGAGTGGAATCATTAAACATCGCCTATAACTCGAATAGAATAAGAATATGGGAAAGAATTTTATGGATAACACTTACATATCGTTATTTAGTACCGCCAATGTGACATTAAACACTATTAAGAGAGATTACAATACATATTGTTTGGCATTCAGTACACCGAATGTGAAGTTATACACTAATAATAATAAATACACCCAACAGTGACAAACATAGCTTCCTGATTTCACACTAGGTCAACCCTGCATCGTGGATATCAAGAACTACGAGGGACTACGGTCCCACAACTCCTAAATGGGAAACATGTATTTGTCTGTCACACAAACATTTACCTTAATGCGAGAATCGAACCCACGGCCTCTCGTTTTACATCCAGTTATTTGGACCCTGCGCCACAGATGCTGTTTATATGTCCTAGTTAGTTAATGGTTTCTTATGTTTACGCGAAATATACTTTGAAATAAAACTAATTTTACGGATTCTATCGCGGTTTATTTAACTTTTTTTAATCCCGACGTTTCCAAAGCTTTACAGACTTCATGGTCACGGGGCGGACTGAGTTGTATGTCGTCACACAAATATAAGTATTACTTCGGGATTCGGGATTATTAGTCGAGAAAAAAGTAAAATAAACCGCGATAGAATCCGTAATTTTTTCTCTTCCTAGTTAGTTATTAATAATTAGAAATATAATACAGTTAGAGATAAATTAGTTGTTAAGCATTTTGTAAATATGTGTGGGTAGATTGTGAGGATACGACTTATTTATTAGACATGTCGAGGGTATTCCATAAGTATCCGTGGGTAGATTGGCGATAATTACCAACTGAATGGGGCGAAGAGTTGCTTTAAAAGACAGCTCTCAAGCGCTCCACACAACAGTCCGTTCTGGGACTGTCTACAGCGTTATGCTGTCCGTGCGCACTTGTGACTAATTGGTATTTGGTACATCTTGACAAGGAATTGTTTCTTATTATACTTAATATCAGCCCGGAGTCTGAATTGCCCGGCGTAGACATGACCTTTTTCATCATGACACAGTAATAAGCTTGACAAAATGTGGATGTACTGGTTACACCTCTGCCTACCCCTTTGGGTATTACAGTTGTGAGAGCGTATGTATGTATGTATGAAATTCACGTATAGAGTCCCACACCGTAAGAAGCAAACCAGCCCTTCATTGTCAGATATAACTAAATCAACTAATAACAGTTGAATTTCCCAACAGAGTCACGCTGTCCCAATTCTCAGCATCGCAATGACATTGTTTTATCTTAATTAATTAAAACTTAGGCAACAGATGGCACTTTGAACATTGTATAAATGTTAGCACTATTATATAAAATGTCTTTACAAGTATGTAGTGATGTAATGAAGATAATGTCAAACAATTTTAGCTTAAATAAATTATAGTGTAAATGTCAATTTGACAAACAGATTAATTCCCTTTTGTTTCTTCCGTGGTCAATATGACTGTCGTTAAATCTTTTAGTCTATATTAAAAATACAATACCTCGGTGACGCAGTGGACTTCTGCACCTAGACAAATGTTTATGTGGCAGCCAGATATTTGTTTCGGGCTTTATTGTTTGGGACCATATTCCCTCATAGTTCTACACACATTAAGTCAAACCTATATCGTGGGTATCAATAACTACGACGGAATACGGTCCCACAACATCCGGATCAGCAACAAATACATGTGGATCACATTTGTTTAGGTGAGGCCATCGAACCCCCGGCTTCTCTAAACCTAAATGTCCTATGATAAAGGTTACTACCTCTTTAGTTTGTCGAAAAAATGCATGCCATTGTCGATCCTGGCTAAACAAGAGTTACAATGGCGGGTGTGTGGGATAGTCTCTAACACCACATCCACATAAAGGTCGCATAAAATATTTCTTATCCATCCGACCCTAGCCACGTAACCTGTCGTTCATTGTCGAATTTGTACAAAATCGGGAGTAAACGATATTTATTTGCGGCGAGCGGTGTATTACTGATACATGTGAATCTACAATGAACCTCTCACGGGAGGTGGCATACGCGCTGAATTTTTTATTTGCAAACGATGTTGCAAATTTTACATACATACATATACACTCACGCCTGTAATCCCGATGGGGTAGGCAGAGGTGCAACTAGTACACCCACTATTCGCCGAATTTATTTCGGTCTCAGAATGTGATAGGGGGCGAGCCTATCGCCATAATTGCAAATTTTAAATGTATGAATTTAGTTTTAAGAGTTGGGTTTACTACTTGGATACTGGCTAGGATCTCCTAAGGTAGAAGCTATTTCAGGCACCGCCACTGTCTAATTTGAAAGACATAGCAACCAGTAAAGTTAAAAATATAAGACATAACATTTTATGTCTGGAAGAGACGATAAGTAATTCCATGTTGGTAATTCAAAATTCTGGATGGTTCTGCTATTTTCAATGGGCTGAAAATAAAGCTCAGACAAAAAAATCTTGATGAGTTACAGATAAAGATCCGACAGCATGGATTTATAATAGGATAGGATTTCAAGTGGTCTGTCTCTATGGAAAGTAACCTATCTTACCATACATCAAGGGTAGGTAGCGTGTTTACGATTTAGTGACGTAGTATATGTGTATCATGTCCAGGTATAAAAGTTATATGTAAAATCAAGAAAAGTTTAAAGTTTCAATTAGTACAAAAATAAGTGAATTTAAACGTTTTATTAAAACTAAACACATATACACTCACGCCTGTAATCCTGAACGGGTAGGCGTGGGCGTAACCAGTAGACCCACTTTTCGCCGAATTTATTACGGTCCCATAATGAGCCTATCGCCATACCGGGCGCAATTCCCGACTGAGACTGAGTATTTCTAAACAGAAAAACCCAATATCACTTTACGCGAGACCTCAGTACAACAGTCGTAATGCATGCACAATAACAACTACGCTACCGACGCAGTCTAAGCTAAACAACTTATTTTAAAACAAACCATGATGCACACGAAGTTATTCATTAAGATCTTTACCAAAATGGGTTCAATCTCAAGGTAAATCCTTACGAATACAAAAAAGAATACTTGGAAATCAATCTATATTTGCAGAAATATTGCGTATTTAATCCAGATGGATTGTTGACATCTTATTTTTGAAGTCTGTTGATAATAGCAGTTGTCTGAAGGTACTTATTCAACCAATACCAAACGTAAACAAAATCAGAACTCAGTAGCGTGCAACCTTGTTAATTTCTAATATCCTTACTTAAATGGCTTACACATTAATGGAACAGATACGGGGACCTTATTTCCGGTTTGTGACGCGCTTCCTGTCTTGGAATGAGGGTAGCGAAAAAATAAGCTTGTGAACGTTAAGATATGTTTTATGTCAGACGTAACTTATACTTTGCGTTGTTTGGAAAATTGTGATCATGCACCAAGTGCTCAGGGTTGGAATTTTATATTTTTAGCATTGTCGTCGTTTATTTGTCATATAGAGTAAAGGTGACAGTGCCACGGTGTATGTTGCTAGAGTCGTATATATCAACATATACAGTGTAATTTCGACATTGCGTTACTATATGAAACCACCTGTTCGTTTAGAACTATGCTAACACAGTGCAAAAAATATTCATGAATAATGAATAGTTTCGCCAAAAATTTCATAAAATATATTTTAAAATGGTCATCACTACGTTTAAAATTACACTATGCCGTATAAGCCAAAAACACTATTGTCAATATTGTCAATGTCATTTGTCAGCTATATAAGAGAGGCGTATTTAAATAATTCGTAAAATTATTTATAGTTGTTTATTGGTGATGAAACTTAGTAAATCGTTTACTGCAAGCATTTTGAGTTATATCAAGTGTTATCCAAGTATGAAGTGATCGTATTCTCAAGTTATTAGCGAAACAAGTGCGGACATTTTGAATCGATGCCAACCGCCGCAACAGAAGATTAATTCAGAATAGTGCATAATAAACTATAAAAAGTAAAAGACGTTCAGTTATAATTTGGTGACCAATTAACTATAAATTCATTTGAATCAAAGATAACAATATGAATCCTACTTTGCCGAAACAACATCCTAAAACTACTAAAATCACACCTATTCGTAACGGTAGTTCGAACGAAAGAGAATCTAGCAACGTAACATATAGGAAAAGAGACATGTCGCATAACAAGTCGCCAGAAGATATACGTCAAGTTGTCCGTGAAGAGATGTTGGAGTTGTTAGAAGATTTTAAAGCCAGCATACTTCGTGAGTTTGATATTAAAACCACTGAAATATTAAACAGACTGAGTCGAGTTGACGAGTCCATCTGCGCTTTGGAATGCAGATATGAAAGATTAAGAGAGAACACTGAAGAAAATGTTAATGCTGTGGAACAATTGAAGTCTGAAAACCAAGATCTCAAGCTGACTGTTGCGAATCTCAATGCTCGAGTAACGCAGCTTGAACAGCACTCTAGGGCCACAAATTTGGAAATTCAATGTATACCGGAGTTCAACAAGGAAAATCTGTTCAACACAGTCAAACAAATAGCCACTACCATTAATTACAATTTCAACGAAGCTGATATTCACATCTGTACCAGGATCTCTAAACTACACAAGGAAAATAAACGGCCGCGTTCTGTTGTCGTGAAGTTTAGCTGCCCCCGAGTTCGTGACGAGTTTTTGGCTGCAGCTATAACATTCAATAAGAAGGCTGCCACCAATGCAGACAAGCTCAACAGCAGTCATCTCGGAATTGGAGGGGAGCGACGTCCGGTGTACGTTGGAGAACACCTCTCACCGATAATGAAGAGTCTACATGCGGCAACTAGAGCTCGGGCCAAATACCTAGGTTACAGATTCGTATGGATTAAAAATGGTAGAATATATGTGCGGAAAACTGAGACATCTGAGTATGTATTGATAAAGTCAATAGACTCACTGGCTGATTTGGAATAAAATAAAATATTATTAACTGGAACGTTGTGTTAATACCAGTGCATAGGTTCTATGGCGCGATTGCACAGTATTATCACGATTTTATTACGTTATTTGTTTTTATTATTAATATTTTATATGCTACTTTAGTGTCTTTGATTTTCCAAATATTTTAAATATGCTGTTCGCACTTGTTAGCTAGTTATTAATTTATTGTTCTAATTTTGTATAATTTTATGTTCTCATTTAAATTACCTATTCATTGTTATTATCAGAATGTTAAAGGCCTTAGACTAAATACCTCACATGTAAAACTCTTTTAGGTGAGATTGATTGACTGGGGTCCTCACATTCTGATAAATCTATCCTCTCTTTGTATTGTTTCATTATAAATGTTTAATTAATTAATATTATTGTGAAATTGTATTACGCATGTTGTGGTTGCCTGTAGTCTGAGTTGCAATTAGTTCTATTATCTGATTGTTATTATTATGTATGTTATATTGTAAACTTTGTTGGCAATCCTCAAATAATAAAATAAAATAAAATAAAAACACAAGTAATCGATAACGTTTTTATTGTGAGTGCAAAAGTCGATAGTAGAGGATTAATTGAAACGATTGTCGTAAAGCCGGAACTAGTGTCGATCACCAGCCCCGGTCCGGACAGGATGTTCAACTATATTTCATTTTAATGCCACTCCGCTCTTTATTTATTTTATTTTTAATTTTTATTTATTAGGCAGAGAAACAATGTACAAATATACTTAATTATCTCATATACATAATAACATTTTTATATTTATAAAAAAATACTAGCCCTGTATTAAACATTGTCCCACTGCTGGGCACGGGCCTCCTCTACTAATCAGAGGGGTTAGGCCTTAGTCCACCACGCTGGCCTAATGCGGGTTGGCAGACTTCTCATACCTTCGAAAAACTCTCAGATATGCAGGTTTCCTCACGATGTTTTCCTTCACCGTTAAAGCAAGCGATAATTAACATTTTAATACACACATAACTTTAGAAAAGTCAGAGGTGTATGCCACTTGGGTTTCGAACCTACGACTTTCGTCTTGACAGTCCGTACCGCAACCAACTAGGCTATCGCTGCTATAACTAGGCTATTGCTGCAAAGGAGATTTACAGTAGTTTTAAATTTCTAATGTTGGCTTTAAAGTGGCAAATACTTTGGTGAAATATATCTAACTCTTTGCAGTGATCATTGTAACAATTACACATACGACATAACGGACTATTATGTGCTACATTAATTGTAGCTGCAGGTACTGAGAACAAATGTTGTCTACGGTTTGATCTATTAGCGGCTCTGAATGAAACCTGTCCCAACAATGTGGTATTCAAATATAATATACTCTATCAAGTAGGGAAGGGCAATTTTGGTTTCTTCTGTTTACGCGCATAGTACACATTGAAATAACTACATCCATTCCGTGACCATGAGGGCTGTAAAGTTTTCGAAACGTATAAGTAAAATAAACTGCGATAAAGGCCGTTAAAACAGTTTTATACCAAGGAAAATTTTTATAATGACATCTAATTTGATATTTTCAGGCAATGCTCAGATTAGCCCAGTGGGTGATCCTGTGACGTTTGGTTGCGATGGAATCTGCAGATTCTTTTTGGTTATTTTGTGTCATATTTTCCGTAACGGGCGGGTCGCTAGTAATAATATAGAAACCGTTTGTGATTCATCAGGACCTCTGTAAGATCCTGATTTAAAGTTCGAGATGAGTAGTTAAATCTCATTGTTTTTTTCTTGTCCTGGCACGACAAAGTGACTACTTACACTGCGCCTGATGGTAAGCGTAGTGCCGTCCACTTAGAGTATCGAGTAGCGAGAGATAATCTGTCTTCCACTACTCAACACAATCATGCCGGCCTGCTTCTTCACACTACGACATGTGCAAGAAGTTGAAGAAGCGGTTGAGGATCTAGTGTAGGTACTAGTACCAGTGAGTACTCAGAAGGCCGCAAAACGGCCAAACATTGAACTCCAACTGCAGACCCGACAAAAACCGGATGTACACTGGGTAATCCCGGAACGCGACACACTTGCATGTACCACTACGGCGGGTTTTACACCCTGTGTACGGTGGTCGCTATCCAGGCGTATATGAATATCCTACCACCAGTCTAATAAATATTGGACTATTCAAGGCTTGTTTTTTTTATTCTAGCACGGCAAAGTGATCACACTGCACCTTATGGTAAGCTCAGTGCCGTCCAGTTAGAGTATCAAGTAGCGAGAGAATCTATTCCTTGCTACTCAACACAATCATGCCGGCCTGCTGTTTAGCGTGTAGACGTCAAGTACATAATTTTATCTAAGGCAGTTTGCCTGGTCAAATTGTGCTGCAATTTCATCATTAATTGTGATTAGTAAACATTGCTTAAAGAAAATTATATGACAAGGTAGAAGTCACTTAAAGGTCACAGCTCATTAGAGCCACCCAGCACCCGACCCGTACCGCCTCATCGCTCGGCGTCCACTCGGTGTCGACAGGTGGACGCCGCATTGTCACCTGTAAACGTCGCGTCGCGACTCATGGGGCTTGTGCAGCAACGCAAGGCAAGCATGCGAACAGCGAGTTGTCACCGAGTGGTCAACTCGCCGTCCGCCCGTGGATGGTTTACGACCGAGGCGATCCGGTGACGCTACGGAGTTGATCTAGTGAGCGCATATCCATAAAGGTCCATATAAAAATACTAACCGCACGAGGCGAGGCGGTGCGGGTCGGATGGCTCTCAATTATTTTTTTAATGCCTGAATAGGCAGACGAGCACACGGGCCACCTGATGGTAAGTAGTCACCGTCGCCCATAGACTTCTGCAATGCCAGGGCACAGCAGAGCCGCTGCGTACCGTTTAAGGACTACTCTTCTTATGCCTCGTTTAAAGAAGGACATGTCATAGCGCTCAGGGACACCGCCGCAGGGAGTTCATTCCAGAGCTTGCACGTACGTGGTAAGAATGAACGCTGGAAATGAACCGTGCTAGACGGAATTGTTTCCAGGTGGTATGGAAGAACTGTGTTGCGGCGTCGGGTGGTGCGATGATAAAAAGGTGATGATGGGACCATTTTAAGCAGTTCCCGTGGAACAACCGATAGAACAAGACTGTACTAAACATAAATAAATAAAAAAAAAAAAAAAACAAGCAGAGAGATCCGAAGTCTCTCCGCAGCCCCAACGGTTCCAGGCTATCCGTAATATCAGGATCCCCGACAATTCGAACGACCCGCCTCTGTAAGTAGTCAAGTGGGTCTAGCAAGTATTTCGGGGCTCCTGCCCAGAGATGAGAACAGTACTCCACGTGGGGCCGGACTTGCGCTTTATAAAGCGCCAATCTATGGCCCGACGTGAAATATCGCCTCGCTCTGTTCAGGTTCCCCAATTTTTTGCTAGCCAAGCTTTGTCCTCCACTTGACTCCTAAACTGATATATATGCTGCTTGATATATCTACGCCGAGAATCCCAATACCCTCGGCAACCCGGAGAGTGACTCCTTGAAACTGTGGCGCCATGACAAATGGGTCCTTCTTAGTGGTGAACGCGCAAACTTGTGTCTTGGTGGGGTTGACCTGAACTAGGTTCCTTTCACCCCATTCAGAGGCCCGCTCCAGAGAGCTCTCGATTTCAGACACCAGTTCGGACCGTCTTTCTTCCAAAGTGCTCCGAGGGACACCTAAATATGCTGACACATCACAGTAATTTCTCAAGAAGTAAACAACTTAATTTACCATACACCATAAACAATTCAACTCACCTGCACTTATTCCGACGTTTGCTCCCATATACATATAGTTATCATTCGTGCGCCAGTGAGGCAGTTAACATTGTGTATAAATATATATACTACGGATGCATAGCAAGACGTACAGAGCTGCATGGAAATACTCATGGTGGTAAGTGCCTATAACACATAAACTTAAAATAATGGTGACATTTATTATTGGAACCAGTAAGCCACATTGGAAACTATATAATAAGTAAAGTAAACAAAGTTGTATATATTAAACGAGTACATAGCCATATATATATATATAGGTTTTTTTATGACACTATCATTGCAGAACATACATTATGAACCTATGGGACATGATGAGTGTTGTCCCAATATGTGTTTAACAGAACTCTGGAAAGTATTTAGCTTTGGGGCGTGTATATCAAGAATTGGATGCTTTATAGATAATTCATTGAATAGGCGACACATCCTTGTTAGTGGGTTATAGTAAGATGTATTATTTTTGCATATTTGTAAGTTGAAAGTCCTCATTGGATGTCTCGGATTGTACCTAGTGTTGAAATTAACTAAGCTTAGCAAGTACGGTGAATCAAGTTTATAATTTTTATTTTATTTATTACACACAAAACAGGTTACAATCGGGTACAAATAGTATACAAAATTGTTTAAAGTTTTTTAACATAATTATAACCCACAAATTTGTGTTCCGGAATTAATATTAAGTGTTAACGAGATAACAAAGTGAAAAACATCTAATACAATGCTAATTTCAACTAGTTAATTTTTAAATATGTTAGTGGAGTGGAATACGAATGAGAAAAAAAAAAACACTTAGTGTATGACATACATAGTTAAATTGACATTAAACTTAGCTTAAGATTAATCGTTAAGGACATTACGGATCAGATTCTTATATGTAGTTATATTGTTGTTATGAAATAAATCTATAGAGGGATTCTTATTTACTAGTTCATTATATTGCCGACACATACGGACAATAGGATTGAAATAGGATGTATTATTGCGGAATATTTTGAGGGAGAAAACGCTTGGTTTACGGGTTCTGTAATTAATATTAATATTTAAATCAGACAGCAAAGCCAGAGAATCTATGAGTGAATGAATAATTTTGTATAAGTACACAAAATCACTCAAAGAGCGTCTGGTTTCTAATGAAAGCGCATGAAAATGAGCCAACCGGTCCTCGTATGATTTAAACTTTCGGTGTAAATTAAATCTGAAACAAACAATCTTAAGGCAAGTTCTCTGAACCTTTTCAATACGATTAATGTGGGTTTGATAAAATGGAGACCATATGACTGAACCATACTCCAGAATTGTTCTAGCCAAAGTGTTGTACAAGTAAATAAGACTATGAGGACTTTTAAAATCTTTTGTAATGCGACCTATGAATCCTAATATTTGTGAGCTTCTTTTGATGACGTGGTCATAATGGTCTCGAAAAGAAAGTTTATCGTCGAATAAGATACCCAGGTCCTTTGCAACGGTTCTCCTTTCGAGATTATGGTCGTTCAGTGAATATGTAAACATAGTTTTGTTTAATTTCTTAGTAAAGGAAATAATAAAACATTTCTGAACATTTAAAAACATCTTATTCTGGGTGCACCAATTAGCGATAAGATCAAGGTCATTTTGCAGATCTATCGCATCACGATTGCTTGTTATGGAATTGAAGACTTTTAAGTCATCTGCATACAAAAGACATGGACACTTCAGGCGATCAATTAGGTCATTAATAAAAATGATGAAAAATAAAGGGCCAAGGTGAGAACCTTGCGGGACGCCTGAAGTGATAAGGACGGGGGACGACTGGGCACCTTTAAGAGCGACTAATTGAGTTCTCCTTGCAAGATACTATTCAACCCATCTTAACAAGCTTCCATGGATGCCAAAAGAATTAAGTTTGTTACAGAGTATGGTGTGATTTACCTTATCAAAGGCCTTAGAGAAATCTGTATAAATAGAATCAACCTGCACACCACGTGCGAAACCGGAACATAAATAATTTTTGTACTCTAGAAGGTTACTTATTGTGGACTTACTCCTCACAAAACCATGTTGCTGAGGGGATAGTAATGGCTTCACGTGGCAATAAAAAACATCAAAGACAATGGACTCAAATAACTTAGCAAAACAAGACAACATACTAATAGGTCTGTAGTTTTCGCAAGAAGATTTGTCACCGCATTTAAAAATTGGAACCACATGTGCAATTTTCCAGCGAAAAGGGAAGACACCAGACATTAAAGATTGATTAAAAACAATACATAAAGGCTTAGCAAGTTCAGTGGCGCATCGTTTGATGAGAAGAGGGGGTAAACCATCCGGCCCGGAACCTTTAGTCGCGTCTAGTTTCTTTAATTTTGATAGTATTGTTTGAGGATTAACGCTGAAGCAATGTATAGTGTTACAATTATTACTAGTGATTATTTTCTTGGCCTTATCAACAACGCTAGCATCACTTTCAAACACTGAATTAAAAAAAATTGAAAACAGTTCGCAAATGCCTCTGTGATCAGAGGAACTGTGGGCTTTATATTTCACAGTCAGTGGATACGCATTTCTAGAGTTCTTTTTGCTGTTGACAAAGTTCCAAAATGATTTAACGTTAGTTTTCAAAGATTGCTCGACAGAAGAGGTGTAGTTATTATAACATTCAACAATTAGACGCTTGCTTCGAGTACGCAACAAAGCAAAAGTGTCATAGTCCCTGTCATTTTTATATTTCTTGTATAATTTATGGAACTTACGTTTCTCAGCTATGCACCTTTTTAAGGCTGGTGTATACCAGACAGGATAATTATCGGGGCCACAAGAGGTCATAGGTGTATTTTCTTCAATAAGTTTATTGATAATATTGTATAAACGACCAACGTTATGATCAACATCAGAGGAAGACAGTACGGAATCCCAGTCAATCTGTGCTAAATTAGTTTTAATCATATCAAAATTACATTTGTAGAAATTAGGACGCTTACTAAGCTTAAGCTTGGGTAATTGAGGCTGAGAAAAGTATGATGAAGAATGATGATAATGAAGTAGTTTATATAAATGTAAAAGATCATGTTGTTTGCGACGATTTTCAAGTGATGCTAGCTTAAATTTTGTAAGTATTTCTTTGTAACTACTGAGCTTTCGACCATAACCATATTTATAACTAAGTATCCTGAGGCACTTTTTTTGGACACGTTCAATATTATTAGAATAAACAGTGTAGCACGGTGACCAGATAACACAAGCATACTCCAAAACACTTCTAACAAGGCTAGAATACCAGACAATAAAACTTTTCGGCGTTGTTAAATCCTTTGTACTCCTAGTTATAAATTCAAGTAATTGATAACCCTTGTTGGCTATATATGCATAATGATCTCGAAATGTTAGTTTTTGGTCGAATATTACCCCAAGATCCTTCGCCACGCTTTTTGATTGCAGAGTTTGGCCATTTAAATAGTAGGTATGGGTTGTTTTGTATATCTTGTTGGTGAAGGTAATCACAAAACATTTACTTATATTCAGAAACATATAATTTTCACACCAATCAGAAAAAATGTTGATGTTATTTTGAAGGTCAAAGCAGTCGGATAAATTGTTAATAGATTTGTACACTTTTAAATCATCCGCATACAAAATACAAGGACACGTCAGTTTGTAGATTAAATCAGTAATGAAAGCAATGAAGAGTAAAGGTCCTAAATGGGATCCTTGTGGTACCCCTGACGTAATGACGTAGCTTCGACAGAAGGCCCCCATGCCATAACCGATCGAACCCCTTCGCGATGTCTAGACCGACGGCCATGGCCTCACCCTTGCTCTCTACAGCCTCCGCCCAGCGATGTGTGAGGTAAACAAAAAGATCACCAGCTGAGCGACCGTGACGAAAACCGTACTGACGATCGCTAATCAGCTGGTACTCCTCCAGATACCCCATAATCTGGGCGTTTATTATTCTTTCCATGACTTTAGAGAGCAAGGATGTGATGGCTATCGGTCTATAACACGAAGGGCCCGACCGGTCACCTTTTTTAGGGATCTGAAGGACATGAGCAACCTTCCACGAAGCAGGAACCCTTTTGGAGTTGTACGAAAGACGGTAAAGGCGCGCAAGAATGGGGGTCAACTCAGGGGCGCACGTCTTAATAACCACTGCGGGGATGCAGTCCAGCCCACTCGACTTTCGGATGTTAAGGAGCCTGAGCTCCCGCCTGACCGCACGTCGATTAATGCGGATTTCAGGCAGGGAGAACTCGCACCGGGGAAGTTTTGGTGGAGTAGCTCCCCCGTCATCCAAAGTCGAGTTCGAGGCAAAGGATTGGGACAAGATGTCGGCCTTTTCCTTTGCACTATGGGTCAAACTGTCATCGGTCCTACGCAGTGGTGGGAGACTGGACAGGCAGAAGTTACCCTGGACAGCCTTGGCAAGCGACCAGAAAGCCCGACTGCCAGACGGATAACTCTCTAGCCGCTCGCCAATTCTGCCAATATGTCTTGCCTTGGCCTTGGCTTTTGTTGGACCTAGAAGCGGCATTAAATTTCCGCCTCTCCTCCTTCGCGTTTGGATCCTGATGCTGTTGGGCTTCGTTCCACGCCCCGTATGCGGACCGCTTAAGGCGTGCAGCTTCGGCACAGGTACTATTATACCAGGGCCGACTGCGACGCCTGAAAGGAATTGGAAACCTTGGAATTGGGGATGAACAGATCCATCCCCAAGACCACCAGGTCCCTGACGCGGTCCGCACAAGCATCGGGATCTTCAGAAGAGAAGCAGAACCGCTACTATGGGATGGATGCGAAGAATTCACGCATCCCTTCCCAATCCGCTGACCCATACCGCCAAACCCTGCGGAACCCAATCGCTGAAGAGCGATCGGGATAAACCACAGGGGCTGAGGTTCGAATAAGGCAGTGGTCTGATGACCCCAAAGGGGGATCGACCACTACCTTATATCCCTCAGGATTTGTGGTCAGCAGAAGGTCCAACAGAGAGGGCTCATGGGTCTCAACGTCTGTAACTCGGGTGGGCTGAGTTACCAGTTGTGTGAGACCGTAAGCCAAAGCCATCTCATAAACAGACCGACAGCAGCGTACCAACCAGGACCAACACCTCCGCGGATGGGTACTGCTCTAGAGATCGGTCAGTCCCCACTTGGACGTTCTCGAATAAACGAGAAGACCCCGCTTCACCGGCATGGCACCTGCAAAGGCAAGCGTAGACTCGGGTACGACCCCCGTACTCTACGCATAGCCACAAGATTGACAGGTCCCGATGCTCGAGGCCCCGAATGCGGTGACTACATATATCATCCCTGACGAAAACGCACACCCCAGCCTTACGTAGGTAAGACAAGTACTTTTTGAAACTAGAGGCTGTGGGTTCAATTCGCGCACCGTGACAAATATTTGTGCGATAGTCAGATTTTTTATTCGGATCTGGGTGTTGTGGGACCGTAGTTCTTGATACCCACGATATAGGTGAAACCTAGTGTGAGGTCAGGATTATGTCTCACAAACATTTGTCAAGCTGCGGGAATGGAACCTACGGTCTCTCGTTTGACATCTACACGGCCGCTGCACCACGGAGGCTGTCAATGAAGTACGAGTATATATCGACGGTTGGCGTCCTATTTGATTAAGCTATTTATGAATACATATTCTGCTGTTACATTTCTTACGGTGAGTGATTCCTTTCGCAATTTATACTTTTACATTAAAGGCTATTGAAAAGTGCCTGTTCATGGGCCGGAGAGATCACCATAATGTGACCCAGAAGCTGCAAACCTAAAAATATCAACGACAACTGTATCTCATTCCAATTGCAGGTTTAAGAGCTATATTTGATCTTTAGTGCCTGTTCGCGACATTTCCGTGAGAAAATTACTGGTTGACATGTGAGTACGGTTAGCAAATAAACCTGACGTAGGAAATCAAATATGTCTCACTGCTAGGCTAGAGCACATTTGACAAACGATATACCTTATGTGAACTTTATAAATGTATTTCTAGGTGTTTGTTTCATAAGGTCGATTCTTTTTACCAATTGTGTTTATTTTTAATTACATACATGTCATGCCTTCATTTCATAGGGGTAGGCAGAGACTAAAGAGTTCTTTTTGCTCGATCCTGACACACTACTTTAGCTTCATCTAGTTTCATTAATGTATCACGTTGGTTTAGAGTACTCCCAATCTGCTTTTTACTAAGAATGTTGCCAATTTGTCCGACATAATTTCAGTGCGGACGTCTTCTGCCAACTCTTCCATTCACTCTTGTGTATCTATTTCGTTAGTCCTATCATCCATCCTCTTAATGTATAATTTCAAACATATCTATTAATTTGGCACGATTTTTTTAATCCTGACACGGCAGAATGAGCTCACTGCACCTGATGGTAAGCGCAGTGCGTCCAATTAGAATATCGAGTAGCGAAATACAATCGATCCAAGGCTACTAAGCATAATCATACCGGCCTGCTTCCTCACACTACGCCATGGGAAAGAAGGTGAAGAAGCAAACGTTATGTAAAAAAAGTAATCATAAAATTTTGCATCTGTTATATAGCCCTGTTTACACTAGGTATATTTATTAAACAAAGTTAAATATTTATTTAACGGTAGGCAGCGGCTTTACTGTGCCCTGGCATTGCAGAAGTCTATGGGGGTGCGGTGACTACTTACCATCAGGTGGCCAGTCTGCTCGTCTGCCTATCGAAGCAAAAAACAAAAAAAGAAGAACATCCTTTTTTAAAAAACATCACATCATTTTTTTTAAATATAATTCTAATAGAATAACTTTTTATCAAGTGAAATAATAATGTTATTTTTAACACAGCTTATTTTGCAGACCGTATACGGTAGCATAGAATGAAAGCATTTCCTTAGGCGTGGTGTCCCGCTTTTGTATGATAAATGTATGGCGCAACTGGAATCTGTGCCACTCATGTCACTCACAAGGACCTTGATTATAGGTCTGGGCTCTTTGGAAATGATTTTAGTACTCCTATGACAGATATGAGAGGTGGTCTAGGCTGTGCTTACGGTAGTATAAAACGGTGAGAAAAATTAGCTGAAATTATACATACTTATACACTCACTCTTATAATCCCGAAGGTATAGCAAGAGGTGTAACCAGTACACCCACTTTTCACCGCATTTATTACGGTCCCATAATGTGATAGGGGGCGAGCCTATCACCATACCGGGAACAATTCCAGACATCAGGATGGTACCGAGTATTTCTAAACAGGAAAACCAATATCACTTTACCCGACTTGGGATCGAGTCTGAGACATCAGCACAGCAGTCGTTACGCATGCGAAATTACAACTGCGCTAAGCTTTTAAGCTGTAGACAATTTTATCTACAGTATGAGGTTATTATCTCACAAACATTGTCGTGAAGTAACGACCTGTTTTTGGTATTCGTATTGTAAGTGAAATTTGCCTTAACAACAACAAATGAAGACAGCTTCAGTGGCGCAGCTGGCGAGTAGTGAAACATGGGAACTTGGCTTTTTTTTTATCCTGCCTCGGTGACCACACTGCATCTGATGTTAAGCGCCGGCACTGCGTTTAACATCAGACGCAGTGTGGTCCAATTAGAGTATCGAGTAGCGAGAGACAATCTACCCCCCGCTACTCAACAAGCGGCTGACTGTCAGAGTACTCGGAAGACTGCAACACGGCCAAACATCGTACTTCAACTGTAAACCCCCGCCAAAAACCGGATGTACACTGGCTGATCCCGGATCGCAACACACTTCAGTGTGCCATTATGGCGGGTTTTTCAACCTGTTTGCGGTGGTCGCTTTCCGGGCGGATACGAATATCCTACTACCAGTAAAAAAGGCAGGTAAAATGGCAATTGAATTTTTCTTAAATATTATTTCAGAATTCTATGGATTCATAGTAAAATGTACGCGCCCTGCAATAAGAAACGGCGACAGCCTCAGATGCGATTCAATTGAGGCCCCATTTACAGTATACCTTTCATTTTCAGCAACAACTTAAAGGCGCCGGAGGGGTCTGTAGGAAATGGAATAAATCCATTGGGATACTTGAAATAAATGTGTTTTTTAAAGGAAAAAACAACTTCCATCCATAAATTTTGTACAAAATGTACTTAGTAATCATTCACAAATTGCAATACTCTGAGTAACTTATTCGTTGGTTACTATTAAAGTATAAGTAAAAGTTAAGTTAAGTTCATTGTTGAAAGTTTAGACAAATAGAATTCGCCAACAAAAATTGGAGATAAGTAAAGTATATACTGATTAAATGAAATAAATAACGATAACTGATTTCTACCGCCCATGAACACTTACCAGAAGAATTATAGAAGCTTTGCCAGCCTTGGGGGAAAAGCTTGGGTATTAGGAACGAAAGGGCAATTTGGACCTCCGGAAATATTGCTATCCGTACGAAAAACAAGTCATTGTAAATTGTAACCTAGTCGAGCCGGTTCAGTTTCACAAAAGTGTCTACAGCGTAGCTAAACGACTTTAAAAAAAAATAATTTTATAATCCACTAATGGTCCCGGGCAGACGTTGTTTTGCCATAAACCGCCTTCTCTGTGGACCAAATTTCTGTTTATAAATTAAGAAATTCAGATCTCGACAATAGCGCCACCTATCGGATCTGAACCTATCCTATCTTTTAAGTTGGACCCAACCACACACATACACAACATTTCATTGAAATCGGCTGAGTAGTTTTTTTTAGTACCTCGATAGGCAGACTAGCAGACGGGCCACGTGATGGTAAGAAGTCACCGCCGCACATAGACTTCTGCAACAGGACACAGCAAAGCCGCTGCCTGCCGTTAGTACCGGTTTCAATGTCTATAAAGGACATAGGTTAAAGGTGCGGTTATAAATGATTCCATTCGAATTATTCGACTTTATGAATCGTTCAACTCAATCGAATGATTTACGAAGTTAGTAACTGATGTGATACTTGCTCTACTTTAATTAATCGGCGCTGGACCGACGAATGATTCATTCATATTTCATTCCAAACTGGCGACTGACTCGCGAACAATATAGTTGACAGGCCGTTAGTAAATTTTTTTTTATTCTGGCGCGGCAAAGTGACCACACTGCACCTGATGGTAAGCGCAGTGCCGTCCAGATAGAGTATCAAGTAGCGAGAGACAGTCTATCCCCCGCTACTCAACACAATCATGCCAGCCTGCTGTTTAGCCTCTTCACATTACGCCTAAAGGACCCAGGATCATAGGAGGGAGGGAACACGGTAGCTGGCAAACTGTTCCACCGCTTGATGGTGCGGCAAAAATCACGAATTTGCGAACCTCTTGGTTCGGGCCGGGGTAGTAGACACCACGAAGCTGTGGCTCCGCAAGCCAGTACGCGTGGTTCTGGTATGGAAGGGAGAGGATGGGATGGATTACTAATTAGTAGTAGTTATTCGATGAAAAACATTAGTATACTACTTATATTCAAGTGGAATGCGTACATTATTAGTAGTAGTTTTAGCTGTAATAATGTTCCAAATTCTTTGTTGTTCATTTGTTTTTTTTCCGAGTATTATGTTTTGATAAAAGTTATGTACGCCAAAATTGTTGCGCATATCACAATGTTTCCATATGTAATGTTATGTTTTTAAGTATTATAAGCAACTAGCTGTTGCTCGCGGCCCCGCCCGCGTGGAGGTCATGTTTGGGAGAAAAAGTATACAATACAAAATACCAATATTCATGCGTTTAACTTAAAAATGACGGATTTTCATACAAACTCTCAGTCCCTATTTTACGCCCTTAGGGGCGGAATTTCCAAAAATCCTGAAACATATATTTTTTATTTTTAACTAAAATGCCAAATACTAATTTTCATGTATTTAACTTCAAAAATGACGGATTTTCATACAAACTTTCACCCCCTATTTTACCCCCTTAGGGGTGGTATTTCCAAAAACCCTTCCTTAGTGGATGCCTACGTGATAAAAGGTACCTACTGTCAAAATTTCAAGTCTCTAACCCCAGCCGTTTAGGCTGTGCGTTGATCGATCAGTCAGTCAGTCAGTCAGTTTCTTCTTTTATATATACAGATATGTATATGTACGACGTGGCAGTGCTATTTTAAATAAATAGATTCGAATCATAGTTATTCACAGTCGCGGATCTCTAACATAGGTAGCTACAATGTTTATGTTTTATATACATAGATGAGCCAAGTAATATTATACAGAACCTGCGATAAAGATTTGTGCTCGACCTTACCTTATTTTTTACATTACATTAGCATGAAATAAGCGAGAGGGAATTTCGTCGCTCAGTGTCGCTGTAAGTGTTGCTCTAAAATATGCCAATTTAACTCCCAGTTAATTACTCTCGGAATGAATTAATTGTAACAGACGTTGGACCGTTTTATTTTTTAATTCCTCAATCTTTCTTTGTTTACATTTTTTGCTCTAATTATGTTTCTATTTTCAAAGCAAATCCTCGTTATACGTGATTGATTATGTTGCGGCCATTGCTGAAGATCGATTGGTTGACAACCTTCGTGGTGGAGTGGGTAAAATATTGGCAGTATTTTTTTGTTGCTGATAATCATTTTAATCGACATAAGAGCACTCACGCCTGTAATCCCCAAAGGGGTAGGCAGAAGTGTATCTAGTGCACCCACTTTTCGCCAAATTTATTTCGGTCCCATAATGTGATAGGGGGCGAGCCTATCGCCATACCGGGCACCAATTCCAAACTCCAGGCTAATATTGAGAATTTCTAGATAGAAAAATCCAACATCACTTAACCCAACCCGGGGATCGAACCCAAGACCTCAGCATAGGAGTCGTAACGCATGCGCAATTACAACTGCGCTACCAAGGCAGTTCTACGGCATAAGAAAGATATCATGTAATAATAATATAAAACTTTATATATCCGGTATCCTTTATATATAACTGTCCGGTTCCTCTTTAGCAGCCTCCTCTACTAATCATACTAATGGGAAGGGCCATGCCTGAGTCTACCACGGTGGCTTTGTGCAGATTCTTGGGACTGGTTTCCCTATTGAAAACCAGCGTTGCAGTATGGGTTAGCCTGTACTGCAGCATGTAGCTGAACAGGGACTCCCATTGTTGGTTCGATTATTATTATTGTAATATTTTTTTAGATGTGTAAGTTGTATTTTACGTTCCGTCAATAAAAAAAATCATTCTTTCTTTCTTTCTTTCATCGCTAGACTTTATTTGGAAATTCTTATGGTGAATTCTCAGACCTGCAGATCTTTTCGCATTCCTTTCCTTCACCATTAAAGTCTGTAATGTATATACGGTCAGATCCCTTCCTATAATCCTGGGTCCTTTAGGCGTAGTGTGAAGAAGCTACACAGCAGGCTGGCATGATGTGTTGAGTAGCGAGGGATAGATTATCTCTCGCTATTTGATACTCTAATTGGATGGTACTGCGCTTACCATAAGGCGCAGTGTGGTCACTTTGCCGTCCCAGAATAAGAAAGATAACAAATTAAGAAGAATATATATAAGAAGAAGAAATAAAGAACGAAATAATATAAAAGTTTTTTAATTCATAAAAAGTACACCGACTTCAATAAAAAACATTATGCGTCACTATACAATTTGAGGGTGCCCTTGATTTTTCTGAGATCCCATCATCAGCTCTTGACTTGGTGTCAATGGGACCACCTGGGAAGTATACCCTTTTAAACAAAAAATAATTTCTCGAATCGGTCCGGGCGTCTTCGAGTAATCGGGGAACATACATAAAAAAAAGATTCCGACGAATTGTTAACATCCTCCTTTTTTGAAGTCAGTTAAAAAAAGGCAGAAAGACGGACAGCTGCAAAATTCCAAATTAAAAGGCTTCCATTTGCCATTTGGCTACGGAGCTCCGAAAATCGTATTAAACAAGACCCTCCACCATTAGATTAGAATAAGGATAATGAAGAAAATTTTCATGTAATATTTAATAAGCAATAAAGGTAATACCAGCTTGTTACCATATAAAATACATAGTTAATTAAGTGGATTGCCACTCCTAGCGCTATGATGCGCATATTGCAATATCTGCTCTTCGCGACATTGTCGCTATGGTACAAGTGACAAACTTATCAATGTAACTAAAGTTAAATGGTAAAAACTACGAGTCCAAGGAATTTGAAAATAAGTTGCACTTTTAAGAAATTTTTTGGACTCTTAATGACTTAACGTAATATATATTGTATACGCCATGGGGCAAGGAGGTGAAGAAGCGGTCCAGGGTCTAGTGTCAGAGTACTCAGAAGGCCGTAATACGGCCAAATATCGTACCCCGAACTCTAGACACCCGACAAAAACCGGATGTACACTGGCTGACCCCGGAACGCGACATACTTGCGAGTGCCACTATGGCGGGTTTTACACCCGGTTGCTATCCGGGCGGATATGAATATCCTAATTACTTAAATCCTAACCAGCCCCAAATTTTGACTTAAAATGTGCATACATAACCTTAATCTGAATAAAAAAAAATAATACGTTATGCCTTGCTCCACCCTAAGAGTGGAATAGTGGCCGTAATAAATAACAAGGGGATGCAAGTGCCCACCAAATTAGCTTTCTGGTACATTGTGTAGTGCACTAGTTCGTTACAAGATGCGCAGAGGGCGTGAGTGGCGTCAAAAAATAATACTTAGGAGGTCAACGCTCAATGGAACAAATTTTTTGTTTATTTACGTTTTCTTTTTTTAACTGGCCGCATTTTTAGCGTGGTGTCTCTGAATTAAAATTTTGAATACATATATTTTCACGCCTGTAATCCCCGAAGGGGTAGGCAGAGGTGTAACTAGTAAAGAAAGAAGGAAAGACAATACTTTATTTGGCCATTGTCTCCGGACAGGTGGCAGTGAGTACATGCAACAACACATAAAATTTACATAGGGATACTTATAACCTAATACATAAAACAAAAGACTATACACAAAAAAAGGTCCCCCGGCTTACTTATGCACCCCAGCCATCCGAAAGTACACCTACTTTTCGCCGAATTTCGATTCCATAATGTGATAGGGGGCGAGCCTATCACTATACCGGGCACAGGTTCCAGACTCCGGACTAATACTGAGAATTTCTAGATAGAAAAACCCAATATCACTTTATCCGACCCGGGATCGAACCCGATACCTCAGCACAGCAGTCGTAACGCATACGCAATTACAACTGCGCCACCGAGGCAGTTAATTATTACCTATTATAAATAGGTTATATTCATATTGAACTGACTAAATGATGCTGTAGAAAAAACTGCCTATAGGATGGCTCTAGTCGCTACCACTATAAAAATGGCAGTTTTGTGTCCTGGTCGGTGGCTACTAATAGCAAGCTGGCATAATTGTGTCGAGTAGCGAGATATGGTTTTGTCTCGCTACTTGATACTCTACCTGGATGGCACGCTTACCATCATGTGCGGTGTGGTCACTTTGCCACACCAAGATAAAAAAGAATTATAAATTACGGAATTAAGTCCATATAATTTTCGCTGTAACTGTTGTAAATATACATCGTGCGGTACATTCAATATATATTATTGCTTATTCAGCTTTATATATGAAACTAGCTGTTGCTCGCGGCTCCGCCTGCGTGAAGGTCATGTTTGAGACAAAAAGAATACACTACAGAATACCAATTTTCATGCATTTAACTTCAAAAATGAAGGATTTTCATACAAACTTTCTTACCCTATTTAACCCCCTTAGGGGTGGAATTTCCAAAAACCCTGAAATATGTGTTTTTAATTTTTAACTGTAAGGCCAAATACCAAATTTCATGCGTTTAACTGCAAAAATGACAGATTTTCATACAAACTTTCTTCCCCTATTTTACCCCCTTCGGGGTGGAATTTCCAAAAATCCTGAAATATATATTTTTTATTTTTGACTAAAACACCAAATACTAATTTTCATAAACTTAACTTAAAAAATGACGGATTTTCATACAAACTATCATCCCCTATTTCACCCCCTTAGGGGTGGTATTTCCAAAAACCCTTCCTTAGTGGATGCCTACGTCATAAAAGGTACCTACTGTCAAAATTTCAAGTCTCTAACCCCAGCCGTTTAGGCTGTGCGTTGATCGATCAGTCAGTCAGTGCTATGTAAACTTGGAACAAATTAAACAATGTACGTATACGCCATATGGTATGTATTTACGTAACATTAAAGTAAAACTCTCGTTTGCAGGGCCGTTGTCGGATCTACATTTTTTGTTTACTTCAACAGCGAGACTAGTACACTAGACAAGATTATTTGCTTGACAGCGAAGCAGAACTTTGAATTAAAAGTCTGCGTGGTATTTCACCTTTCAAAACATCCGAAGACGTTAATCAATAAATAATTAATGTCCTTGAAATCAAACTAATTTTACGCATTCGATCGCGGTTTATTTTACTTTTTCGTCTCGTCGTTTCGAAAGCTTTAAAGCCTTCATGGTCACGGGGCGGGTCAGTCCTCATCCCCATAGTTCTTTAAATGTACAATATTCGCGTAAACATAAGAAACCATTAAATGTCCTTGTGGCTTTTTAATTATTATAATTATAGGTATTATTTATTTCTGATAAGTCTGGTCTACTGAAGCTATAGCGTTCCCATTTTAATCCCTAGAATTTTCCCTATATCATTCAGTTGATATGTTTTTTTAATTCAATAAGGTTACCTAACTCTCATTTAAAAAAAACTAAAAAATATGTAAGTTTGAAGCCATTAAAATATAGTGGAAGGGGTATTTGTCAAATGACAGAAAAGGATGCTCGGTACGATCGTGACGTCACCTCCCGGAATGGCCATGACGGTGCAGTCAGCAGCAGTAAGATGTTCCTACTACGCTCCCACTTTCGGTCATAACAATATTCCAAATGATAATGACTGCATATAATGATAATAAATTTAATAATGATAATACAGCCTCATTTTTTTATTTATTTGGTTTCTGTTTTCGCAAGAGTTTTCTTTGTAATAATGTAAACAATTAAACACAGGAAACCTATTAGTTAAGTACATATACCTATTAGTTTAGATCTATAACCTAGCAATCTGTTTCAGATTTTCTTCTTAGGATTACGAAATGCCAGTGTCTGGCTTAATAATTATTGTCATGTGTAAAGTTTTATTCTATTATCCTATTTAAAGAATAAACACTTTGTCTTGTTGCATGGTTAGTCTGGTTGATTAACCAACCTTATAATCCTGTGGATGCACAGCATTACAAGGTTGGCTAAAGAATGACACAAGTTGAACAACACAAGATACACTAGCTGTTGGCAGGATATTCATATCCTAAAACCCGCCATAGTGGCACACGCAAGTGGGTCGCGTTCCGGGATCAGCCAGTGTACAACCGGTTTCTGTCGGGGGTTTAGTTTTGTGTAACGGCTTTCTGAATACTCTGACACACCCTCGACCAAATCTTCACCTTCTTGCCCCATGGCGTAGTGTGAAGAAGGTACAGGCCGGCATGATTGTGTTGAGTAGCGAGGGATAGATTGTCTCTCGCTACTTGTTACTCTAATTGGAAGGAATTGCGCTTACCATCAGCCACCAATCACATCATGGGATTGTATAACCAAAATACTTTGATACCTTTCTATAATTTTCTACCGATAATGACTAACGCAATAGTTTGTTGTTACTTTACGGAATACTAGATGTTGCACGCGGCTCTGCCCGCGTGAAGGTTATTTTTTGAAGAAAAGGTATAAACTCCATGGCGACATCTTAAGCTATTACACCTTTTTAGAACAAGTTAGAACAATTGGTTAGAGAACCGACGAGAGTGACTGATCATACGGAAACACTTTTAGATATTGTTATGGTAGATAATACGCTCAAAAACCAGGGAGTTGAGGTTGTTCATAACCGATGCCTTAGTGACCATGCAATGGTTTTAGTTGACTTAGATATAAAAAAACCTAAATTAGTACAGCAAGTAATAATTAAACGATGTCTACATAATATTGACATAGATACTTTCAATGAAGATCTAATCTCGATACCGAGGCAAAACATTACTACTCTAGAAAATGTAAACCAAATGGTCGCTATTTTTAATCAATATATATTAACATTATTTGATATACATGCACCCAGTAAGAAATTAACAGTTAGGCATAAACCTAAACCATGGATGACTGACATGGTAAAATTCATGATGGACTTACGAGACGAAGCGCTAATAAAAGCGCAGGCAAATAAAACAGAGAGTTCAAAAAAATATTATCGTAGTTTCAGGAATCTAGTAACAGCAACAATAGAACGAGAGAAAAAAGCGTATTTTAATACCTTTATTAATAGTAACCTAAAATACCCGGTTTTATTATGGAAAAGTTTAAAAAATACAACAGTTTTTAATAACCCATGCACAAATTTAATTCCGGACTATCTTAATAACCCGGATGCTATAAATGACCACCTTCTTAATCTACCGCTTAACAATAGTGTAAATACGGAAGACATACCAATATACGAGAATAAAAACCTAACATATGATATTTTTGATCTAAAACCAACCACTGAAACTGAAGTTCAAAAAATTATATACAACATACAAACGAAAGCAGCTGGACATGATGGTTTAAATATAGACATGATAAAAGCAACATTAAAAGTAACACTGCCAGTTATAACAAATATAGTAAATAAATCTATTGAAACACATACATTTCCATCATATTGGAAAAGAGCACTAGTTAGACCCCTACCCAAAAAAAATCCTGCTACCCAACTAAAAGATCTTCGTCCCATCTCAATTTTACCGGTTCTATCTAAAGTAATTGAAAAAGTTGTTCTAGACCAGATACTTAAATTTCTCGACAATAAAAACATTATACCAAAATTTCAATCAGGCTTTCGCAGAGGTCATGGCACAGAAACTGCACTTTTACATGTTACAGACGACCTAACGGAGGCCTCAGATAAGGGACTGAGCAGTATTATGGTGCTACTCGACTACTCACGCGCTTTTGACTGTCTACATCCCGAACTTCTGTTAGCCAAACTGGCAACCTATGGGTTTTCCGTTAATACCTGCCGATGGTTTCGGACTTTTCTTACGACGCGGGAACAATTCGTTGTCACAGATAGCAAAGGCGGAGAAAAAAAATATTCTGCACTTAAACTATTACAAAGAGGGGTACCTCGAGGTTCATTGCTAAGTCCAATTTTGTTTAGTATTTTCACAGCCGATTTGCCAAAATGTATAGAATCCTGTAAATATCATTTATACGCTGACGACACACAATTATACTACTCATTCCCTAGTAAAGACACTGAAGCAGCTATCAAGAAAATCAATAATGACTTGACGAATATCTACAGCTGGTCCAAAAAAAAACTCCCTTTTATTAAATCCGGAAAAATCTCAAATGCTAGTGCTAGGAACAAAACATCAAATAAAAAATACACTGAATTGTGGAGAACATGTAAAAATTAACGACACAGTACTCGAACATGTTAACTCTGCACGAAATCTAGGTCTTATTATAGATGGGGAACAAAAATATATAGATCATATAAACAGTAAAGTTAGAAACGCCTTTTTCAAATTAAAAACCCTATACAAAATTAGACCATACGTTAATGAAAACCTCCGGATTCTTTTAACTGATTCACTAGTGTTATTTCAATTTAATTATTGCAGCACGGTGTTCGGGCCCAGGTTAAATTCCAAAACAGAAAGATTAATTCAAAGAGTACAAAATGCCTGTATACGATATTGTTACAACATACCCCGGAGAGAATTCATCACACCATATTTGAATAGGAAAAAAATCCTCAATATGTCTGCAAGAAGGGAATTACAATACGCGTGCACAGTTCAAAGAGTGATTTGGAATAAAAATCCAGAATATTTATTCGAAAAACTCACCTGGGTAAAAGACATAACTCACAGAAATCTACGGTCAGCTACTTGTAACTCTCTTGTTACTCCAGTGCATAGCTCCACACGGTACCGAACGTGTTTCAAGTTTACTGCAGCAAGAATTTGGAACGACCTCCTCCCTCCTCTAAGGAAAAAGATGAGTTTACCGACATTTAAACTCAAGTACAAAGAGGCTTTACTTAAAAGACAGCTTGCAGCAGAAAACTTGACTCACTCCCACTGGCAATGTTTGAGCCTATGTGACTATTTTAATTAATAGCCCATCTTGTATACTTATGTACGTACACACACACGCACACACACACACACACACACACACACACACACACACATACACACACACACACTAGAGTTCCGTTATAGTTATTTGATATATTTTTTTTTATTTTGCTTCAAATACTTTAATTTACATTTCTTGTCGCTTGGTAGGCCAACGCCAAAAAAAATTCCGCACAACATCATAGGAAATGGGAGAGGCTGAAAACCAGCGCTGCCCGGAACTAATGTCCCGGTCAACACAAGCTGAGCCGCCTCCTTTGTCTTATTATTATAGGCTAAGCATAATTATTTCTGTTATTATTATTGTTAATGTAATAATAAGGCAATAAACTGATTTATTATTATTATTATTATTTATATTTTGGTGAACTTATTCTCCCATACCAATGGGGTAAAGCCATTTTCTGCGGGCTTTTGGGCCAAGCAAGAAAATAATTAAATGTAAAGTTTGTGAGACAGACAAATGAATTATTGATAATTATGTGAGGTCTGTGGAAAGGAATTTTCTGACAATTCTACAAGTATTGAGTATTGTCGCTTTTTGAAGGAGGATGTAAGAGAGCTTATGCATACCGAGAGATTGGAGACTAGTGTGAAGGGTATAAGGTATGACGCCTGTGGAAGAAATAATTATAGGGATTGTCTTTACTGTGTGTACTTGCCATTGGTTTTTGAGCTCTATTGATAAGTCTGTATATTTGGCTATTTTTTCATTGAATGTAGATGTAAGATTTTTTTTTTTTTTTTTTTTTTTATTCTGGCGCGGCAATGTGACCACACTGCACCTGATGGTAAGCGCAGTGCCGTCCAGATAGAGTATCAAGTAGCGAGAGACAGTCTATCCCCCGCTACTCAACACAATCATGCCGGCCTGCTGTTTAGCTTCTTCACATTACGCCTAAAGGACCCAGGATCATAGGAAGGAGGGAACACGGTAGCTGGCAAACTGTTCCACAGCTTGATGGTGCGGCAAAAATACGAGTTTGCGAACCTCTTGGTTCGGGCCGGGGTAGTAGACACCACGAAGCTGTGGCTCCGCAAGCCAGTACGCGTGGTTCTGGTATGGAAGGGAGAGGATGGGATAAGATCAAACAATTCTTCAGAGCATTCGCCATGATACAGACGGTAGAACACGCTAAGCGAGGAAATATCCCTACGCAGCTGTAGCGGCTCCAGGCTGTTACTCACGTCTGCATCATTCACAATGCGGATGGCCCGCCGCTGCAACCCATCCAAGGCATCGAGAAGGTACCTTGCGGAACCGTCCCAGAGGTGCGAGCAGTATTCCATTCCCGGCCGCACCTGCGCTTTATATAAGCGGTAGAGCTGACCAGGCGTGAAAAACCGCCGCACCCTGTTCAGGATTCCGACCCTGCGTGAAGTGGCGGATATTACGCCCTCGATGTGACTCCTTGGATTAAGATCGCAGCGGATATCCATACCTAGGACACTAAGGTCATTCCGCATTGCGAGTGGAACACCCTGAAGAACGGGGATTGGAGAAAACGGAGACTTCTTGCACGAGAACGCGCACACCTGGGTTTTCTTGGCATTAAACTCAACCCGATTCTTGGTACCCCATGATGAGATGAGATCCAAGGTCTGGTTGAGCTCAACGACAAGATCCTCTCGTCTCCTCTCAGTATCCGCCCGGCAACCAGGAGGCTTGCTGCTATAACGCCCATGAACCGTGCTGTCGTCTGCATAGCAATGAATGTTGCCAAGCGACAACATATCATTGATATGCAGAAGAAACAAGGTGGGCGAAATCACAGAACCTTGTGGTACTCCGGCATTTACTGACATGAGCTGCGAAGCGTGTCCATCAACGAGGACACGCATTCTACGCTCATGCAGAAAGCCGGAAATCCACTTGCACAGGTTGTCGGGCAGACCGTATGCCGGGAGCTTGGAGAGAAGGCCACGATGCCAGACCCTATCAAACGCCTTGGCTATGTCGAGACTCACAGCCAGAGCCTCGCCATGCTTGTCAATCGCCTCCCCCCAGTGATGTAATACGAACGCTAGAAGATCACCCGTTGATCGGTTATGACGGAAACCGTATTGGCGGTCATTGATCAACGAGTGATCCTCTAGGTAGCGAACTAATTGGCTGTTTATCAGTCGCTCCATGACTTTACACATCACTGAGGTTATGGCGATTGGGCGATAATTGTTAGGGTCTGACCTATCACCCTTTTTGGGGATCGGCTGCACATTAGCCTCCCTCCAAGATTCAGGCACAATACCTGAGAGGTAGGACGATCGGTATAGGCGCGTCAGTACAGGAGACAACTCCGCTGCACACTTTTTAAGTACAAGCGCTGGGATACCATCAGGACCACTAGCCTTCCGGACGTCGAGAGACTGCAGCTCACGCCGCACATCACAATGCCTGATACGGATATCAGGCATTGTGTGACCGCAACCGGGCAGCGTAGTTGGTAAATGAGCATTGCAGTCCTCGAGTCTCGAATTAGCCGCGAAGAGGTTTGCCAGTAAATCGGCCTTCTCCTGCGAGCTATGGGCTAGTGTTCCATTTCGATATCTCAGCGGTGGCAGCGAAGGGCGACAGAAATTAGATTGGACGGCCTTAGCCAAGCTCCAATAAGCACGACTGCTTGTTGGGTTATCGGCCAAAGCACATCCAATCTTGGAGACGCGCTGGGCATCCGCTTTAACATACGCCCTCTTGCAGACCTTGGCAGCACGGTTATAGGCTGCTTTGAGTGACTTGAGGTTGGGATCCTTCGTAGCGCGACCCCCGATCCAAGCACGATACGCCGCCTGTTTCTTGCCAACAGCATCGGCGCATGCACGATTGAACCAGGAGCGTCCTCGGCCCTTGCCTGCGATCTCAGAGGAAGGAATGTAATATTCCATTCCTATTCTGATCTCGCAAGCAATGGCGTCAGCACTCGCTGAAGGATCCTTTCCATCAAAGCAGCGCTGCTGCCAAGGGATGGATGCGAAGTAATCCCGCATACCATCCCAATCTGCCGACGAGTAGTGCCAGACCCTGCGCTTGACCTTCACGGGACGTGGAGGCAAAGCGCAAGGAACCGACGTCCCAACCAGGCAGTGATCGGAGGTACCCAGGGGAGCACCAACCGTCACTTTATACCCGGCTGGATGACTCGTCAGCAGTAGGTCCAGCAGAGAGGGCGCATGACTTGCCACATCTGGGATCCTGGTAGGCTGGTCCACCAGCTGTGTCAAGCCATTCGTCAAAGCGAATGTATGAGCAGTCCTGCCGGCATGGTCAGTTCTGGAGGAGCCCAACCACAACTCGTGGTGTGCGTTAAAGTCCCCCAGAACTACCAATTCCGCTGTTGGAAACTGCTCCTGCGCGTCGTCTGTCGCCTGGCTAATATAATTAAATAGCCGAGTTGTCTCTACGTCCCCGTCGTGTGACCTGTAAAGGCACACGTAAACCCGACTCTGGGAGCCGAGGTCGACGTGTACCCACAGGGTGGAGAAGGAGGGGTCCTCCATGCAGCGCAGACGGCGACAGCAGACGTCCGACCGAACATACAGGCATACCCCGGCCCTCGGCCTGAAGCTTTCTTCAAGCGAGTATCCGGGGTAAAGCAAGTATGAAGTATCGGTCGGACTACAAATCTGCGTCTCCGTCAAGAAGAGCAGAGCAGGCCGGGCCGTCTCAAGATGGTGGTGGACGGCATTAAGATTAGAATGGAGTCCGCGGATGTTAGCGAACTCCATTGTGAAGGCGGTGGTGGGGTTACGCACCGCTGTAAAACCTGCTCTCTTTGTATGCACTGACATGGAGTTATGGGAGGAGGAGGTGAAGAAGCGGTCAAGGGTCTAGTGTCAGAGTAGTCAGAAGGCCGTAACAAGCGCCGGTCCACTAAAAGAGCCGAGAGGAGGTGAGCTGATCCGCCGGACGGAAGGGCCCCCGTACCCTCCCGGGATAGGCCGCCGGGACCCCACATCCGGTCACCAACCGGCACGACGGACCCACCCAAGATTATGCGCGGCATGGTGGGGCAGCCTCTCGTGGTGGTTAGCCACGATTGGGCCCCTGTACTGTACCGCGGGCGGCCAGCGGTACCACCGTTTCTACAGGTCTCCCTGGCCGACGGATCAACACGCCTCCAACCGACTGTGAACCGGCTTATACCCGCACGGCCAAACATCGTACCCCAACTCTAGCCCCCCGACGATAACCGGACATACACTGGCTGATCCCGGAACGCGACACACTTGCGTGTGCCACTATGGCGGGTTTTTCGCCCTGTGTACGGTGGTCGCTATCCGGGCGGATACGAATATCCTACCACCAGCAAACCTGTTTGTGTTAGGTATAGCTATATCTATCAAAAATATGATCTTGTTATTTTTGTCGTAAAGTAAAATATCCGGTCTATTGTAGTGTATTGTTTTATCGGTAATAATTGTTCGATCCCAGTATAATTTATAGTGGCTAGATTCTAATATTGTTGTAGGTTTATATTTGTAGTATGGAGTTTTATGTGTGATGAGTGAATGCTTGAATGCAAGATATTGGTGAATAATGGCGGCGACTTGATCGTGGCGGTGCTTATAATCGGTTTGTGCAATGGATTTACAAGCACTAGTTATATGCTGTATAGTCTCTGAACCACTATAGCAGCGTCGACACTGATCAGTAGGTAGATTAGGAATACGGATGATGTGCTTTTGGTAATTACGGGTGTTTATTATCTGATCCTGTATAGCGGTCATAAAAGCCTCTGTTTCCGGGAAGAGCTCTCCACGCCGCAGCCACTCGTTCGACGCTTCCTTGTCGACGTGTGTTTGGCTGAGGTCGGCTAGATGCCTTCCGTGTAATGATTTTTGAGACCATAAGCTTATTTTGTGCTGAATAGTGGTAATTTGATAGAGTGATTGGGTGCTTCTATCATATAAGTTAAATGGAGTTAATTTCTTATCTAAACATGTTATGTATTTATAAAGTTGCGTATGCTCTGCTTTAGTGTGAAAATAATGTCGTAGCTTAGTAATTAGGTTGTTGTATAAGTTGCGTATATCAATTAGTCCCCTGCCACCCGTTGTGCGTGGCAATACGAGACGTTGTATGCATGATTTGGGATGGTGTTTTCTGTGAGTAGTCAAATGTATTATTATTCGTTGCAATTTTATAAGATCTGATTGGGACCAGTTTATGATTCCAAAGGAATACGTTAGAGTGGGGACGGCATATGTATTGATAGCTTTAATAATATTTCGGGAATTTAATTGTGTTCTTAATATTTGATTTAGTCTAAGTTTGAATTTCTGTGTTATTTCTAATTTGGCCCGTTTCTGAAGTATATGTTTGGATTGATGAAAACCTAAATATTTGTATGTAGCGTGTTCGTCCATGGGTTCTATTCTTTCTCCTGTCTCCAAAGTATAAGTATTTAACTTTGTTTTACCGCGGCTAACAGAGAGCATTTTGCATTTGTCAACTCCAAACTGCATTCGTATGTCTGTGGAGAAAGATTGTGTAATGTCTGCTAGTTTTTTGAGTTCAATGTTGTTACTTGCGTAAAGTTTTATGTCGTCCATATACATCAGGTGGGAGATAGTGTGGTAGGAGTCATTATCATTCAGTTTAAATCCCGCGTTAGTATTATTAAGCAATTCGGACAAGGGGTTGAGTGCTACACAAAACCATAAGGGGCTGAGAGCATCTCCTTGGAATATGCCTCTCTGTATTTTTATAGTATTGGTAGTTATTGTTGTATTGTTTTTATTAAGCTTTAGTTTTGTTGCCCACTGGGCCATGGTTGCTTTCAGAAATTCTATTATTTTTGGGTGGATTTTGTAATATTCTAATACATTAATCAGCCAACTATGAGGTACTGACTCGAACGCTTTTTGGTAATCAATATACATTGTGTGAATGTTTCTATTTTTAGTTTGAGCTTGTTTCATAATAACGGAATCTATAGTTAACTGTTCTTTACATCCTTGGCTATTTTTCTTACATCCTTTCTATTGTTCTGCAAGGATGTTTTGTTCGTCTAGGTGTTGATAAATCGAGTCACTGATGCATCCTGTTATGATTTTATATATGGTTGGTAGACAAGTAATAGGCCTGTAGTTGGCTGGATTTTTAGAATCTGCACCTTTTGGTAGCATGTACGTGATTCCATGTGTTATAAAGATTGGTACTGTATGTGGTGTTTGTATATATTGTGTTATATGTTTATGGATGAATGGGTGAGTGCATGTAAGTTTTTTGTACCAATAATTGTGTATATTATCAACCCCTGGTGCTTTCCAATTATGAGTACGGTTTATTACTTTAGTTAATGTGTCTACAGTAATGTTTTCAAAAGACATTTGGTTTATATGTGTTGTATCGGGTATTTTGTGTAACCAGTCTGCATCTGCATTGTGTTCTACAGGATTTTGCCATATGTTTGCCCAAAACTGTTCTAAGTGTTCTGGTGAAGGAATTTGTGAAGAATCAGATGTGTTATTTTGTTGACCCAAGGTTCTGTAAAATATTTTTTCATTATTGTTAAAAATTGAGTTCTGCTTCTTTCTTTTTGTACAAGCAAGATATCGTTTTAACCGCGTGGATGCTGCGTTCAATTTCTGTTTTATTGTATCCAAAAATAGTTGAGGCTCTGTATTTGGTTCTTCATGTTGTGAATGATTTTTATATTTAGTTGTGATTTCTTCTACGGTTCTCATTATTTTTGGGTTTCTATTTCCTGATATGTATTGCGTGAGTCTTCCTATTTCTAATCTGTATTTATCTACTCGGCGTTCAATTCTTATTTGCCAATAGGGCTTTCTAGTAGCTCTATTGGAAATATTTGTATCTATATGGAATCTTGTACCGTTGAATGCAGCCGCTGTGAAAGCTGCCGCGTATATAATTGTGTGCAGTGTTATAAAATCTAAATCATTATTAAGGTGTTTTGGCATTATTGTATTATTAAGGTATTGAACAATCTGAGAAAATTTTCGCGAGGTTTTTTGTTTAGGAATATAGGGCCTTAATTCTGGATCAATTTCACCAAATCGCATTATCGCATTTGCGAATTCAGTTTCAATTGCATTAAAATCAATGTCGTTACTCTGTGTTCGGTTTAAAATAGTTTCACTATCTGTGTTAATATGCATAGACGCTTGTATGCCAGTAGTTTGTAGGTCTGTTTGTGTTAATGCTGAGTCTATTGTATTTTCAAATTCAATTACTGTAAGTAAGGACTGTTGTGAGTTTTCTACTGTAATTGATGTATGTTCTGAAGAAATCCGAGGCAAAGTAGAACTGGGAACAACCCCAGGAACTTTAAGCTCTACCTGCCTTTTTAATTCGTGGACTCTGCTTACCCATACCTTATTATTAAATATCAATCTTCTTTGATCTGCGATTCTTTGTTCCGTGAGATGTGAGAGATGTGGGTGTCTTTGTATAAATAAGTCGTATAATTTTTTCCTGTATGCGGTCTTATTTTTCTCTAGATCGGTGACTTCAAAATAGCAGAGGATAATTTCATCGTTAATTTCGTTCGTCCATTTCATTCTACTACTTTTAGGTTGTGTGTGTGATAAGGCTGTATGATTATTTGAGTTGTGTGTAAGTGATTGTTTGTGTTTTGGGTGGACGTCAGCTTGGAGGTGTTCCTTTACTTCGCCCCATATTTCATCAAGAATGTCTTGCGACAGTAATTTTCTTCTTAGGATTGCCCTCCTTTGGTCATCTAGGCGCTGTCGTGTTGTTTGCATGTCAGGATATTTAGCGTCAAATTGACAGTGTAGTGATTCTAGGTAATTATTCATTTGTACTGGCTCACACTTTGTGATTATTAGATATGTGTGCCATATAAACCGGTTCATTTCTTCAGTCCATTTCTTTCGCGCACAGTTTGAACGACCAACAGTGGGTGTAGGATTGGTGGCATGTGCCTCCTGCACAACAGCTGTTCACCTTTTTGATGTAGTTGAATAAGTAGATGAAAGTGATGAAGTACGAGATCGGTATAAACTATGGGTTGAGGATGATGATGGGATGTTAGAGAAAAGTGAACGATCTGAAAGTGTGGTAGATGAGGGTGAGGATGATGGGTCGGCTGTAGTATTTTTATCGAGGGGAACCCACCTGTTCAGTCCCCCGTCGCCAACGGTTCGCATACTGTGGCACCCAGCGTCAGCTCCATATGCGCCCCGGCGACCCCCGGGCAGCGGCCGCAAACTATATCTTTTCAACTTTTCTTCCATAAGGGTTCTCCACTAAGTGGGTTTTGGGATCGTTGGTTAGGTAGGTGCATAATGTAATTGGTCAGATGTTATGACCATTTTGAAAGCCAGTACCCAGTACCCGTAAGCCCCCCCACCACGACAAGGTGATCCCTCGGCGGGGTTATTATTATTATTATTATATTATTTTATATTTTGCTATCCATGGAAGCGTGCATTTTTCCAGGATAAAAAGTAGGCTATGTCATTTTCTAATCCCTATGCAAAAATCATGTCGATCCCTTGCTCTGTGAAAAACGGTAGTATCCCAGGGGAACTGTAAATTTTTCCAGGATAAAAAGTAGCCTATGTTGCTATTGCTATTCGAGACTATAATCAATCTCTGTGCCAAATTTCAACCAGATCCGTCCAGCTGTTGTAGCGTTATTGAGTAAGAAACATCCATCTATCCAAACATTCGCATTTATAATATTGTATATGTTGGACAAACATAGACAGGAGGTGGGTCTTGTGTGTCCTTTTATTCTGTTAAATAAAGATGTACCCCTAATTTGTCACTTCGAACCCTTTCAGTCCGTTGGTTGACAGCATATGAAATTTTAATTAAAAATATTTTACGAGGACCTCACTGAACAGTTTTAAGGTGCGGTTGTAAAGGCACTCGCAAGCCTACCTTGAAAATGAAAAAGTGAAAATTATTTATTAAAATATACAACACTTAACAAAATTACAAGATCATACAGAATAAAGTAAAATAAGTTGTACATTAGCCCGATGCTTGTCTAAGCTGTTTGACCGTTGTCTCCCACTAGGCAAGCCTGTATCGGGGGCCCCAGAGATACGATAAATACAGTCTCAGGTTAAAGGTTACCTTCAATATCCATTTTTGAGTAGAAATGGTAGGTTCAAAGAACCATATCTCCGTTCGTTTCGAAAAAAATCACTGCGTAAAAGTATTTAATATATCATGTAATAACATTGACAAGGTTTTGCTACTTCCTATGCCGAGTACCATTAATCTTTATTGTAAAAATGTTTAATTTGATGTAGAACATTATTCCAACGTGTCAATAAATAAATAGATTTTTAAGGGCTTCGTGATTGATTGACAAATGTGTTTATAGTCTTTATTCTAGTGTGATTTTTACTTTAACTTTAGTTTATATAGAGTCAAGAAAGTCTTAATTTGATACAAGCGACAACGGTAACTCTAAGCATTTCTACATCAGCTCTTTATTTATTTTTCAGGTGATAGCCTAGTTGGCAGTGGTATGGACTGCCACTACGAAAGTCGGAGGATCAAGTCCAACCTAGCATGGCTTATACGTCGGATTTTTCTGTCACTAATATGTTCCTTGTTATTATTGTTTTGTTTAATCCCAAAAGCACATACGTAGTTCTGACTCCAAACCAGGTAAGTATTGGGGTATCAAGAACTATGAGGGACTACGGTCCCACAACACCCAGACCCAAACCAAATATCTGTCGGTCAGACAAACATTTGTCTCGGTGCGGGAATCGAATCGAAAGCCTGCTACTAGCCCGCTGCGTCATGGAGGCTGACGTATCATTGTCAATCGTAAAATTGTATAGAAATAATATGAAATGAAATCGTTTATTGATCATGTTAGCAATACGGTAGTTTCCTGTGTTTAATTTTGTACATTATTCTCTATGCAACCGAATATAATACGCAAAAGAAACTCTTTTTCGAAAACAGAATCCAAATTGCTTGAAAAATGAGGTCACAATATTTATTTTAAATATTGGTATGAGCAAATACTCACAGGCATAAGCGAAAACGGTGGCGTGTTGGGAACATATCGCTATCTCCCTCGCACAACGGTACAGTACAGGCTATTCATATATCAGATATGCATTCTTGTACTGTTATTTGACAACTACCCCTTCCAGCAGATTTGAATGGCGTCTAGTTTACTTATTTTTGTTCGGATTCATAAAATTCTTTCGATAATAGGTTTTAGGTAATGTAACTTGTTGATTAAATTAATAAAAAAAATCGAGTCAACTAGCCTATTACTCATGACTAGTCAGTACATTTGACATCAGTCAAAAAAGTTAATTAATTTAACGAAAAGCATATCAGCTTATGTATACATAGAATCATCAATACACTAGCAATTACTTTATTAATTTATAAGGTATTTAGAATTTTTAATATTATTCAAAGAAATACTAGTCAAATACAAATAATATTTTTTTTATATTTATTTTATTTTGGACAACAAACAGTCACATACTTCAACATATAAGTTTGATTACATGTTTACAACTTACAGACTTTGAGTGCCAACACTTTAATATAACACTTTATTGTTCCACCAAAACATACAAAAGAGGTTGAATCAACTTATTTAGTTGTTACAAATTGAAATTAAATAGATCAAAAGTTGATAGAAGTTAAAATGCATTTTTGAATGTCATTATGGATAACACTCAGTCATATTGTCAAATTTAATAGCAGCGATAGCCTAGTTGGTTGCGGTACGGACTGCCAAGACGAAAGTCGTATGTTCGAAACCCAAGTGGCATACACCTCTGACTTTTCTAAAGTTATGTGTGTATTAAATGTTAATTATCGCTTGCTGTAACGGTGAAGGAAAACATCGTGAGGAAACTTGCATACCTGAGAATTCTTATACGAATTTCGAAGGTATGTGAAGTCTGCCAACCCGCATTAGGCCAGCGTGGTGGACTAAGGCTTAACCCCTCTCATTAGTAGAGGAGGCCCGTGCCCAGCAGTGGGACAATGTTTAATACAGGGCTAGTATTATATATATACAGCTATTATTATTATATGAAAATTGTTATAAAATAGGAATAGACCAGTACATGAAGCTGATATACCCCGACAACAATAAACATTTAGTTTTTTTTTATCAAAATAGGTTTGCGTTTGGCCACTATTTCGCCTGATGGTAAGTGATGATGTGGTCTACGGTGGAGCACGCTTGCCTAGAATATACCTATTCACTCTTGACTTGAAGATACCCAGGTTATAATTTATTAACTCTAGTCCACTCGCCCACGATAAAAGTTCCGTATAAGATTATTAGGATCAATAATATTCGATTGTTATTATAATTAATTAAGGTTTAGATATTCGCTGCGTAAAAAAAATCACGTTTCTATTGCGCTTTATCTTTATATATATAATTCTACTGTACGTGTGTGTGTCAGTGAACTCCTCCAAACGGCTGGACTGATTTGAATGATTATTTTTGTATGCGTTTGTGTGGCGCCCTGAATGATTTAGATTCACAGCATTTACATTTACATTCATCAGCCCGGCAGATGGCGCTGCAGTCGGTATGGCGCTGCTTTTTCGGGCAGGACGATGTCGTCTGGGCCCGCTAGTGGTATGTATGTTTTAAAATTCTAGTTGTTATAATTTTATGTCTATTAAACTCATTTACTGTTTTGTAGTATCCAGTATTTTTAATAACATGAAATTTCTTATCTACAGGTCAATGGTCAGATAATTTTATTTTTCATCATCATCAAACACCGTCTCTTCCGGCAAAATCCTCGCACAACGATGGAGCCATGAATATAAAAAAGTACTTGAAGCAACTGCATAACTTTAGATCATACAACCCACGGTATGGTACGGTCACATTTGAATATAAACCGGTGACTCTCTTCTCATTTAGTTTTATATTCATAATACATACATGTGTTCTGCAGAAAATTCAGCAACTAAGTTTTGACTTTCAAATGTTATTATTTATCAAGAGGTAAATATTCAAGACTTTAAATAGGTCCTCAGTCTTCTTACATTTTTACAAATATAAGCTCCCGCTTGGGTCCTTGAAGGGTTAGGCAGTTTATTTTGGGGCTAAATAAACTGCCTAAATCAACGCATCGCAATAAATTTGCTTATGTGTTCTTGCAAGAGAGGAACTTGCGTGGCAGTAAAGAACAAGTGAAATTAAATTTCATAAGTATTAAATGAAGTATCTATAAATTGTCTCTGTGTGTACTCAGGTGTTTTATACATTTCCGTGGATGATAACAAAATAATATATAATATGACTGCCTCGGTGGCGCAGTTTTAATTGGGCATGCGTTACGATTGTGGCTGAGGTCTTGGGTGCGATCCCCGGGTCGGGTAAAGTGATATTGGGTTTTTCTATTTAGAAATTTGCTGGTGGTAGGATATTCATATCCGCCCGGATAGCGACCACCGTACACAGGGTGAAAAACCCGCCATAGTGGCACACGCAAGTGTGTCGCGTTCCGGGATCAGCCAGTGTACATTCGGTTTTTTGGGGTCTAGAGTTGGGGTTCAATGTTGGCCATTTTGCGGCCTTCTAAGTACTCTGACAATAGACCCTCGACCGCTTCTTCACCTTCTTGCCCATGGCGTAGTGTGAAGGAGCAGGCCGGCATGATTGTGTTGAGTAGCGGGGGATAAATCGTCTCTCGCTACTCGATACTCTAATTGGACCGTACTGCGCTTACCATTAGGTGAAGTGCGGTCACTTTGCCGTGCTAGGATAAAAAAAAAACTCAGAATCTGCCCGGAGTCTGGAATTGAGCCCACTATGGCGATAGGCTCGCCCCCTGTCACATTATGGGACTGAAATTTGTCGAAAAATGGGTGTACTGGTTACACCTCTGCCTACCCGTTCGAGGATTACAGGCGTGAGTGTATGTGTGTGATATAATACGAGCACACCACGAGTTTGCTTGATTTCGTGAAACTAGATGTATCTAGTTTCAGACCAATGGTCCTTAGAACTGAATTTGTTTCATTCTATTTAGTATGTAATGTATTTACTATCAGTCGCAGTTACCATGCCAGGATAAACATACGGGTGAAAGAACTGGCAGAGGGAAATAACATTTTTGTACAAATTGAGTTGCAACTTGGTGTTTACGCTTAATTCCATACATATTTCAACGTTAAATAAAATCCCTAGTGGAAGAAAAAGAATACGAAGTGATAGTTTCTTACCGCGCAGGCGGTGCGGCGTGCAATAGCTAGTTTTAATTACGTTTTCGTTTATATTCACCATCTGTTTTAAGTCAATTTGTTCCGATTAAATATTTGTATTCTTCGTTTTCACTTGTTTGGATGTTAACGTAGATACTCTTGTTTTTCAACGAGGAAAAGGTTTTGTGTTTCAAGGATCAGTTAGTGCGCTGGCGCTTCGGAGTACAGTCATGAGTTGTGTAAACTTCACAGTCAATGGAGTGGAGCATTCAGGTAATTATACTTTAGGCAAACGAATCATATAAATATATTTATTGATTCTATTAAATTACTACCTCGCTGCCGCAGTTGTAATTGCGCATGCGTTGCGACTGCTGTGCTGCGGTCTCGGGTTCGATGCCCGGGTAAAGGAATTAGGAAGTAAAAGGATATTGGGTTTTTCTATCTAGAAATTCTTAGTAATAGTCTGGAATCTGTGCCCAGTATGGCGATAGGTTCGCCCCTTATCACATTATGGGACCGAAATTCGGCGAATGTGGATATACTGGTGATACTTACCCCTTCGAGAATTACAGGTATATGAATGTATGTATATGAATGTTCTAGATTCTGTCAATCTTTGTCACTTTACCGCAGTTACGGAATGTAGTTATCGCTAGAGAAGAATGGCAAAGAAACTCTAGCGTGGCATTTTTTGAAACTTTTTGCAATATTTGAATTACATTAAATAAAATACAATTTATATTGGATTATATTACATCTAAATGTATCTTAATATTCAGTGTCATTTCGACATTGCGTTACTAAATGATACCATCTGTTCGTTGTGATCTCTGCTAACGCCGTGCAAAAAATTATTCATGAATAATGAATAGTTTTGCCAAAAATCCCTATTTTTGATTTATGGTTTTTTGATCACGCTGTATTTTGGCGCGCTCAACTGTATAGAATGAACTACGTCTTAGCTGACGATTTTATCACAGAACCTATAGGGTTAAGAAGGTCAGCTCACAAATGAACGCTCAATATGTTCACTGACATTGTTGCAGAAGTTGCTTGAGACGTGGAATTTGAAATAAGATACGCAAATTACCACAAGAACGGTCCCAACCCCCTACCAACACGTAATAATAAAACAACATGAAATAAAATAAAAAAAACATCATGTTGTTCAAATGTATGATAAGGAATTAAATTTTTGGATGTGCTGTTTGTGACCTTTAAAGAAAATTGTTTATTTCTACAATTATAAACTTTGTTTTCGTTAATAAATTAGTTTTCCTATTGAAATAGGTATAAACCTACTTAATTTCTAAAATTACAAGTTTTAAATCTATTGGTATTTTTCGTTAGATTCTACATGACATTGTTGATGATGTTAGATTCCCACGACAAAATTTATTTGATTTTTCGATTGCGAATATAATAAATACATGAGTTCGGCGAACCAAATACACCTCGTTGAGCTGATATATATATTTGATAATGCTTTCTGTGAAATAAGCTCAAATTTATAGTAAATTTGAGATAGCAATTAATATATATAAAAATAATGCTTTTGGTTGGTAAGCACATCACTTTAGACTTCTAATGTTTCTATTCTCTTAAAACATTTTCCAGAAACATTATAAAGTTCGGAAAAAAACTTAAAGTCCTCTTTTATGGGAGTGCAGTCTAGTCCTACGGTACGGATAAATATGTGAGGCTGCGGGCAAAAGCTAGTTTTGAATTAAGAAATTAGAAAGCTTGGAAGTAATATGAAGTAGACGTCACGCCTTGCATCTAGCCTAATTGTTTGTATATATATAAATACTCACCTCTTTTAAAAATTTAAATGCTTCTAATTTAATTGTCCATGTCATTATTTTCTTGAGAATATTTAAAATCCTTATTTTGATCATATAAAGTTGATTATTGACAAAAATAAATAATACGGTTACTGGCTGAAAGAAGAATATTTTTGTATTGAATTTAAACCCGCCATAATTGGCTATTTGACAACATTGAAAATACACTGCAAATTGTGGTCATCCTGTTAGACAATAGCTTAAAAAACCATATTTCACTTAATTTTAAATAAAATAATGTATATTTTTTGCAAAATAAACGAAATAAAATACAACATTTATTTAAAATTTTATCTGTGATGTGAACGCTCTGTGATTGGTTGCAACTCTGGTGACGTCGCACGCAAGTAAACATAGTAGTGAGTGAAAAAAATCAATTTTTCCACTTGAATAATAATCGATTTTCTAAAATCGATTTTTTATAAGAAAAATAATGGATTCTTTTCTTAAAATTGTGCGTAATATGTTTTTCTCTGTAGTAAGAAATTAATATTAACAATTTATTAGGAGTCTTCAGTTTGGCATTAAAGTCACCCATTTCACCGCTGTAGGAAGCCTTGGTACGAGACATAGCTTTCCCTATGTCTTCGTACGTTGGGGCGTACATTTATATAACCTTCAGAGTATATTTTTAAGATAAAGTACGCCACTCGAGCTGATACGCTGCCAACTTCCACAGCGTTGCTTTTTAGTGACTTGTGGATAATAAATCCGAAGCCACCTTGGGATGGTTGGTGTCCTTCTCGGAAGTAGAGTAAGTGACCAGCTAGGGCCATCTTCTCCTCCCCCTGTCTTCGGATATCGGATAGCTCTACGCTATGCCAGTTAATAGTTAATGTGACTTACCTCTTCTTCCAACTCAGCGATAGCGCAGAGAGCGTCCGTGGTACGTCGCCAAAAATAGCTTTTTGTGGTACCCTACCGTAGCCCGGGGATTGTAATGGGTGCCTTCAATGCCAATGTACAATAGTACAAGGACACGGCGAATCGAGGGTAGAATCATTCGGCTATGGGTGCAGGAATCACAGGGGGGCAAATGCTAGTCAACTTTTTCGAGACCCGGGGCCTCTTTTTGATGAATTCATTTTTCCAGAGCAAGTGGACTTGGCGAAGCCCCAATAATGTCACCAGGAATGAGATCGACTTCATTATGACTGATAAGCGCCAAATATTCAGAGATGTCTCTGTGATCAGTAGGTTTAACACCGGTAGTGATCACCGACTGGTAAGAGGCACTCTGAATATAAAAGTTAAAATTGACCGAGCGCGCTTAATGAAGTCGACTCTCCGACCAACTTTAACTTTAACAAAGAGATAAAGAAGCTAATACGGTGCGATATAAGGGGCCCAAATACTCTGGACATTGAAAATGCTATTACGCAGAACAAGGGTATCAGAGTTTTCAACCTGTCACCTGACAAAGCTCAGAACATCACAAACCACCACCGTCACTTCTATGCCAGCGATACTCGCAGAGGTCGAAAGGTATTATGGGGACTTGTATACTCAAAAATCAAGTCCACCTGTGGCCCAGAACGGGGAAGATCCGCGTGCCAGACTAACTCGCCACCATACAGACGAGTTTCCCGACATCGTCGTGGGTGATGCCATTCTCGAGGTTGTGCAAGAGTATGTGTGGGTGACTTATTTCACCACTTATATTCATTTACAATAGAAACAAAACATTACATAAATATAACAATAATTAATATAAAAATCGATTATTTTTCACATCCCTAAAACATAGCTGTTTCGAGAGATTTTATTTGATTTGCTATCTAATTAATTTAGAAGAAAATCTGAAATTCACTTCACGTTTTCGGAGGGTTATTAGTAGGTATGTTGATAAAATATCGAAATATCGATAGTTTGTTTTGATTAATCACACTCCGATATTGATATATTTAAAAATATCGAAAATCCGTCATTTTTTAAAATATCAACATCCCTAGTTATTATCTTGTTTACTTGCATGTGACGTCACACCAGCGCCATTACAGAAATAGCGTTTTTGCCGCGGTTTTGGAGATTTAAACTTTAACATTGATATTTATTAAAATACTGTATATTTTCCTGAAATATCAATGTAGTGTGCTTATTATGTAATAAAGAATAGTTTTAAATCATTATCGAAAATGAGTCAAATAGCCAATTTACGATACAGTAAATGAAATAAAAGAGGTATTTTGTTTGCACAAATGGTACGTCATACAATCTTCCTTCCATGTAATTTACTGACAGTTACGTCTAAAATGTTAATTATTTACCTCGATTGCGTTTGACCACTGTCTCACAGAAAACCAAAGTGTAGTAACAGTAACTATACGAAGCTATTGCGCTTCGTACGGTTAGAATAACACAACAAATTAGTTAATTCAACTGTCAACAGATGGCACTGTTAATTTTTTACCCTTTTTTGGCAAACTCATCATCATCATCATCATCATCAGCCGGTGTCAGTCCACTGTTGGACGTAGGCCTCTCCCAAGATGCGCCACTGAGCCCGATCTTCAGCTCTTCTTTTCCAGTGACAGCCCACCGCTTTGCGTATGTCGTCGCTCCACCTGGTCACAGGACGTCCTACGCTACGTTTGCCGATTCGTGGTCTCCACTCTAGGACAAGTCTACCCCAACGGTTATCAGTCCTGCGGCAGATATGACCGGCCCACTGCCACTTCAACTTGCCAATCCGTTGAGCTATGTCGATAACGTTAGTTCTCTGGCGAATAACTTCGTTCCGGATTCGATCCCGCAGAGAAACACCGAGCATAGCTCTCTCCATAGCTCGTTGAGTGACTTTGAATTGGTGGACCAGTCGAGCTGTGAGTGTCCACGTCTCGGCTCCGTATGTCAACACGGGTAGAACGCACTGGTCAAAGACTTTCGTCTTTAGACACTGCGGTATAGGCGACGAGAAGACTCGACGGAGTTTTCCGAATGCTGCCCAGCCCAGCTGAATTCTTCTCTGGATTTCCTTCTCGAAGTTGTGTTTACCTAGTTGGAGCGTCTGCCCTAGGTAAACATACTGCGTAACAACTTCGAGTGGGATTCCACCTAAGGCAATCGGTTCCGGAACAACGTGCTCGTTGTACATGACTTTGGTTTTATCCAAATTCATCCGGAGACCGATGCGACGAGAAGAATCAGCTAGGCCATTCAACATCCTTTGCAGGTCCTGCAGCGTCTCTGCCATGATAACGATATCAAATTTTTGGCAAGATCAAGATTTGGCAAACTAATAACTTTCAAACATCTTATTATTATTTTTTGTTAATAGCGGCAAACATAGAACATGGAATCGTACTCATATCAAGCACTTCGTGTAACAACGAATATACTGTTTTATTTACTGATTTAGCATACGCATAGCTTCCATATTTAGGTACTGTCATTTCTCACTCTGTTCTGTTCCTTTCCCTGGCATTCCATCTTTGAAAATACATAATTTCGACAGCCTCCGTAGCGCATCGGGCGAGTAGCCCGCTGTGAAACGAGAGGCCATGGGTTCGATTCCCACTCCGAGACAAATGTTTGTGTGACAGACAGATATTTGCTTCACGTCTGGGTGTTGTGGGATCGTAGTTCTTGATACTGTAATATTATGACGGCTGAAGGTGCCGTAATAAAAGAAGTTCTTACACACATACACTCACGCCTGTAATCCCCGAAGGGGTAGGCAGAGGTGTAACTAGTACATCCACTTTTCGCCGAATTTCGGTCCCATAATGAGATAGGGGGCGAGCCTATTGCCATACCGGGCACATTTTCCAGACTCCGGGCTAATACTGAGGAATTTCTAGATAGAAAATCCCAATATCACTTTACCCGACCCGGGGATCGAAACCGAGACCTCAGCACATCAGTCGTAACGCATGCGCAATTACAACTGCGCCACCGAGGGAGTCAAAGACGTTCTTATTTGAACATTATGTATTATTTACTTGTACAGTATGATATATAGAAAGCGCTAAAACATATTACAACTTAAATAATAAATTATTGCTAACTTAAGCAATATGCATCATATGTTGTAGTTAATTATAAAATGTAGCGACAAAGTATGGAATCGGTTAATTCACATACTTCAATACTCACGATACAGGTTTTACCTAGTGTGGGGTCAGAACTATAATAACACAGCATGCCGGCATGATTGTGTTGAGTAGCGAGGGATAGATTATCTCTCGCTACTTGATACTACAACTGGACGGCACTACGCTTGCCATCAGGTGCAGTGTGGTCACTTTGCCGTGTCAGGATAAAAAAAACAAAGAGAGACTGCGATACTGTGAATGTGTGAAAAGTTAGTTGGCTTTATAACCGAGCCAATATCCTATCCTTAGTAGAAAATCTAGAGGGAGATCCATAGGATGGAGAGACGAAGTAAGTGCATGACTGAATGCATATTATCAAGTGATGTCACATATAGAGCGCAGTGGAGGGGTAACAGTAAACTATATGTATGACTGTTGGGTATATTTATTTACATACGAAAATTCTAACTTAAGGCTAATGTAGATCTCTTGTATCTTATTGCTTCGTAGTGGGAAGCGAGGTACCATCAAGCTTTATGATGGTGGACTTCCTTCGCAACACTCTGGAGATGCGAGGCACCAAGTACATGTGCCGAGAGGCCGGTTGCGGCGCGTGCGTCGTGGCTGCGGTCAAAACCAGCGGGGGGAAAGTGCTATCCGTGAACTCGGTAAGGATACCAGTGATAAAATAAAAAAGTTTTTTAATTCATAAAAAGTACAACGACTTCAATAAAAATAAATTATGCGTCCTTATAAAATTTTTGAAGCCCTCGATTTTTCTGAGATCTCACCATCAGATCCTGACTTGGTGCCAATGGGACCACCTGGGAAGAATACCCTTATAAACAAAAAATAATGTCTCTGATCCGTCCAGGCGTCTTCGAGTAATCGGGGAACATACATAAAAAAGCCGACGAATTGAGAATCTCTTCTTTTTTTGAAGTCGTTAAAAATCAATAGCATATCATAGGATATCGTGGACCAGGCAAGGAAATCACAATCGATCAAAACAATGGCTGATCAATGTTTATTAAGTCAATCAATATTTACACTGTATCTTATGTCAAGGCTAAACCACTGAACTTATTTTGATGAGATTCGGAAGGAGAAGTGTATTAAAAAATGAATTAAATTATGAATCATTCATCGAATTAGGGATATCATTTATTTATTTTATACCAAATAAAGATTATAAAATATGTTACAACATTATCGGAAATTCGAAATAGAGAAAGTTAGTTCTGGATCCACTACTGCTGATATCTACTGCTTATCTCGGTTTCCAGTACGACTATTACGCCAGTATAAGTATTTCTTAGAGGAAATTGTGTTTTTAATTATTGTGTAAGATGGAGCTCGCTCCAAAATATTTACAAATCCCAAAATCTCTATTGCACTACATTGAATGGAACGTGAATTAGAAAATTCAACTTTGAAAATAGCTATATAACATATTTTATTTTGGTTGGAACTTGCAAATTTGCGTCGTTTTTTTTTAAATAAATCAATTTATTCATTTAATATCTATTTCTAGTGCGTGGTGCCGGTTCTTTCTTGCAACGGCTGGGAGATAACAACAATAGAAGGGTTGGGGAATAAGAAGGATGGTTACCATGCCCTGCAGAAGTCCTTGTACAAAAACAATGGGTCACAGTGCGGACATTGCTCTCCTGGATTGGTCATGGCTATGTACAGGTAGAGTATCCTCTTTAGTAATTAATTTGGAAAAGAAGTAGGTTATTTTATCGCCTATGTTTGTTATAATTATTATTAGATGTGTTTCGATTTTGAAAACAGGTTTGTTTGATAATATATTCATGGCACGTACTCCTTATACCCAAATACGAATGACAGACTGAATTGAATATTTAATATCACCTCAACTAATAACATGTGTTTGCATCGCAATCTATACTAATATTATAAAGAGGAAAGATTTGTATGTAAGTATGTTTGTAAAGCATTGGCTCAAAAAGTACTAGACTGATTTTAAAATTTCTTTCACCATTTGAATGCTACATTATCACTGATTAATATAGGCTATTTAATTGCAAGATTATGATGTATTTTATACTTTTTCGTTCAAAAATAACTACCACGCGGGCGAAGCCGCGCCCAACAGCTAGTTATATATAATGTTGAAAATTACAGTAGCTGTACTCAAAATTTAAATTTAAGCATTATATTTAAAGCTGAAAATCTAACTTTCCCTTCATTATAAAACACCATAGAAGTCCAAAAAATCCTCCATTATAGTATTGTTCCTGCAGGAATTTAATATATTAAACTTCAAAGTGTTTTAATTCAGGAGCTTTTAGTTTTAGTTAAACTAAGTCCTTCGAAATGCGATTTTGTTGGTTGGACAACAAATCATGAAAAAACAATAATGATTTGTTGTCCGACCAACGTGTATTCCACATCAAACAATATTTAAATGTTAAGAGCATGGTTTCACTCTTAGCCTCTCAGGCAGGGCCCGGCCGAATATGGCCGGACCAAATCAGGCGAAAGTCGCTCTTATTAATAAGCGCTAAAGTCCACTTTCATGTATTTTGTTCCGGTCATATTCGTCCGGGCCAGTCCTGAGAGGTTAGTGTAGATTTTGGTCTTTATGAAAATAAATATTTACAGCTTACTGGAAACTAACAGCGAGCCTACTATGTTGACCGTGGAGAACTCATTCGGCAGTAACATTTGCCGTTGTACTGGCTACAGGCCCATATTGGATGCGTTCAAAGAATTTGCCACAGACTCCCCCACATCAGTTACTGAGATCGAAAACCTGCACATCTGTGAGAAGAGTTCCAGTTCTTGCTGCAAAGGCGCTTGTATCGATGAAGACTGGTGTATGGTGAAGGGAGTAGAAGCGGACGAGAACATAGAGTTAACCCTTGTTGATGGCACACATTGGTACGTGGTCAGCACAGTAAGCGATATATTTACAATTTGGCTTAAAGAAGGAACTGATTCTTACACGCTGGCTGCTGGAAGTACTTCTAAAGGTATTAGGAATTTTGTTTTATATAATTTTTTTTTAATTGGATTAAATAAACTACAAAGCTTTTCATAATTTTTTTACCCTTTCTTCCAGTACCTTACCCATTGTCAGAAATGCCAAAGGTCGTCATCGACATAAATGGTGTTTCCGAACTGAAAGGTTACAAAATGGACCAAAACCTAGAGGTGGGAGCCGGATGTTCTCTCACCGAAATGATGGAGATATTCGAGACTGTCTCTTCTACTGATAATTTCTCTTACTTGAAGAAATTGAATGAGCACATGAACTATGTTGCACATATTCCAGTTAGAAATGTAAGTATCTGCGTTATGGAAATCAATTCAATATTAAATAATGGGTTTTATTACTTAATGGCCATAATTTACTGCCATTGCTTGTTTGATGTTATAAAAATGATCAAAAACTATATATTTACTATTATTGAGTTACTGCAATATCTGGTTTAAAATCGACAGCACAAACATCATTTTTAATATCTTCCATATAAATAGAATTACCTGATGTAAAATCTATGATCTATGATCTGATATTATGGTGCGTGAATGGCACATTACTCTCGAAACTTATCATCTTATTTATTACAGATAGGAACGATTGCTGGAAACCTGTCCATGAAACACACTAACAACAAGTTTTCGTCAGATGTATATTTAATATTTGAAATGGTTGGGGCTGAACTAACTATTCGTACGTATAATAATTTAAACTGGCGCATCCTGATGGTAAGCGCAGTGCCGTCCAGATAGAGTATCAAGTAGCAAGAGACAATATATCCGCCGCTACTCAACACAATCATGCCGGCCTTTTTTTGTCGCGGGGAAAACGTTTTATTACTGCCGCCCGCTCCGGGGGGAATAAGAATAAAACGGTTATACTGGACTAGCCGGTCTTACGACCCAGCATCCCCCTCGCCCGGATGATGGCTATCCGTGCTGCCACTGGGCCGAGTCCCTACCCCCTATATACACCCCACCCGACACTACCAGCTAAAACTCGCGGTGGCCTTTTTCGGCGCTTACAGAGCGATCCTGGGGTATTTTAAGGAGTCCTAGAATTGCTGCCGGAACCGACACTGCGCGGTGCCTTGTACGGGTCCATCTGCATGTGGGGCTTAGTAGCCCCCGTGCACCGAACAACGACAGCGAACGAGGCCTTACCACCCGGCCCGCCACTGCAACCCATCCGAGGCATCGAGAAGGTACCTTGCGGAACAGTGTCCGTGGCGTAACAGACGGCGCGTAGCTATCGGTATAGATAGATAGATTTGATACAAATATTTGTGGCTCGCACAGACGTTGGTGTAAGTGTCGGAATCGGAACGCAACCTCGTATTATGGCTAGCTACTCACTTAGGTATTGCACCTTGAAAGCTACAAACAAAGCCTGCAGGCTGCTGTTTTGTTGGTAACGTGACTTGGGGTCGCCATTACGACGTCGCAGTATAATTTAGTTCGCTGGTGGTAGGATATTCATTTCCATCCGGATAGCGACCACACGTGTGTCGCGTTCCGGGATCAGCAACTGTACATCCGGTTTTTGTCGGGGGCTAGAGTTGGTGTTTGGCCGTATAGCGGCCTTCTGAGTACTCTGACACAAGACCCAGGCCGGCATGATTGTGTTGAGTAGATGGGGATAAATTGTCTCTTGCTACTCAATACTCTAAGTGGACGGCATTGCGCTTACAATTAGGTGAAGTGTGGTCACTTTGCCGTGCTAGAATAAAAAAGTCATGATGATATTATATGTACTAATAGTATACTTTACATATTTTTAGAAAGCCCTTACCTCGGCAAGGAAGTTGTTACAATGGAGGAATTCTTAGAAACATCGATGGTGGGGAAATTGATACTGAATGTATTGCTGCCGCCGCTCTCTGATGAGTATATCATAGAGACTTACAAGGTGTGTGAGTTATTAGAAAATATAAAAAAGTATTACATTGCTGCTTTGCATTGCTTCATTTATGACAGACTAGCTGTTGCCTGCGGCTCCGCCCGCGTGGAAGTTGTCTTATATATCTTGTACTATTTTAAAAACATTTGCTCTTACACAACTATTCTTTGCATAATACAGATATTCGTTCAAACAGGTATAAATTTTGATTAAATGAATCGATTTAAATGAAATCATGACTGACATGACATGTAACATTTTACATCGAGATACACTCTATGCTTTTATTGGCGATTCATTTGTCGTAGTATAGTACTTTGGTCCTGATGCCTTGACAGACAAACAATAATTCCAAAACCATTGTTTTGGGTTCTATATAGATAATATAATACGGTGCAACAAACATTCTTCAAAAATATTTAATGTACAGACAAAGTGCCTCTTCAGCTTTATCTTAATATATATAATTCTACTATACCTGTGTATGTCACTGAACTCCTCCTACACGGCTGGACCGATTTGAATGATTTTTTTTGTATGCGTTTGGGTGGCGCCCTGGATGGTTTAGATTCACAAATTAGCCCGGCAGATGGCGCTGCACTCGGTGTGGCGCTGCTTTTACGGGCAGTACGACGTCTGCACGGTCCGCTAGTTATAGTATAGATAGATATCAATCGAAACTACGAGTTTTGAAGATCCAGTATATCTTTACCCTAGGTAATGAGCCGCTATCAAGCCGTCCACGCCATCGTTAACGCCGCCTTCATGTATAAAGTGTCATGTGACAATGTGGTTGCCGATGCCAGGATTGTGTACGGTAGCATCACACCTGATTTCAATCGGGCTTATGAAACGGAGAAATATTTGGTGGGGAAATCGCTTTTCACCAATGAAACGGTGCAAGGTGCTCTTGCGGTCTTGGATGACGAGTTGAAGCCGACTGAGAGTCCACCGGAGCCGTCCGCTGCTTTGAGAAAGAAACTGGCTATGAGACTATTCTACAAGGTAAGACACATGCTGATTTTGAACCATACACAATTAACAGTTAGCAATCGATAAAATCCGTGCGTCCGTAAATGCGTGGAACAGCGGAGCCTGGTTGGTTGCGGTACGGACTGTCAAGACGAAAGTCGTAGGTTCGAAACCCAAATGCAAATGGTATGGTATGTGAAGTCTACCAAACCGCAGTAGGCAAGCGTGGTGGATTAAGCCCTTACCCCTCTCATTAGTAGAGGAGGCCCGTGCGCAGCAATAGGATAATGTTTGATACAGTGCTAGTATTATTATTATAATCGATAAAATGTACATTATAGCGGTGTTAGTTTGTAAACTCCATTTACGAAATCCTTGAAGGGTATTTGAATACAATGAAACAATTTCTTTTTTAATCAGTATATTGTAGCCCATATTCAAGAACGATAATAGATGAAATAAGATTGGTTAGTTTTTGATTGGCGCTACAAATTAACAAATATCGAACACAGTATCTACTAACTGAATTCGAGTATGTCAAAATTACGAAATCCACGCATAACAAAGAGTGATTTGCATACCATTAACCAGTAAGTAGGCTATGCCATAATAACAATCTGCTATAATTTGTTTATTTATAGACTGTAGTGCCAATTAATTATTGTACAACACAGCTCGCTGTTCTTTGTCATTTTATTTACTCCTTTATTTATCTATATTATATTATAGGTATATATAACGCTGATGATTGTAAGGGTACTTTTTAATACAATCATTTATTCAAAGACTTCCGGCTTAATCTACTCTACCTTAAATTTTAATTAAAATATCGGGGGTCACTTATAGCCTCATAGAGTTGTATATATATACAGTTGTATTATCAGTGCACTTCTTCAGAGCAATATTTATTTCTGAGGGAGTACGTACACCCAGGGTGATAGGTGGTTAATATGTTATATTATAAAATATCAACTCTGAAGTAGCCGGGGCTAGTACAACTGGTAGGCAGCGGCTTTGTTGTGCCCTGGCATTGCAGAAGTCTATAGGCGGCGGTGACTACTTACCATCAGGTGGCCCGTCTGCTCGTCTGCCTATCGAGGCACTAAAAAAAAAGAACACATTGGTTTGTTTTAAATAAGTGTTTTTTCAGGGTATCCTATCTTTGTGTCCATCGACCACAGTACATCCTCGGTACTTATCGGGAGCGACGAAACTACACGACACGCGTCCCGTGTCAACTGCCACGCGGTCGTACCCTACTGACAAGACTTTGTACCCGCTTAACGAGCCGATCATGAAAATTGAAGGTTTGGTAAGTGATAGTTGTGCAATAAATGTTAACTTTAAAACCAATAAGATGAGCACCACAGCGGTGAGTGTTAGAGTGGACATGTTGTATTTCTGTTTCGGTTTTTGCAAGTGGCACCATCCCTTCACATGGTAATATCTTGTATGACTCCTTCCAAACCAAAGCTGTGTGTTGTTTACTTATAACTTAATTCTATGGTTTAATTCCATTTCGTCAGATTATAACTTATAATTCAAAGACTTCTGGCTTAATCTACTCCAAATTTAATTTTAATGAAAATATCGGGGTCACTTATAGACTCATAGAGTTATAGACACAGTGAAGAAATATTTCATAAAAAGGAACGCATCTACGATAGCGGGGGCAGTTTATACGAGACTAGCGGGAGTCAAGCTCAGTTTTATTCGTGATTGCTAAAATGATGTATGTACTTAAATTCCACTGTGTTTCTACAACAGATCCAATGTTCCGGAGAAGCGCAGTACACTGATGACATCCCTAAACTTCATAACGAAGTGTACGCGTCTTTGGTTCTTAGCACGGTAGCTGTCGGAGAGATTGTATCCATTGACCCTACTCCAGCGCTGGTAAGGCACAATAATTTTATTATATAACTTAATGTTTCGAATTAAATAAAAACTTCGTGATAGTGTACATGACATATAAATTTTTGAATTATGACATAATATAGCGGTTGCACTTTTTTAAATCCTGGTACGGCAACGTGACCACACTGCACACTCAACAAATAACTAAATGACGAAGCGCAATGAAACTCACGTATAACGAGACTGGTGTTTTTATTCGGACGGTAGACAGAGATCGGAGATGGTCGGACTACCCACACGTTATTGATATTACGCCGTACATATAATTATATATTGTTGGCAAGCATGATCATCGGTATATACCACACATGATGGTAAGCGCAGTGCTGTCCAATTAGAGTAGCGAGAGACAATCTATCCCCCCCTATTCAACACAATCATGCCGGCCTGCTTCTTCACACTACGCCATGGGCAAGAACGTGAAGAAGCGGTCGAAAGTCTAGTGTCAGAGTACTTAGAAGGCCGCAAAACAGCCAAATATTGTACGCCAAATCTAGACCCTGCTGCTGCTTGCTGGTGGTAGGATATTCGTATCCGCCCGGATAGCGACCACCGTACACAGGGCGAAAAACCCACCATAGTGGCACACGCAAGTGTGTCGCGTTCCGGGATCAGCCAGTGTACATCCGGTTTTTGTCGGGGGTCTGGAGTTGGGGTACAATGGCCATTTTGCGGCCTTCTTAGTACTCTGACACTAGACCCTCGACCCCTTCTTCACCTTCTTGCTTATGGCGTAGTGTGAAGAGGCAGGCCGGCATGAGTGTGTTGAGTAGTGGGGGATAGATCGTCTCTCGCTACTCAGTACTCTATTTGGACCGCACTGCGCTTACCATCAGGTACAGTGCGGTCACTTTGCCGTGCCAGGATAAAAAAAAAGACCCCCGACAAAAACCCGATATACACTGGCTGAACCCGGAACACGACACACTTGCGTGTGCCACTATTTTTATTTTATTTTTATTTAGTATGGAAAACAAACAGTTTCTTAAATCTGTAAATATAACAATTTAGTTTACATATTACCATTTACAAGTTTTCGCATGTTACTAAAGATAATGAATGCTTGTTAATTTAATTATATACATTAGTAAATATGTAATTTAATATTAAACAATATAAAAGCAGGAACTATGATAATAACAGTCATTGAACCGATCCAAACCAGTGATTTCTTAAAATATGCTTAAAAGTGCGCGAACTCGTGTTAAATATGTCCAATTCAGGGAAATCAACGAGTTCGTTGATAAAATACGAAGTTCGAATAAAGAAAGAACCTTTTTTGTAGTTGGTGGCACTTTGAGGAGTGTGTAGAGGAAAATGTCGTCGAACTGTTTTCGTGGGTACCCGCAGCAGTACCATAGAAAGAAGTCGAGGAGAGTCGATTTTGCTTTGAGCTAATTTCACCAAAAAAGAGATGTCTGCTAATTTCCTTCTCTCTCGTAATGGTAGCAAATGGTGTCTTTTACATCTCATCTCATAATCTTTGTCATGTCTTCCACACTTATACTCCAAGAGCCTCACAAACTTCCGCTGTATTAGTTCTAACCTATGTATGTAAGTGGTATATTGAGGGTTCCAAATTTGAGAGCAATAGGAGCTCGAGGATGCTGCGGACATATGAACAATATAGAACTTTAATGGTTTTTATATTAGTGAATTGAAAGCAGGATCGCATAACAAAACCTAAGGACTTATTGGCTTTACTGGAGATGTAGTCTATATGTTTCTCATAAGTTAGTTTGGAATCGTGTATTACCCCCAGATCTCTAATTTCTTCTACTTGTTTGAGTACAATCCCCTTGAGAGTATAACTAAGTTTGTAACATTAGGTTTGCGAGTGAAGGTTATGGTATAGCATTTATCAATATTAAGGTCCAATTTATTTTCGTAGCAATACAACTCAAATCTTTTAAGGTCTTGTTGCAAAAGCAGACAATCTTCAAGCGAGTGTATTTGTTTATAAATTTTAATATCATCAGCGTAAAGTAAAAAGCTTGAATTTAAAACGCAAGAGTTGACATCGTTGATAAAAATATTAAATAGTAAAGGTAGTAGAGATCCTTGAGGAACACCTGAAGGTACAGTATGCCAAATAGATGTGTACCCACTAACTGTGACAGCCTGCGACCGATTTTCAATGTAGGAGGTAAACCATCTTAGTAAATTACCATGAATTCCCGCGATTAATAACTTCTGCAGTAATAATTGATGATCAATACGATCAAAAGCTTTACTATAATCGGTGAAAGCAGAATCTACTCGTCCCCCCGAAACCATACTTGATGTTACAAATTCAATAAATGAAAGTAGATTGGTTGTAGTCGATCGGGTTTCGAGAAATCCATGTTGTTCCGGGATAAATGTACTGTAAACTTGAGTATAAACAATTTTCTCGAAGATTTTAGCAAAAATGCATAATTTTGAAATAGGTCTATAATTTTTTATTTCACACTTACTGCCAGTTTTGTGTATAGGGGTTATATGTGCGGAATTCCAAATTTTAGGTACAATACCTTCATTAATGGAGCGCTGAAATAGTATGGTGAGCGGTTTGATTAGGTTGCGAGCGCATTTAACTATAAAGAGTGGAGGTATGTGATCTGGTCCAGCTCCTTTTGTCAGATCGAGCGACTTGAGCAATTTATAAAAGTTGTCTACATTAATTTCTATATCTCCAATAGAACACGCATCATTTAATGAAAGTGTTGTATGAGTCTCTGATGACGTGTTAGCACCACAGTAAGAAGACGAGGGAAGAAACGTTGAATGGAAGTATGTGGCAAAAAGATTAACTATTCCTTCACCTGTGTCAACTGAGTGCCCTCCGTAGTTGAGAGTAGAAGGGAGTGAATTTGTGCTTTTTTTATTATTTTTAATAAATGTCCAAAACATTTTTGGATTTTTCACTATAGAATCCTCAATATTGTTAATATGCGCACAGTAACATTTCTTCTCAATTAATTTAGCTCTTTTACGCAGTAAGGTAAATGTATTATAGTCGTGAGTGTTTCCATACGTCATATATTTTTTATGAAATTTGAATTTTTCTTTAAGGATTTTTTTCAAGCTAGAGTTATACCAAGGTGGAAAACTTGTGGAATCAACAAGTTTTTGGGGCACGTATGTGTCTCTAAGCTCGTAAATAAAAGTATAGAAATAATTAATAGTCTCCTCTAACGAATTATTGTACATATACTCCTCCCACTTTTTTTCACTTAATAAATTATTGAGTTTGTCATAATCTCCTGAGCTTTAAAAATATTTTTTTCTTGAAATGTGTTTTAAAAATTCAAATTAAAAATTTGTGATGGGCGTCTTCGGGAATTAACGGGTCATCACAGGCTGTCACGGTCGTATTAACATTACACAGTACTAAGTCTAACAATCGATTGTTTACATTTCGACAGAAATTAAATTGGGTTAAATTACATTCACAAAGGCAATCAGCGAAATATGTCTGGGTCTCTCCCATGGTACCAAAGGGCTTCGAACCATGTCCGTCATCAATCCAATCTACGTTACTCATATTAAAATCTCCAGTTATTAAAAATAAGTCATTAGGGCAGGTATTAACAATATTTGACAGCTTGTGAGTAAAATTGCGTAATTGAGCGTTGTAGGAGTTGCCAAGTTTCTGACTACAGAGGTAAACTACGCAAATATGCAGTCGTGATAAATTGCGGTCTTTACGCTTAAGGGTTACAGTGACCCAAAGGTTTTCGGCCGATGAAGCCCAATCGGATCGTTCAATAGCTGAATGTTCACGGCCTTTCTTGTGTGTCTGCGTAGCTCCTATCTCGACGCCAAATTATGTACCTATCGTCAAAAAGCTCACCATTGTTGATTCCGCTAAGAAGCCAGGTTTCCGTCAACGAGACTATATCATAAGAATTAAGCAATAAATTACGTTTAAATGAATGTGTCTTTGTACGCAGTCCTCGAGTATTCTGATAATATACACTAAGTGAAGACATTATCCATAGCAAGGTAATATCTATGTAGAAAACAGGAATAAAGCATAAAAGCGGTTCGGCAATAAAGTAAGCAGAAATAAATTGTAATACTGTATCGATCATAATTAATGTAATAGTCAAACTCAAATCTCATCATTAACTTAAAGACAGGTACTTTATACGTGATGGCAATAAAAAATAATTTTATATATCTAAAATCTGATGATAAGCAATTAGCAACACAAAGAAATAAAAACTGGGGTATATTTAAAACTGTTCGAGCGACTGCCGCAAGCAAAAATCGACTCCGCATACAAAAAGCGCAAGTAATAATAAGCTCTATGGCGCAGCTAGCGCGTGCGCGTAAAATTAAAAGCCGTATGAATAACCAGTAACTTACTTGCTTTAAATGTTTGACTATTCTGTAGTGACTCAAGCGGCTGCCCAACGAACAATAGACACTGGAATTCGATATGGTTCTCAAACTGTGTACAATAATAATTGTTGTATATAAAAATAAAAATATTTGCATTATGAGAGAGTAACGATTTATGTAATTTTTTTCAGATCTTCTTCGCATTTGGTAAAAAATGGCGGCGATTTTCTTGCCATTATTTTACAATGTTTCACCCAGATGAACTGGAATCCCTTTTCGTTGGCTAAAGTCCTAGCTTTGCTAAGAAGAATTTTGTTCGATGGCGTAAGATGGTCATTCACATAAAAACTGTCTTTCATCGGAAAGCCTAGGTCTGATAAATTAAGAAGCTTATTTTTCCGGGACGAGGCAATAAATTCTTCTTTTGTATAGCGACTGTTAAATGCTATAACTATGGGTTTTTCTGAGTTGGGTAATCGAGTAGGTATTCGTGCAATATAATTTATTTCCTGTTTATTAACAGGAAAATCTGATAACTTTCCGATTTTCTCAGCAATTTCGTACAAGTTTTCATTATTTTTTTGCGGGATGCCTCGAATTTCTACGTTGTTAGCTCTGGACCATTGATCTCTAGCCTGCATTTGTTGATTAAGCATGCTGAGTTCCTTCTTTAGCGAAGCAACATCCGATACAATCTTCTCCGCTTTTACAACCCTGGATTCTAAGGTCTTAACTTTATTTGAAAAATTGTTAATAAGCTCATGTGCCATCTCTAGAGATTCTTTAAGGCCAGTTAACTCACTTTTCATCAGTTTTACATCTGCTGCTAATGAGGCTAATGGTTGAAGTTCTAAGGAAATTTTACTAAGTTGATCTTCGATTTTGTCTAGATGGCTGGGCTGAGATAATGTTGCGTCCATTGCCGGAGATGGAGTAGACTTGCAGTAACGGCAACGCCAACTATTTTTTCTGTCCCCAAGTTTGCGATAGCCAGTCTCGGTTACACCGGAGCATGGGAAATCGTAGTGGCGTTTGCAATTGCTGCAAGTCGGCCCTTCGGTATGTTGTGAACCCACAGCTGACACAGGTGAACATCACGTTAATTAAGATTGAGAAACACTGGTAGGTTTTAAATCAGAAACAAGCAAGCGTCTGCACTCTGTCAATGCCGAAAGGCGACTGATGGCAGGTTTTACACCCTGTGTATGGTGGTCGCTATCCGGGCGGACATGAATATCCTACCACCAGCAATTAATTGGTAATAAGTTTCAATTTAGTTGCATATAATGACATATCAGAGTACCTATTTTGTATAATAACTAAGTATGAGTGCATCGTCGGGGTAGGTGAAGTGTAAAAGATATACTCTCGTTTCAACAAAATATGTAAAATACAATACACGTTTTAACAATTTATAATGTTACAATTAGAAATGCGGAAGCTTAAGGAAACTGAGCCTAGGCGCTCGTCCACCCCGGAAGATGGTTACAAAGGCAAACTGCCGGTATGGCGGTATGCCGGTCGCGGTCACAATCAAATATCAAAATTATCTGTATATATAAAAGAAGAAACTGACTGACTGATCGATCAACGCACAGCCTAAACTGGCTGGCTGGGATTAGAGACTTGAAATTTTGACAGTAAATACCTTTTATGACGTAAGCAAGGAAAGGTTTTTGGGGATAAAGGTGGTATCTAAGGGGGTAAAATAGGGGATCAAAGTTAAATTCATGAAAATTTGTATTTAGCCTTTTAGTTAAAAATAAAAAATATGTATTTCCGGATTTTAGGAAATTCCACCCCTAAGGGAGTAAAATGGGGGATGAAAGTTTGTATGAAAATCTGTAATTTTTGAGGCTAAACGCATGAAAATTTATATTTTTTATTGTATACTTTATCTTCGAAACATGACCTCCACGCGAGCGGAGCCGCGAGCAACAGCTAGTTGTCACATAAAAATAAATGTTAGTAATATTTTTCACAGGAAGTAGAAGGCGTGATAGCATTCTTCTCTGCTAAAGACATACCCTGCCAAAATACATTTACACCAGATGACTTGCCGCTCTACGGTTACTCAGAAGAAGTTTTTTGCAGTGGTGAGGTTAAGTACTGCCATCAGCCGATCGGTATGATCGTCGCTAAGACCCAAGCTATAGCTGATTCCGCTGCTCTTTTGGTAACGGCTAAATATAAAAATGTCAAGACTCCAGTCCTAGACGTGGAAGTCGCGAAAGACGATACAACAAGAAGTACCTTATATATGTCAGCTGATGCAACAGAAAAAGGGACTGATATTACAAATGTTATAAATCACACCGAAGTGTTGTACGGGCAATATCATTTCCCTACAGAGACTATAGTTTGCCTCACAAAGCCTACTGAGGAAGGATTAGAAATTAATGTCACTACGCAGTGGGTTAATGGGGTTCAGCTTGTAGTTTCTCGAGCATTGAACATCGATGAGAGCAGGTATTATGTTTTTAAAGTCTATTTTACTCTGAACTTCATATTTCTGAATAAAAAACGAACGATGGGCAAAAGTGCTTATTGATCAGCCAAAATCTAAGGCTTACATTTTGGTTTGGATTTAACATCATATTGATCTGGGCACCGATTTATAACATTGTGTTCATCACACATCACAACATCTTTTTAAATTTCCAACAAATTTGATTTTGACATTTTTCCGTGTCTGTAACGTCAAGATATTTATTTTGGGCAGACGGAAAATACAAGTTCTTAGAATTCCAAATTAAAAAAAGAAGAAGAAGTTCTTAGAATGTATTTTATACATGAGTTAATTATGTTGTAGGTTTTAACTTCTTTATTTTATCTTTCAGGATAGATGTGAGTGTGCGGCGAGTGGGTGGTTCCTATGGTTTAAAATTATCTCGTAGTGGCCTCGCTGCTGTAGCCTGCAGTCTTGTTACCCACAAACTCAACCAACCATGTAGAATGGTCCAGCCTATGTCCATAAATATGAAGGCTTTCGGGAAAAGATGCCCGAGTTATGCTGATTACAAGGTCAGTAGTTTGTTGTGTGGATCATAAAAATGTTTCTTTTAACAATTATTTTGATAAAAAATTTCCTTTCTAAGGTATCAGTAAACAGCACGGGTACCATTCAACACGCAGATATGTCCTTTTATGAGGACCATGGATACGCTGTCAATGAAGACTTCATCGCTCTCTCCTACGACGCTATCAACAACTGTTACAATCTAGATAGGATGACGTACAAACTTTATAACGTGCTCACTGACACCGCAAAAAATACGTGGTGTAGGGCTCCAGGTATTATTTTATTTTATAACTATCTAGATAATAGAGATATCTGTTTATGACTCCTAAGATCGAAACCTTAATAAAACAATGGTAAATTATACACTGGTCAACAATAGTTTTATGCCTTGGCAGTAAAAATAGTTTCGGATAGTCTACAATTTGCGGAGTTATTTATTATGTTTATACAAGCTTTTTTTTAAAATATCATTAATCTTTTTATATGATTTAATTGTATAAAAGTAAAAAAACAGTGAAACTATGCTAGACTTCAGAAAAAACGAGGTTTTGTTGTGTGAAAGTTTAGGAACAATCTCCTTGTAAGGGCCAACAGTAATCTGACATCATGTTTTTGTTTTGTCTATCCGTATCCCATTTCTCTCTCATATTTAGATCCTTGAAGTTTTCTCATTATTCCTTGCTGTAATTTTCCAGATCATCAGGAAACCCATGCAGTTAACTATGAAGAAAGTGGAATTTTATGCTCATATTTGTTCTCAAAGTCCTGAAGCTTTGAATGTCTTTTGACAATATATTTATACTTCAACACTTTATGGTTACCTTACAAATGTACTACTGAAACAAAAATTTCTATAATAGTCATAACTGTTTTAAGTTTGCATCATCATTCATTAATGTCCGAATTTAAGCACCGTTAAAAAATTTCAAATATCTTTAAAACATTCTCTTTCTATCTCCATTTATTGAACTGTTTCATCATACTCAATTTAATATTGAGTGGCGGTTTTCAATAATCCAATTAATTAAATTATCCAATATATTCGTAAACTATATATTTTAGGTAATAATAATCCGCAACAATACTTAGTTCAAATGATGTTTTTCACTCTTTTGATGACCTGTGCTGTGGTTTTAACCTAAGTGATGTTTTGCAGGTACTTTGGAACTAATCGGCAATACGGAATTAGTGATGGATCGAATTGCTTACGAACTAGAGTTGGATCCAGTTGCAGTTCGTCTTGCCAACATTGATACTACTGAGCACAGTACTGTTAAAGAACTCTATGAAACATTGAACGAACAGGCTGATTATGCGAATAGGCGTACAGAGGTGGATACATTCAACACGAATAACAGATGGAAAAAGCGTGGTTTGAGATACAGTTTTATGAGATGGACTCCCATTAGTGCTGGTATAATGGAGGTCTCTGTCACCGTCTTCCAAGGGGATGGCTCCGTATGTATCCAACATGGTGGTATAGAAATGGGGCAAGGCATTAATACAAAAGCTGCTCAGGTTTGCGCTTATATCTTAAAAGTGCCTATTGAGAAAGTCCAAGTTAAATCTTGTACCTCCAATGCAGCAGCTAATTGTTTCCCGACTGGAGGCAGTGTTGCCTCTCAGAATGTATGCGATGCAGTTGTAAAATGCTGTGAAGAAATATTAAAGAATATGGAATCATCCAAGGAATCATTAGATAATCCGACATGGGAAGAATGGGTAGCTGCAGCTTTTACAGCAAATGTACAACTCCACGCCATCGCGATATGCTCGGCCACCAATTTCGAGACTTATAATGCATATGGAGTAACACTGGCCGAAGTAGAGATCGATATATTGACCGGTGAGCTGGAGATAAGGAGAGTGGATTTGATCGAGGATGTGGGGCAAAGTGTGAGCCCGGAAATCGATATAGGACAGGTAATATTTTTATATTAAATTACAACAATACTACTAAGAAAACTAATGTCTATAAAATTAAATAATCTAGAAAATATTTTTAACCATTTCATTGTTTAATATTGAATTTTCGAAATGTTATTGCCCGAATATTACTCCTGATTGGTTCATATTTTATTAGACTATAAGACTCAAAAAGTGTCCTCCACCGTCACAGCACGCAGGATAGTGAAGGAGAATTCCATTATTTTCTATATTTATTATTCCTTTTAATGATGTTTGTTTTTTGCGACGTATGAGTTTCTGCATTGAAGATGTTTATTTTGATACTAATGATAAATCTTCATGGGCAGTGGAGATTACTTACTAACACATGATCCACTACTTAGTTGGTTGGGGTTTTGCTATCAACATTTTATTCAAAGTAGTGGTTTAACCTTTAATGTACCACTTTTTGCTATTTTCGCTCTAGGTGGAAGGCGCGTTCATGATGGCTATTGGTTATTGGACCTGTGAACATTTAGTGTACGAGGATACAGGAGCTCTGCTAACTAATAGAGCATGGACCTACCCTGTGCCCCAGTGCCGGGATATTCCGCAAGACATGCGTATTACCTTCAGGAGCAACTCTTACAGTAACACTTCTGCACTGGGATCTAAATGTACGTTATTAAATTACAGTTACAGACTGCCTCAGTGACGCAGTTGTGCTTGCGCATGCGTTTACGACTGCTGTGCTGAGGTCTTGGGTTCGATCCGCTGTTCGAGTAAAGGGATATTTGGTTTTTCTATCTAGAAATTCTCAGTATTAGCTAATACTGAGAAACAAATTCCAGACTCGGGAGTCTGGGATTTGTGCCCAGTATGGGATAGGCTCGCCCCCTGTCACATTATGGGACCGAAATTAATTCGCCGAAAAGTGTGTTCTGGTTGCACCTGTGCCTACCCCTTCGGGGCCTATTGTCGTAGGTTTATGTGAAATTACTGCTAACACCAATGATAAGTGGTTTTTATCGTTGTCTAAGAAAATCGAGCTGATACTTATTATTCTGAAATCTTTAGGTGTTGGTGAACCGCCAGCGTGCATGGCAGTTGCCGTACCACTCGCTATAAGAGAAGCACTAGTCTCAGCCAGGAAGGAAAATGGTATCGACAGTAAAACGTGGTTCGACATAAGTAAGTTTTTAACCGACTTCAAAAAAAGGAGGAGGTTAACAATTCGTCGGAATCTTTTTTTTAATGTATGTTTCCCGATTACTCGAAGACGCCTGGACCGATTCGAGAAATATTTTTTTTGTTTAAAAGGGTATATTTCCCAGGTGGTCTTATTAGCACCAAGTCAGGATCTGATGATGAGATCTCAGAAAAACCAAGGACAACTCTCAAATTTTATAGTGACGCATAATTTGTTTTTATTGAAGTCGGTGTACTTTTTATGAATAAAAAAACTTTTACTTATAAGCGATTTATTTTTTTAATACTAATGCTTGTCTGTAATATTTCAGAGGGGCCATACAGCGTTGCTCACATCGGCGAAATGACTGAAACTACGACCGAAAATATGGTCCTCTACTGATCTATTGCTTTCGAACCAAATTCCACGTGAAATTTTAATGACAATATTATTACTATACATTTTTTGTTATATCCTTTTTTGTTGGTCATAGCACATGCCCTTGCGCATGGGCTCTTTTGTTATGTTATTGTTGGTTTTATTGAATTTAATAAATGGTGGAGTTATATTTTGCGTATTTTTATTGAAATTGTAATCATTTTATTAGGTCCACGTGAAGTCAAATTTAAAACCTAGGTAGAAAAATTGAGTCTTTTCAAGTGGATTTCTCGAGTCGTCAGTAAAAGATAGAAAATCTTGTGCCCTTGAAGTTGTAAATGAGATCACTTTTAATCCCGGTTGTTACAACTGCATCCAGTGAGATTAACTAACAGAATGATAACTTGCCAAGCAAGGCAGTACTAGAAGTGTCAATACTAGAGTATTGACACCTTTGATTTTGGGTCTTAACTATTTGCTTTGGATTATATCATGTCCTTTTTTTAGTGCCTCGATAGACAGACGGGCCACGTAATGGTAAGCAGTCACCGCCGCCAATAGACTTTTGCAATGCCAGGCCACAGCAAAGCCGCTGCCTACCGTCCTTTCTAGGTTGATGCGCTCACACTAGCAATAATCCGATAGCCGTCTTCAACAAAACAAATACCAATACTTCATCACACACTTTGATCTGCAGATGGTTTTAACTCAAGGAATTGTTTTGGAGCAGATAATATAAAAAAATAAACTAGCTCCTGACGTTGAGCAATAGCAATTATGACAGTAGGCGATAAACAATGTGCAGCAGTCTGTAAAGATTAATTTGAAAATTATCTAGGAGACATTTCGTCATTAAAATCTGGTAGAAGACTTCCTCTCACCCACGAACGTATTTTTGCTAATTCTATAAACTAGGATGGGTTGTGGATGTATCGTTATAGTCTTTAGTTATTTGTGGTTTTGACTCAGTCGTTAAGTAAAACAGTTTCGTTTCCAGCTTAGCTCTATCTAGAGAAGGGTAGAGATGGTAACCGGTTCGCTATAAATCCTACCACCAGCAAAATATATTATTATTTATAATATGGTTTTTTTTATGAAAAAAAGGGGGCAAATGGGCAGGAGGCTCACCTGATGGAAAGTGATCGTTTGCGATCGATCGTGATGCGTTGCCAGTCTTTCAGGAAAGAACATGCTCTCTTCTTAAAGGTTCCCAGGTCGTAACGGTTCGGAGAGACCGCCGGCGACAGCTGGTGTTGTGCGAGGCAGAAAATTCCGTAAAAATCGCGCTGTTGTGGAACGCTAGACATCGAGGTGGTGCGGATGGAATTTTATGTTTTGGCGCGATGTCCGATGGTGAAATTCAGCGGCCGGGATCAATCCAAACAATTCCTCGGAACATTCCCCATGATAAATGCGGTAGAAGATGCAGAGTGATCCAACATCTCTACGCAGAGCCAATGGATCAAGCCGATCGGAAAGAGTTTGATCGTCGATAACCCGAGCTGCCCTACGTTGAATGCGGTCAAATGGAAGTAGCTGGTACTGGAGTGCTCCCGCCCAGAGATGAGAACAGTACTCCATGTGGGGCCGAATTTGCGCCTTGTAGAAATTTAGGCGTTGACCCGACGTGAAGTACTGTCTCGCCTTGCTGAGCACACCAAGCTTCTTTGAGGCCAATTTGGCTTTACCTTCCAATTGACCGCGGAACTGGACGTTGCTCGAAATGTCGACGCCAAGTATTCCGATACTGGGTGTGGCCGAAAGGGGAGTGTTCTCAAAATGAGGTGTTACGACAAATGGTGACTTTTTAGCGGTTAACGCGCAGACTAGTGTCTTTTTGGGGTTGAATTGGACTAAATTTAGTCGACCCCAGTCCGAGACTTTGGTTAACGACGACGACCTTGATGCTCCGATCTGCCAAAAAGCTGGTGATCCAGTTGCATAATTTCTCGGGAAGCCCATAGGGAGGTAGCTTCGAAAGAAGTGCCTTGTGCCATACCCGATCAAAGGCCTTCGCTATGTCCAGACTGGCTGAAAGGGCCTCCCTCTTGGTCTCAACTGCTTCTGCCCATCTATGAGTTAGGTAAACTAGAAGATCACCCGCTGAGCGACCCCGACGAAAGCCATACTGGCGGTCGCTAATCAGCCGATGCTCCTCTAGGTATCGCAGGACCTGGCAGTTTATAACGGACTTCATTATCTTGGAGAACAAGGAGGTGATGGCTATAGGCCTGTAATTGGACGGATCCGAGCGGATGCCTTTTTTAGGGATCCGGTGCACTAAAGCGGCCTTCCAGGATTTCGGGAATACGCCTAATGTATAGGAGTGCCGGAAAAGACGCGTTAAAACCGTTGTCAACTCCGGAGCACATGTCTGCAACACGATCGGAGGGATGCCATCGGGCCCACTCGACTTATGAATTTCCAAGGAAAGATTCCTTCGCAGCATGGGCCAGCGAGTCATCCTCCGTGTGCAGGGGTGGAAAAGACGGCTGACAGAAATTCCCTAAGATAGCCTTTGCGAGAGACCAAAACGCACGTGTTCCCGACGGGAGACGCGCCAGTCTCTCGCCAATTCTGCCAATGTGCTCCGACTTCGCCTTAGCAATAACGCTTTTGAAGGACCTAGAGGCAAAGTTATACTCCTTTTTAAATGTGCCGGTATTTACATCACTAGACGCCGACGACAGCGTCAGGCGCCAGGCGTCTTCGAGTAATCGGGTAACATACATTAAAAAAAAGATTCCGAAGAATTGTTAACCTCCTCCTTTTTTGAAGTCGGTTAAAAAACCAGCCATAGTGACACATGTAAGTGTGCCGCGTTCCGAGATCAGCCAGTGCACATCCAGTTTTTGTCGGGGGTCTAGAGTTTGGTTATAATGATTGGTCGTTTTGTGGCCTTCTGTATACTCTGACACTAGAGCCTCGACCGCTTTCTCACTTTCTTGCCCATGGCGTACTGTGAAGAAGCAGGCCGGCATGATTGTGTAAAGTAGGGGGGATAGATTGTCTCTCGCTACTAGAGAAATAGAGTATCGACTCTAATTGGACGGCACAGCGCTTACTATCAGGTGCAGTGTAGTCACTTTGCCGTGCCAGAATAAAAAAAACATTGTTACAAAACAGTTTCGTATTTATAAGTTGTACGAAATTTATAATTCATCTGTCGCGCTGCTATGCACACATACAAGCCACGTTCTTAAACATGTGAGGACTATATTTTGTTTGCGAGTCGTCTGAATGTAGGCGAGTCTTTAGTTATCTACTGGTGTTCAATTATAGCGATGGAAGCAATATTGGGACGGAATGCGGTCATTCTTTGCGTCCTACCCATGGGGGCAGATTTGCTTCTCGCCGGATGATCCTGACGTCGTTGCTGACTCTGTCACCGATGTGGTGCTTCAGGGTATGGAACTCTTTATTCCGTTCACTGCAGTGCCCATCGGTGGCAAGTCCCAGCCTTGGTTTGGTCGTTCCTGCAAGACGGCTTCACGCCGAAAGCGGGAATGCTACCAAGCCTGGGCTGTCGCATCGGCGTCTAGTGATGTAAATACCAGCGCATTTAAAAAGGAGTATAACTCTGCCTCTAGGTCCTTCAAAAGTGTTATTGCTAAAGCGAAGTCGGAGCACATTGGCAGAATTGGCGAGAGACTGGCGCGTCTCCCGTCAGGAACACGTGCGTTTTGGTCACTCGCCAAGGCTGCCTTAGGGAATTTCTGTAAGCCGTCTTTTCCACCCCTGCACACGGAGGATGACTCGTTGGCCCATACCGCGAAGGTGAAAGCCGATCTTCTGGGCTCTCTCTTCGCGTCCAATTCGACTCTGGATGACCAAGGAAATTCACCACCGACAATCCCGCGGTGCGACAGTACGATGCTTGAAGTTAAGTTCAGGCAAAGTGCAGTTCGCAAAGCACTTCTTTCCTTGGACATTCATAAGTCGAATGGGCCCGATGGCATCCCTCCGATCGTGTTGCAGGCATGTGCTCCGGAGTTGGCACCGGTTCTAACGCGTCTTTTCCGGCACTCCTATGCATTAGGCGTAGTCCCGAAATCCTGGAAGGCTGCTTTAGTTTACCCGATCCCTAAAAAAGGGAACCGCTCGGATCCGTCCAATTACAGGCCTATAGCCATCACCTCCTTGTTCTCCAAGATAATGGAGTCCATTATCAACTGCCAGCTCCTGCGGTACCTAGAGGAGCATCGGCTGATTAGCGACCGCCAGTACGGCTTTCGTCGGGGTCGCTCAGCCGGTGATCTTCTAGTTTACCTGACACATAGATGGGCAGCAGCAGTTGAGACCAAGGGGGAGGCGCTTGCAGCCAGTCTGGACATAGCGAAGGCCTTTGATCGGGTATGGCACAAAGCGCTTCTTTCGAAGCTACCTTCTTATGGGCTTCCCGAGAAATTATGCAATTGGATCACCAGCTTTTTGGCAGATCGGAGCATCAAGGTCGTCGTCGACGGTGCATGCTCTGATCCTAAATTTGTCAATGCTGGTGTTCCACAAGGCTGTGTACTGTCTCCTACTCTGTTTCTTCTGCATATCAATGACATGTTGCAAATCAGCAACATTCATTGCTATGCGGATGATAGCACTGTAGATGTAATGTACACTGGCCGTGCTAATATTTCTCGGGAATACGTCGACGAGAGCCGGAACAAACTTGTGTCTGAAGTCGAGTTTTTGCTAGCCAAAATCTCGGACTGGGGTCGACTAAACTTAGTCCAATTCAACCCCAAAAAGACACAAGCCTGCGCGTTAACCGCTAAAAAGTCACCATTTGTCGTAACACCTCATTTTGAGAACACTCTCTTGTCTGCCACAGCCAGTATCGGAATACTTGGCGTCGACATTTCGAGCAACGTCCAGTTCCGCGGTCAATTGGAAGGTAAGGCCAAATTGGCCTCAAAGAAGCTTGGTGTGCTCAGCAAGGCGAGACGGTACTTCACGTCGGGTCAACGCCTAAATCTCTATAAGGCGCAAATTCGGCCCCACATGGAGTACTGTTCTCATCTCTGGGCGGAGCACCCCAATACCAGCTACTTCCATTTGACCGCATTCAACGTAGGGCGGCTCGGGTTATCGACGATCAAACTCTTTCCGATCGGCTTGATCCATTGGCTCTGCGTAGAGATGTTGGATCACTCTGCATCTTCTACCGCATTTATCACGGGGAGTGTTCCGAGGAGTTGTTTGGATTGATCCCCGCGGCTAGATTTCACCATCGGACATCGCGCACAAACCAGAAATTCCATCCACACCACCTCGATGTCCAACGTTCCACAACAGCGCGATTTTTAAGGCATTTTCTGCCTCGCACAACCACTCTGTGGAACCAGTTATCGCCGGGGGTCTTTCCGAACCGTTACGACTTGGGAACCTTCAAGAAGAGAGCATATTCTTTCCTGAAAGGCCGGCAACGCATTTGCAAGCCCTCTGGTGTTGCAGATGTTCATGGGCGGCGGTGATCACTTTCCATCAGGTGAGCCTCCTGCACGTTTGCCTCCTTTTAACATAAAAAAAAAAAATTAAAAAAAAAAAAAGAAAATCATGTCGGCCTGCTGTGTAGCCTTTTCACATTACACCTAAAGTATTATTGATAGAACTATCAAAATTCTAAATGCACTTTGAGATAATGGCTGTCAAATTTGGCACAGAGATAGATTATATTCTGTAATAAGAATGAGAGAAAGAAGAAAATAACCAGTTCTCGTGGGATAGTTTAGTTTTTCACAGAGTAAGAGATCGACATGATTTTTTGTATAGTGGCAGTTTAGGGATCAGAAAATGACATAGGTCACGTTTTATCCCGTAAAAATACACGCTGCCTATGGGATAGCAAAATATAGAAAGGTGTAATAGCTTAAGATGCCTCCATGAATTGTGTATCTTTTCTTCCAAAAATAACCTTCACGCGGTCGGAACCGCGGGCAACACAGTGTTATATAATGTGAACTGTATTGTTATAAAGTGGTACCGGTGCCCGTAACAAAAGCTTAATCTTACCATGGGTGCCGGCGAGTACAACTTCCTTGTTCTTGTCCATAATGGTGTCAAAGTGGTCTTTAAAGTGTTATTGTATATGTATAGATATTTGATGTTTGAGTCAATGGTAACATATCACTAGACCAAGCTTATTGATGTTGTAACATATCTTTTTTTTATTTAAATCTCTCTTTTTCACATAAAAGAGAAGGCAATGGTTCTCCACAATGCAGCCTTGTCTGTCGTTATTTTCCAAATCTGGGCTAAAATTGAAAATATTCTTCTTCTCTGGGTTTAACTTATACAAAAGGCCAAAACCATGTCTGTAGTTTTTATCTATTTAAAAGGGGAAGTAATGTCCTATTTTCCATTCTAAAGGCCGAAGCCATGTCTGAAATAGTTACAATTGAAAAGGCCAAAGCCATGTCTAAAATAGTCACAATATAAAAGGCCAAAGCCATGTCTGAAATAGTCACAATATAAAAGTTCGAAGCCATGTCTGAAATAATAAATTCACTTAATATTCACAAGTAAAACGTCAAATCACATTCCCGTCACTTTCAGAACGTGCACATATCTGTCTGACGTGTTTATTTTTTTCACACCACGTAAAGGTAATTTATTTAATACACGTGATCCGACCGCATATTGATGTAATGACTTGAGAATTATACTAATTAAACTTATATCAAATGAGAATGATGCAGCTAGGTAAATACACTACCACCTGAGTAAAGAGCATTGGTAAAAACTTGCGATTACACTCGTTTATCGTTACATATTTAAAAATTCATTTTCTTTTATTTTCAAAATACTTTAAGAGTTTTGTGTTTCCAGAGTCAGTCGTCACGATGTCGTTAACGAAGAGAGATTGTAATCGGATCTATTTTAAAGTCAATGGGCGGGAGTGTTCAGGTAATTTTAAGTTTATTTAATAAATTACCAAGCTTTGTCGACGAGATTATTAATCATACTAACGGTGTAGATGTTTCTGATTGCAACTGCGCCCCAACACATGCCTTATAACGATAACATTTTGAATTTATTCTTTATGATTTTGACTTTACTTTAGCTAACTTTAATTTATTTTAATGCTGATTTGATTAATTTTGTTCTTGACTGAATCTTGCGTAGACTGTAACTTAACTTTGGATTTTAAGTTTAATTATATTGTTTATTAAAACTATTGACTTATCATAATTTAATTTTTATCATAATTGTTATACTTTTTTAGTTTGACTCAATCGATTAATCTTAATTTGACACGATATTAATTTTGAACTTGTTGTTACATTTGGCTATATTTGACTAATAGATAATGACTATGATTGTTTGATTTGTTCAAAATTGGATCTGTATAAATTGTAACCCATATTGTTGTAATGTACGTGGTTAGTTGATAAATATTGTAAGTGAATTTGGGTGGATTATTGTTAGTATATTATTAGAATTGTTATATTACACATAAATTGTAACTGCCAGTACAAAAGGAAATATATATATTACTTATATATATATAAAGGCAACTTTAGAGATACAAGTACAAAAAAAAAAAAATAACGAAGCAGAGCTACTGGCAGAAGATAGTAATTTTGTTGAGCTGAATAAATACAAAACTGTAAAAAGAAAAAAACGAGCGTAACTAAAATATTAGCTCACAAATAAAAGAAATATGTAAATAAATAAACAACGAAGACAAGGACCCTGGTTCATACCAGGGGAGAAAAAATTTAATAAAAAAAAAAAAAACGATAACATTTAGTTGTCCCCCAAAACATTAATTATTGCGAACTAATGTCTCATTTGCACAATCCCGAATTCTATCTCGTATAATAAGGCTATGCGCTTTTTAAATATCTTTCTCTAATATCTGGCTAATGTACTGGCTTGCGGAGCTACAGCTTTGTGGTGTCTACTACCCTGGCCCGAACCAAGAGGTTCTCAAATTCGTGCCGCACCATCAAGCTGTGGAACAGTTTGCCAGCTACCGTGTTCCCTCCTTCATATGATTCTGGGTCCTTTAGGTGTAGTGTGAAGAAGCTACACAGCAGGCCGGCATGATTGTGTTGAGTAGCGAGGGACTGGTGTCTCACGCTACTTGATACTTTAACTGGACGGCACTGCACCTACCATGTGCAGTGTGGTCACTTTGCCGTGCCAGGATAAAAAAAAATGTCCCGTTACAATATTTGATAAAAAATATCTTGTATGTGCTTAGTGTAATTTCTTTTTAATTTAATGTCAAAATCTTGAAATATGATGAAGTAAATCAAATTTATTTTATCATATTGGAAAAATCTTTTTGAATTGCCCGTCTGCGGGTGCAGTGAGGGCAACCATTCATAATGCAGAGGGGTGCAAAATAATTAAACTTGTTGAATCTATTTGAATGTACATTCGTGTTTTGTGTAGAAATGCACAGTCTAGAGTAATTATTTTACCTTTATTTTTGAGTAAAACAACCAGACTACAACATAATCGTTTCTTTTTGGGTGAGCAGCAGCTTTTTGCCTTTTTGGGTACTTGGTGCTGAGTATAACTCGAACTAAATACACAGTTTTTTTACATTGCTACCACTATCACTTTATAATATCAGAGCAAATGATCCATTCGTGTTATGACAATTTAAATGTAAATCAAGTTTAGTTTTATTGGTAGCTCGTATCATCTATCGATTTCGAAATAATTTAGATTTGACGGAATTTCAGTTTTTTAAAAGAAGGATAATTTAAAGATACCACTAGATACTACTAGAAGATACTTCTATTAGAAATGCTAAAATGGCTGAAGAAGAAAAAGAATATACAAATCATGGCTCGTAATTATTATGCGTAGATCGTTTTATTATGCATTATTTTATACTCTATAGTGGTAGAGCCACGCTGTAGACATATTTGTCTGCAGCATGAATGGGCCGGCTCGACCGGCGTAGTACCACTGTCTCACAAAAAACCAACGTAAAGTGACAGTTTACTGTCGCGTTTCGTATGGTAAGTGAGATATCCGGAGGCCCAGATTCCCCCTTCCCTTCCCTAATCCCTATTCCTGTCCTTTAAGGCCGACAGCGCATACATGATACTTTCGGTATTGTGGATGTTCATGGGCGGTGGAGATCACTTAACATCAGATGACCCACATGCTCGTGTCGGTCTATGCAATAAAAAAAATGAGGGGGGCCAACCTGCGGCTCTTTGAAGGATTATTTGAGGCTCTCGATAAAATATGTATCTCAGTTCCCTTTTCATTTTTGTGCTATTATATTTTTAAAAAATATTATCCTTCAGTATGTGGTTCAAAATATCTTTTAAATTACTAACAACAAATATGAAAGACTAAATTTTTAACATTTAAATTCAATACACATATTTTGTACTTTATTGATTTATATGTTTTCAATAAATATAATTTGTATAATAAATATTTTGAATATCGTTTTTGCATACCTTTTAAATAGTTATTTAATTGCGACTCGCGAAAAATTTAAAATTCTGAATAATGGCTCGACTATCAAGGAGCCTGGCCACCCCTGTTATATAGAAATATGGTATTACTTTGCAGTGGGCTGCGAGATGCCATCAAAGGTCATGCTGGCGGAGTATATTCGCAATACGCTGCGGCTATGCGGCACCAAGGTCATGTGCAGAGAGGCTGGCTGCGGTGCATGCGTCGTGGCAGCGGTTAAGACTATTGGGGGACCCGTGCTATCTGTGAATTCGGTAAGCATTATAGCTAGAAGCATCATTATCATCATGGGGATTGCCACATATGAGAGTCCAAGTTTATTCATTGACGCGCATTTAAGCAAACTTTGTCCGTACTCGGGGTTATAAGTATCCTTAAACGCAATCTTATGAAAATCGGTTCACCCATTCAATATAAGGGGTTATATTTTGAAAGACGCCGATATATTTATTTCTAACCAGAAGCACGTAAACGAAATTTTGTGCTTCTTACTTTGAAAATGAAGAACTTTCGTACAACCGTTTTTTTCTTATTTAACCCACTTAGGGTGAAATTTTCGAAAATCTCTTATAAGTGGATATTTTTTTCTTTAACATAAAAGGCATAGAATTTCAAATTTGTCGCCCCAGCGGCTTAGTCTCTGAGTTGATGAATCAGTCAGTCAGTCAGGGCAAGTAATTATAAATGTATGAATAAATGCATATCAAATTTGCTTTCCCAGTGTGTAGTGCCAGTTCTTGCTTGCAAAGACTGGGACATAACAACGATAGAAAAACTGGGAAATAGAAAGGATGGCTACCACACCTTGCAGAAGACCTTGGCTAATAACAATGGCACGCAGTGTGGACACTGTTCTCCAGGATTTATAATGTCTATGTACAGGTAGTTAACATTTTGTATTAGTTATTCATGAAATCGGATAAAACGTTGTTCCACATAATCATCATTAAATCGGCTGCATAGCATTATTTACTGACAATATAACGAGATAAAAAATAATATTCAAATAAAAAAAAAATTAAACACCCACAAAAATAATTACAGCTTACTGGAAAACAACAGCGAGCCTACTATGTTGACCGTGGAGAATTCATTCGGCAGTAACATTTGCCGTTGTACTGGCTACAGGCCCATATTGAAAGCATTCAAACAATTTGCAAAAGACTCTCCCAAGTCCATCACTCATATCGAAAACTTGCACATATGTGAGAAGAGTTCTTGCTGCAAAGCCAGTTGTATCGACCAAGACTGGTGTATGGTAAAGGATGAAGAGGCCTTCAGGGATATAGAGTTAACTCTTGTCGATGGAACTCGCTGGTACGTGGTTAACTCAGTAACCGATATATTTAAAGTTTGGACTAAAGAAGGAACCGAATCTTATATGCTGGCTGCAGGGAATACTTCTAAAGGTATAACAAATATAGATACAATTTACAAAAATGCTTAAAAATGGTGTGCACCTGTTAAAAAAAACTGATAGTTTTCATAATTGTTTTTCTCTTCCAGTACCCTATCCGGTAACAGAAGACCCAAAAGTCATTATAGACATTAATTCTGTTTTCGAATTAAAAGGTTACAAGGTAGGACAGAACCTGACAATCGGGGCAGGGTGCACCCTCACTGAATTAATGGATATATTGGATATTGTTTCCTCATACGACTATTTCTCCTATTTGAAAAAATTAAAAGAACACATGAACTATGTTGCTCATATCCCAGTCAGAAATGTGAGTATCTATGTGAGAGTGCATAAAATAATCAATAAAAGAATTTCATTTATTTTTGGTCCTAACTTTGTTAAGACCTTATGTAAGTGATCTTTAATGCCATAACTGTAATGAGTTAATGCGATGGATAAATATTCAAACTCAGCCAACTTTTGCTGTCATGTCATAATTATCATAATAACCTGGCTGAGATTAGTTTTGACTTTATTTATTTATGATTTAGATGGAAAATGATTCATTATAATTTTAGGTGGGAACAATAGGCGGAAACCTTTGCATAAAACACACATACAACCAGTTTTCATCAGATCTGTATTTATTGTTTGCAATGATCGGCGCTCAGCTAACTATTCGTACGTATTTTTTAAATTCAATCTTTTTATTGATTACCACCATCAGTAATGTATAATTACTGATTACTAATTAATGTATAATAACTCTTAATGTATAATTTACATTTAGAGTTGATGTTAGGCTATCGACGTTTTTTGCCACTCAAACCGAGAGAAATTCTGAAGTTCAAGAATTCAGGTCGAAAGTTGTCATAACTTCCAAATGTTTTTGAAAGAATGACTAGTAATGGGATAACATTTACAGATACAATGTAATAATGCTTCAGATGTAAGACATCATACAGAAATATTTTGTTAAATCAGCCTTTATCACTGTTAGCGGGAAAGTGCTTTACCAATTTCACCTAAGTGGTCAGTGCTTATGTTACTCTACTCAAAAAATATTTTGCAGCGATTACTCTCAAAGGTATATTTTAATAGCAGAGGGGCCATCTTGATACATCAGTATCTTAAGGATCTAAACTAGAAATTCTTCAGACTCAATTCCAAAGGCAGCCTCCGTGGCGCAGCAGGCGAATAGCTGGCTGTGAAACGAGAGCCCGTGGGTTCGATTCCCGTACCAGGACAGTTTTGTTATAGATATTCGTTTCGGATCTGGGTGTTGTGGGACCGTAGTCCCTCGTAGTTCCTGATACCCACGATACAGGTTTGACCTAGTGTGGGGTCAGAACTATAACTAACTATGTTGGGTGTATTTATTTATTAACTATATGACCAAATATTGTTAACCGATGTGAAAAGAGCAACGCTATAGTTTCTTGCCCGTTCTTCTATAGCGAGACTGCATTCCTAACTGGCGGTAGAGAGAAAAAATTGTCAATCTAAATGATGTATAACATTTTATGGATTCAATAAATATTTCATTTGATTTGATTTATGATTAATTGTTAAGGAAGTGTATTTATAGTAGCATTAATTTCGCGGTCTACTGATCCGGTATGTTATTCATTTATCACGTACAACACATTTTCAGGTAGCATGTACTTCGGTACCAGAGTTGTTTCAATGGAAAAAATTCTTGAGACTTCTATGGTTGGGAAGGTAATACTGAATGTTATATTGCCCCCCCTCTCCGGGGAATATGTGATCGAGACTTATAAGGTTGGTCAACAACATTTCTATATTTATTGTAACTGTTTTTAAGTGCAAATATATTTAATTTTGTCTGGTGGTAGGATATTCATATCCGCCCGGATAGCGACCACCGTACACAGGGCGAAAAACCCGCCATAGTGGCACACGCAAGTGTGTCGCGATCCGGGATCAGCCAGTGTACATCCGGTTTTTGTCGGGGTCTGGAGTTGGGGTACAATGGCCATTTTACGGCCTTCTTAGTACTCTGACTCTAGACCCTCGACCCCTTCTTCACCTTCTTGCCCATGGCGTAGTGTGAAGAAGCAGGCCGGCATGAGTGTGTTGAGTAGCGGGGATAGATCGTCTCTCGCTACTCAGTTCTCTATTTGGACCGCACTGCGCTTACCATCAGGTACAGTGCGGTCACTTTGCCGTGCCAGGATAAAAAAAAAATACTAACTATTGCCTGCGCTCGAGTGGAAATTATTTTATACTATTTATAAAACCATTTCGTCTCTCACAACTACAGTTTGCATAATACATCGTTCAAACAGGTATAACTTTTGATTGAATGCACCGATTTAAGTGAAAATAATTACTAAATGTTACCTTGACGTACACTCTATGATTTTATTGTAGATTTTTTAGTCGTAATACAGTACTTTAGACGTGATGCCTTGACAGACAAACAGACAGGCAATAATTCCAAAAATAATTGGGTTCTATATTGATAATATAACACAATACAATCAAAATTTAGCAAAAATATTTAATGTACAGACAAAGTGCCTGGTTGCGCCATAATTCATAAACATGTGAGTCATTTGACTTCCACTATTTACATTAATTTCAGTCAATTACAATCCTTATTTTTGTATCATGACACGGCCCCGCGCTTCCTATCCGCATCCTTTTCCCGCACAGCCCTTGCCGCATGGTGAGAGCGAGACAACTGCAAAGGGAGTTGTGGATATAGTTCCGCCCGGACGCGACGACTTGCGCGCGCGTCTCGAGAGTGTTTGACACGAAAAATAACTGTTCCGCTAATTTAATACATATCTGCGCTCATAAACTTTATTTGGACTTATAAGTGCATTTTAGTGTTGTGTACAAGGAAGAGAATGTGAATTATCGCCGCCAAAGCTACTGCAGCCGTCACCCGCCACGACACTGTGTGCCACCGACGGACACTCAAGGTACTGTGTTCCTAATCCTTTGAGCTGCCTTTTATTTCTATTTCTCCCGCAGGCAGCTCCCATCCTGACCGCAGAGCGTGCCGTGTCAAGTCAGTTAATAAAATATCGCGAAATACAGTCCACTAGATTTTAATAAATCACGCGCCTCCATTTTGGTTCCATACGAACCGGATATTTTGAATCGTACCGCATCGTTTCTTAAAACGATAATATTTATTGTATAGATAGGTTTGAGCCCTATTTATTACCGCATAATATAATCCTTATATTATTTTTGAAATTTTGTTCCGCATATACAGTTTTTCGTAATTGTATACATCGCACCTATTATAGGATCCGCATTCCGCGCTATTGTATAGCTTTTACCGCAATCAATAACATAGCATTGAATATTAATTACGCAATTTGTAAAGTGCATATATGTATGTAATTTATACCCGGTGGTAGACAGATATACCGTACAAAGTTGGTTACTTTATATGTAGGTAGGTATTCGTGTGAACGCATACTACATCCGCGCAACTTGTGGGTAGGTATATTCTGTTCTCCATCGCACCGCAACGCACCGCTTAAATTATTATATTTTGTTGTGTACCTCGGTACTATACATAATACTTAATTATGTCGGACGAAAAGTTAACACTCTTAAACGCTAAAAGAGATTGCATGTTTAGCCGCATTCAGTCATTAGCAGATAAATCGAATGATTTGTCGAACGATATTGTAAAGGAATCGTTTCTATGTGAGCTTGAGTTAGTTGATAAATTACGCTCTGATTTCGAAAGTGTTATAGATCAAATAAATTCTATAGAATTAAAATTAAAGTCTACGCACATTGTTAATTATCAGCCGCTTATGGCATTTGATGACTTATATGGCAGAGTAAAACGCGCCGTTAAGTTGTTACATACAAATACGCAACCTGAAGTAAAATATAACTTTAAAGATAAACCCAAACTAGCACGTATTGAGCTACCAGAGTTTAATGGTGACGTAAAATCATGGCCCTTATTCTATACCACATTTAAGTCCATGATCCACAACAATCCCGCGCTGGACGACTCTGATAAGTTGCACTACTTAACCTGTAAACTTAAGGGTAAGGCCCAGGCAGTATTTACTGGCATTAGTCCATGCGCCGAAAATTATAACATCATTTTAAACGCGTTAGTAAATAAGTATGAAGATAAGCGTATCCTTGCTAGTTCATACTTAGATCAAATTTTCGAGCTTAAACCTTTTCATTCCGCAACTGTAAGTAACCTTGAACAGTTTCTTGATAAATTCGCAACTTCAGTATTCGCGTTAAAGAATTTAAAATTTGATAATCTTTCTGATCTTATATTTTTGTACATGGCTTTAAAGAAAATAGACAAAGACACCGCGCACACTTTCGAATTAGAAAACCGAAGCTCTAGTATTCCATCCTTCGATGCATTAGTGACATTTGTTCGCGATCAAATGAAGATATTGCAAAATACGTCGCATAAACAAGAAGTTATAAAGAAGATTCCCGATCGTCGGACAGATGCGCCATCGAAGTCTCTCAAATCCACGCATACTTATGTTAATACCGCGTCAGTAATTCCGCAACATAAATGTTCTTTATGTGATACAAACCACGAACATTTATATAAATATTCGGGATTTCAGAAACTTAGTCCAAGCGACCGCTTTAAGTTCGTGAAATCGAACTCTTATTGTGTTAACTGTTTAAGTACACGACACCGCTTATTTAATTGTTATTCTCAAATACATTGTCGTAAATGTCAAATGAAACATCACACTATGTTGCATTTTGATAACGCTAATACCGCATCCAGAGTGAGCACAGTCAGTCTACCGTTCACGGGCTCCGTGCGCGAATACAATAGCGAGCGGCCGGGAGCTCCCGGTCCCGTACCGGAGGCCGAGGCGGCGACGCGGGCGGTCCCCGCTGCGTCCGCACATCACACCGCTGACGATGTGGCGTTGTGTACACTCTCGCACACTACTGTAATTCCGCAACTCGCATTCAGAGTCAACGTTTGGCGTTGATATTCTTGTGTAAGGCGTATAGAACCGTTAGTACTGAAGCTTTACCTGTCCTTGCGGGTGTACTTCCAGTCGATCTGGAGGCACAGCATCGCGCCGCTATGTATTACTCCACGAGAGAGGATATGGACAAAAACTTTCTTACGTCGCGCGAACTCTCGAGAATCGGTAGACTTTTTAAACAGCGTTCCGAAATATGCAACGAACTGCTAAACGAGTGGCAATGTCGATGGGATAATTCAATTAAAGGGCGGCATTTATATCAGTATTTTCCTTTGGTTCGCGATCGTCTAACAAAAACTTGGCTAGAAATTGATCACTGTGTTTCACAATTTCTCACCGGTCATGGCAACTTTAAGAGCAAACTATTCTCATTTAAGTTGGTTGATTCGCCTGCGTGCCCATGTTCTACACCAAACTGTGAGTACGAACAGTCCGCGCATCATGTTCTTTGGGAGTGTAGTCTCTGGCAAAATGAGCGCAACATTATGCTTGACAGTATGCAGATAACATCTGGAGTTGTATACTATATGGACCTTGTGGAGACTGGGAGGAATTTCCGTGCTTTCCGGCGATTTTGCCATACCTATTATTGGAATCAAGCGTAACAGCTCGCATGATAGGACCCGTTAAGTAATTTCCGTGGTGCTTTACGTCTGGCTTCTCCAGACGTAAATGTCCCTTTATTGGAGGTTAATACCTTTTTAGTTCAGTATTTGTCTCCCGCTTTGCTATGGAGGGAAGTGGACAATTTATATTTCCAACTCCTCCCTATATTTCTATTTGATTAATTTCGTTGCGGGATAAAAGACAGTTATTAAGCATTCCCAGAGACTCGCCGAGTTTCATTACTCGGTGTCAAAAAAATGCGTGCCATTGTTGATCCTGGCTAAACAGGAGTTACAATGGCGGGTGTGTGGGCGGGATAGTCTACTGTAATTCCGCAGGCGTTTAGCACCGTTTTACTTGCTACCGCGCGTGTTATTGTTATTGACGCTTATGGTAACGAACATTATGTTCGTGCTTTATTAGACAGCGCTTCTCAAAGTAATTTTATTACTAGCGTGTGTTGCGACCGTTTAGGTTTAAATTCTCGTAATGATCAAAAGTGTGCTGTTAAAGGTATAGGGGGTACCGCTAAATTTACACAGGGTTCCGTAAATATTAAATTCTTTTCCCGCTTTAATAAAAATATTAACTTCGATATGCAGTCATTGGTAGTAGATAAAGTGACCGAACTTTTGCCGACCGTTTCAGTTGATACTTCGTTGCTAACTAATTTTAACGATTTACCTTTGGCTGATGATACATCCGCTAGCCCTGGAGAAGTTGACCTGTTGGTTGGTGCTTCTATCTTCCCTCACCTATTGCTGTCGCACAAGGTTCAAGGACAACCCGCGCGCGTTGCACCACACGCACTAGAGACCGTATTAGGATACGTGATCGTAGGTTCTGCGCCCGCTGTTAACCGTACTTACGCGACAGTTTCGTACTGCTGCGCAGTTGAGCCGTTAGAATCGGTAGTCCGCAAATTCTGGGAATTAGAAGAAGTGGTAGTTCCGCCTATTCTAAGTCCTGGTGATAAGGAGTGTGAGGATATTTATACTCACACTACCACCCGCGAAGATGATGGTCGTTATACCGTCGCGTTACCTTTTAAAGGGGACGTATTTAATCTCGGCAATTCCCGACGATTGGCCGAGAAGTGCTTTCTTTGCTTAGAAAGAAAGATGCAAGCTTTGCCTACTTTGAAGCAGGCTTATGATAATGTAATTAATGAATATTTAGACAAAGGATATCTTTCGATCGCTCCTCCGGAAACGGAGGAAGGTATTACCGCTCCGTCGTATATTATACCGCACCACGGAGTCATTAAGGAGGATAAATTGACGTCCAAACTACGCGTCGTTCTTAACGGTAGCGCAAGGACGAGCACGTCAGTCTCTCTCAACGATATACTCCATAGTGGACCTAATCTGCAAGGTAACTTATTTAATATAATTGTTAATTTTCGCTTATTTGCTGTAGCTATTTCGGCGGATATTAGGCAGATGTTTCTTTGTATAAATATGCGCGAATGTGATCGTAGATTTCAACGAATTTTATATCGCTTTACGCCTGAGGAACCTCTACAGGTTTATCAGTTTAACCGCGTTTGTTTCGGCCTTACGTATAGTCCATATCACGCGTTACGGACAATAAGGCAACTCTCCTCTGATGAAGGCAACTCTTTCCCTAAAGCTAAGGAAACTATTGAAACCGGTTTGTATATGGATGACTTTGTTTACTGCTTCGACCGTGAGGATGAAGCTATTTCAACAGCTGCTCAAGTTATTTCTCTTATGAAGGCTGGACAGTTTAACCTTGTAAAGTGGACAAGCAATTCGCAAACCGTGTTAAATTCCATACCGCCTACACATCGACTTTCATCAGTAAAGGAATTGAGTCTGACACGCATAAGGTTCTAGGTCTGTGTTGGTCACCTAGTTCTGATGCATTTAGTTTAAAAATTTGTACACCAGATGAAAAATGTACAAAACGTACCATATTATCCTGTGTTGCACGATTATGGGATCTGATGGGGTTTGTAGCTCCGGTTATATTATACGCCAAGCTCCTCATCAAGGAACTTTGGTTAATTAATTGTGGTTGGGACGAGGTCCCGCCTGAGAAAATTATAAAGTTGTGGCAGCGTTATAGGGAAGAACTTCCCACTCTCGAACAACTTAAGATACCGCGCCATGTGGACATTACATCGGCTAGCGTCGTGAATATCATTGCCTTCGCCGATGCCAGCGAGAAGGCTTACGGTGGCGTTGTATATTTTCACGTAGAAAATAATAATGTCAACACGGTACATCTTATTAGCGCAAAGTCTAGGGTTGCGCCCCGCAAAGTTGTTTCTCTCGCTCGGCTAGAACTTTGTGCCACATTAGTTCTCGCTCAATTAATAAATAGTATTATTGACGCTTGTAATAAACGCCACAAAATAAATAAGGTATACGCATTCTCAGATTCCACAGTCGCTTTATGTTGGATCCACTCGTCGCCACACAGGTGGGATACGTTCGTAGCTAATAGAGTTTCTAAAATTCAATCTTTGTTATCTCCGCAAAACTTTTATCATGTGCCCGGTATTGACAATCCCGCAGATTGTCTATCTCGAGGACTAACTCCCGCGCAAATAATAAATCACCCGCTTTGGTTCCATGGTCCATCCTGGACATCGTCTAGTCCATCGGAATGGCCCATTGCCGCCTTTGAACCTTCTATGGTTTCAGAGCCGCCAGAAGAAAGGAGAAACGTTTTAGTGGCGTCGATTCCGCGACTAGAATCGCCAATTATTGAGTTGGCTAGTCGTTTTTCTTCTTGGTCCAAACTATTACGTTGCATTGTATACGTATGTCGCTTTATGAAATTATTACCCTGTCGAGGGAATATTTCCGCTGTTGATTTAGACTATGCAGAGAATATAGCTCTCCGAGAATTACAGAAATTATATTTCTGTGATGAAATTGCTAAGCTACAAACCGGAAGGAATTGTAATCGCACGTTCCAACGACTTAAACCATTTTTGCAAGATGGTTTAATACGAGTCGGTGGACGTTTAATCCGCTCAGATTTAAATTTTGATCAAAAGCACCCTATTGTTTTACCGCGTAAACATCATATTTTGAATTTATTAGTCGATTATCACCATAAAGTAAATTGTCACGCTGGTCCCGATTTACTCATGTCACTCTTGCGTCAGAAGTATTGGATACTCTCTGCACGTAACTTAATTAGAAGCAGAGTACATAACTGTCTCCCTTGTTTTCGCCTTCGTCCGAAATCAATATTTCCGGAGATTGCGGAACATAGATCTTGTCGAGTAATAGAATCCGCAAAGCCATTTGTACATACGGGTACTGACTACGCAGGTCCGTTTAAAGTCACCTTAAGACCTTAAGACCCGTGGTCGTGGTATCCGCGCCACCAAGGCATACGTTTGTCTTTTTGTATGTTTAACAACTCGCGCTGTACACATTGAGCTGGCCAGCGATTTGAGTACCGCCTGTTTTTTGGCTGCTTTCAAACGTTTTCTATCGCGTCGCGGTCCCATTAGTCGAATGTATTCAGATAATGGTACAAATTTTATCGGTGCCAAGCGTACAATATCAGAGTATGAGAAGTTTGTAAGATCCAAACATTTTAATAATGAATTTGGTCATATGCTCAGCGAAAATCGCATTGATTGGTTGTTAAACGTGCCTGCTGCGAGTCAGTTTTCGGGGTAATTGGGAAGCAAACATCAAAAGCCTTAAAACTCATTTATATCGCGTAATAGGGGAGCAAATTCTCTCATTTGAGGAGTTGAGTACTGTACTAACTCAAATAGAAGCCGTAATGAACACCAGGCCATTGTACAGAACTTTGTCCAGTGATCCCTCAGAGCCTCTTGCATTAACTCCAGCTCATTTTTTAAATATTACGCCGCTTAAGTATTTACCCGCTAAAGAAGTAGTAGACAGTAGACTGCATATATTATCTCGCCACGATTTGCTAGATAAATTAGTGCAATCATTTTGGAAGCGATGGAGAGCAGAATATCTGCATACGTTACAATCACGTAATAAATGGAACACGCTGTCTAATCCTATACAAGTAGGCACCGTCGTCGTTTTAAAAACTGATAACGCGCCACCCCTTCACTGGCCACTCGGGCTGGTAGAAGAGGTTTTCCCGGCGACGAATGGTGATACTCACGTCGTCCGTGTTAGAACCGCCACGGGGTCGTATTTACGCCCTGCTGTACGCTTATGTCCTTTACCTAATCAATAATTTTTAAATCCGCATCTCGAATATTTAGGTTTAGGTTTTGTTCTAATTATTTTATTTTGAAGCCGTCCCTTCAAGCCCGGGGGGAATGGTTGCGCCATAATTCATAAACATGTGAGTCATTTGACTTCCACTATTTACATTAATTTCAGTCAATTACAATCCTTATTTTTGTATCATGACACGGCCCGCGCTTCCTATCCGCATCCTTTTCCCGCACAGCCCTTGCCGCATGGTGAGAGCGAGACAACTGCAAAGGGAGTTGTGGATATAGTTCCGCCCGGACGCGACGACTTGCGCGCGCGTCTCGAGAGTGTTTGACACGAAAAATAACTGTTCCGCTAATTTAATGCATATCTGCGCTCATAAACTTTATTTGGACTTATAAGTGCATTTTAGTGTTGTGTACAAGGAAGAGAACGTGAATTATCGCCGCCAAAGCTACTGCAGCCGTCACCCGCCACGACACTGCGTGCCACCGACGGACACTCAAGGTACTGTGTTCCTAATCCTTTGAGCTGCCTTTTATTTCTATTTCTCCCGCAGGCAGCTCCCATCCTGACCGCAGAGCGTGCCGTGTCAAGTCAGTTAATAAAATACCGCGAAATACAGTCCACTAGATTTTAATAAATCACGCGCCTCCAGTGCCTGTTTAACTTTGATATCGTATAGATTATGGCTGTTGTGTGCAATACAATTTTCGAAGATTTGCTTTCGTGTGTTTTATTTAATACATATAATTAACACATTTGTATCTATGTGTACCTTAATAGATTCAATTCTTAATAAATAATTGTAATACCACATCAGTGTACTAGAATTTTCTGTTATATTATTGATGTCAATCTTATTAATTGAATGGAATATATCCATGATATTTCTGACTATTTTATGCTTACAGGTGATGAGTCGCTTCCAAGCCGTCCACGCTATGGTCAACGCTGCCTTCCTTTACAAACTGACGAGTAACAATACGGTCATTGATACCAGGATTGTGTTTGGGAACATATCGAAAGATTTTAATCGAGCTTATAAAACGGAACGATATTTAATGGGGAAGTCACTTTTCACCAATAGAACACTACAAGGTGCTCTTGCGGTCTTAGATAGAGAGTTGAAGCCGACTGAGAATCCACCCCAGGCATCTGCTGATATAAGGAAGAAATTAGCCATAAGATTATTTTATAAGGTAAGGCCTTTGTGAGTTTCTTTCAGTAGATAATGCGTCGATTCCAAGTGTGAACTACCGACATTAACCATTAGCCTCGGTTTAAGACTGTCTTCTACAACATATTAATTAACCGAATTCAAAATAAGTAAAAGTTTTTTTATTCATAAAAAGTACACCGACTTCAAAGAAAAACAAATTATGCGTCACTATAAAATTTGAGGGTTAAAAGAGGGGTAAAAAAAAGAATTTCTTTTTTTGTTTAAAAGGGTATACTTCCCAGGTGGTCCCATTGGCACCAAGTCAGGATCTGATGATGGGATCTCAGACAAATCGAGGGCAACCCTCAAATTTTATAGGGAGGCATAATTTGTTTTATATTGAAGTCGGTGTACTTTTTATGAATTAAAAAACTTTTTTATCATTTCAATGTTTTAATTGTATATTATTTCAGGGTCTTCTATCTTTATGTCCATCTTCCATATTACATCCACGGTTTTTGTCGGGAGCAACGAAGTTACATGACACACGTCCTGTCTCACAAGCCTCACAGACATATGCTACTGACGATTCTTTGTATCCTCTCGGCGAACCAGTAATGAAGGTCGAGGCCATGGTGAGTAAGGAATTATATACTCACTAATAAAATAATACACCCAACAGTCACACACATAGTTCTGACCCCACACTAGGTTAAATCTGTATCGTGGGCATCAATAATTACAAGGGATTACGGTCCAACAAAACCCAGACCCAAAACACATATATATCCAAACCCAAATATTTGTCTCAGGGAATAGAACCCACGGCTTCTCGGTTCAACGCCGGCTACTCGCCCGCTACGCTACAGAAGGTGTCGAATGAGTGTATAATTTGAAACCGACATTTGATCAAATCATAGCGAGATTTGATAAAGATTTCACAGCTTTCGTGGCGCAGTGGTAGAGTATCTGAGTTATAATGAGAAGTACCGAGACAAGTGATTATGTCTCAAATAATTTCACGGCACAGCAAAGTGACCGCACTGGATCTAGTGATAAGCGCAGTGTCGTCCAGTTAAAGTATCAAGAGGCAACTACACCTCGCCTGGACACAATCATGCCGGCCTGCAAAGACTTTCATATTCACATCATAATAATATCTTATAGTGTCTATTTGTGTGACTGTTCGGTTTGTATTAAAATGAAAATCAATATTACTGTAATTTTTATGAATTACTTCATTTAAATTATATAATTGAATCGTTGTAGTAGTAAATATACAATTTAACACTGGCGAAGGCTGATTACCACCCTTGCTTCACATGTGCATTTATTTTTCGGGTGCCAGCATCATTATGGTATTAGCATCACCATGTCCGGCTATATATTGAACAAAACTTGCAATGGAGACACTACCATGTTAGGAAAGCGGGCGACGCATCGAGCATATTTTCAAAACTATTAATATCAATGTCGTCATTTAACCAATTGAATTTGATCAAACATTTGATGTTCAGGGTAATATATTTGTGTAACAACCATTAAGGTAAGTTTTGTCAAATATTTCTATTTGTCATGAAAAGCTCCAATGTGCCGGAGAGGCGCAGTACACTGATGACATCCCTAAACTCCATGACGAGGTCTGCGCGTCTTTGGTTCTTAGCTCGGTAGCTGTCGGAGAGATTTTATCCATTGACCCCACTGCAGCGCTGGTAAGTCACAATGCATTGTTATATATGTGAGGGTTTTACGACGGCATAATATAAAGCCTAGCGAGGGATACACTGGAATATCCAGAGCTGCAGTTTCCAGGCACACTTCAAAATGTTACAAGTTACGTGGAAGAAAACCATGGAGTTTTCTATAAGAATTTTGACTGGTATTAAGCCAGCGTTGTAAACACTTTTTATTATTTGAAGCGGCCTGTGCCGAATAATATGCCATTACATTAGCCAGCTTATGATTTATTGATGTAATATTTATTTTGCATATTTTTTATTTTTATGGCAGAAGTGTTCAATTCAATTCACAGAGTTCAATTAATTTTTTTTTAGGAAATGGATGGAGTGATTGCATTCTATTCGGCTAAAGACATACCCGGCGATAATGCTTTCACACCAGACGACGTTGTCCTCTACACTTACAAAGAAGAGGCTTTTTGCAGTGGTCAGGTCAAGTACTATCATCAACCTATCGGCATGGTCGTCGCTGAGACTCAAGTCATAGCAGACGCAGCTGCCCTTTTAGTCACAGCTAAATATAAAAACCTCAAAAAGCCAGTCATAGATCTGGAAGTTGCTAAAGACGACCCAAATAGAGTTTCGACATATAAATCAGCTGAGGCCACAGAAAAAGGATCTGATGTGAAATGTGTGATAGATCATTGTTCAAAGTTGTACGGACAGTATCACTTCCCAATGGAGACTATAGCTTGTGTGACTCATCCTACAGAAGAAGGATTAGCTGTGAATGTTAGTACACAGTGGATTGATGGGATTCAACTCGTAGTGTCCCGTGCCTTAAACATAGATGAGAGCAGGTATTATATTTTGAACTTGACTTTAGCTTTTAAATTCATAGTATTAATCTGTGAAGAAATTGATATTATGTTTTATTGAAATAAATACTGTTCGCCAATTTTTTTTCTAACTACGATTTTATAGGTAGCAAAATTTATTCTAAATAGTGCACAAATTACTTATTCGGATATCTCAACCAAGTGTAATTTTAAATTGGAAACTTAAATACTCAATACTTTTCTCTTTGTTTTGTTGTGTTTCTTTTACTTTCTCAATTATTTTCTCTTTGGTTTCTTACTTCTTGCTACGTTCCCTCTATTTTACAGGATAGATGTGAATGTCCGTCGTCTGGGTGGAGCTTTCGGTTTTAAACTCTCACGTAGCGGTCTCGCTGCGGTGGCTTGTAGTCTCGTTACCCATAAACTTAATCGTCCATGCAGAATTGTCCAATCTTTATCGATGAACATGAAGGCTTTCGGTAAAAGATGCCCGAGTCTTACAAAATACCAGGTCAGTATTAATACTTTGTTATTATTATTATGTTTAATATTAATTTCAATATAATCCTCTCATTAGTTTAGTGGCACTTGAGATGCTTAAGTTGCGATATCAACGAGGAGGATTCCATTTCCCGTTGGGAAACCATTCCATTCTCAATATCACTTTCCCAAGATTGGAATTTTTCTTTATTTGGTTCATAAAGAAACTTTGCTGATCTACAAATTAAGGTGTTTAATATATGTTTCTAATTCTTGAGTCCGCAACGGGACGCTAGAACTGTTAAACACATGCAACGCCATCATGGTATTTTTTAATTAAAATTAATAATTTGCTGATACCAGAAATTAAATAAATACACCCGAAAGTCACAAACAAAGTTCTGACCCTACACTAGGTCAAACCTGTATCGTAGATATCAAGAACTAAGAGGGACTTCGGTCCCACAATACCCAGACCAGAAACAAACATCTGTCGGTCGCACAAACATTTGCCTCAATGCGGAAATTGAACCCACGGCCTCTCATGTCACAACCGACTACTCGCCTGCTGCGTCACTGAGCCTGTTGAATTGTGTATTGCCTTTGCATTTTGATACTTATAGTGAATTAAATGTTTACGTTTTTTTTTATTCTGGCGCGGCAAAGTGACCACACTGCACCTTATGGTAAGCGCAGTGCCGACCAGATAGAGTATCAAGTAGCGAGAGACAGTCTATCCCCCGCTACTCAACACAATCATGCCGGCCTGCTGTTTAGCTTCTTCACGTTACGCCTAAAGGACCCAGGATCATAGGAGGGAGGGAACACGGTAGCTGGCAAACTGTTCCACAGCTTGATGGTGCGACAAAAATACGAATTTGCGAACCTCTTGGTTCGGGCCGGGGTAGTAGACACCACGAAGCTGTGGCTCCGCAAGCCAGTACGCGTGGTTCTGGTATGGAAGGGAGAAGATGGGATAAGATCAAACAATTCTTCAGAGCATTCGCCATGATACAGACGGTAGAACACGCTAAGCGAGGAAATATCCCTACGCAGCTGTAGCGGCTCCAGGCTGTTACTCACGTCTGCATCATTCACAATACGGATGGCCCGCCGCTGCAACCCATCCAAGGCATCGAGAAGGTACCTTGCGGAACCGTCCCAGAGGTGCGAACAGTATTCCATTCCCGGCCGCACCTGCGCTTTATATAAGCGGTAGAGGTGACCAGGCGTGAAAAACCGCCGCACCCTGTTCAGGATTCCGACCCTGCGTGAAGTGGCGGATATTACGCCCTCGATGTGACTCCTTGGATTAAGATCGCAGCGGATATCCATACGTAGGACACTAAGGTCATTCCGCATTGCGAGTGGAACACCCTGAAAAACGGGGATGGGAGAAAACGGAGACTTCTTGCACGAGAACGCGCACACCTGGGTTTTCTTGGCATTAAACTCAACCCGATTCCTGGTACCCCATGATGAGATGAGATCCAAGGTCTGGTTGAGCTCAACGACAAGATTCTCGCGTCTCCTCTCAGTATCCGCCCGGCAACGTATATGTTAACATACGATAAAAGATATGAAATGGTATTAAGTTATAAATAAGCATCATCATCATCATCGGCCTGAAGCAGTCCACTGCTGGACATAGGCCTCCCCTAAAAGGCGCCAATTAACTTTGTCTTCAGCTTGTCTCATCCAGCTTCTGCCAGCTACCTTTCGCAAATCGTCACTCCACCTTGCTGGAGGGCGTCCTGCACTACGTTTCCCGAGTCGCGGTCTCCACTCAAGAACTCGTTTACCCCATAAATAGCATAATAAGCATAAATAAGCTTAAATAATTGTAATTTTTTTTATATCAGTCCCACTACCCCACTGCTAGGTAGAATATAGCATGACATTGCAAGGCTGATTCGGATCTTGAAAAGCGTTGTTTGGCTCTTACACACAATTAGTGTCATAAATATGAGACGGTATTTACTAAGGTTTTTTGTTATTAGCTTGATGTAAACAGCAGTGGTGTCATCCAACATGCAGATATATCCATATACGAAGATCATGGGTATGCTATCAACGAAGATATGTACATTGCCTGCGTAGACGTCATTAACAACTGTTATAAAGCAAAAAGGATGACATACAAATGCTATGATGTGATTACCGATACTGCAAAAAACACATACTGTAGAGCTCCAGGTAATAATAATTCTTCTAAATAACTAGCCAATCAATTGATAAGCTTTCTCGGATAAAACATAGTGTAATAGCGAGTACCGTGTTTTAAAGTGGTGGTGGTCAAAACTCTAGCATACGAGAGAGCTAAGTTATTATTTACTTTAAATATACTTATCTCATTCACACTTCAGCTTACGGTTGCTTTAAACTGAAAAAAACTGCCTAAAAAATTTGCTTTTTTTTGCAGGGACTATTGAACTAATCAGTAATATGGAAATAGCTATGGACCAAATTGCTTACGAACTAGCACTGGACCCGATTGACGTACGTCTTGCCAACTTGGATACTGAAAATTATAGTATTGTTAAGGAAGTGTATGAAACATTGAGGCTTCAATCTGATTACGATAATAGGCGTGTAGAAGTGGATACATTTAACGCAAACAATAGATGGAAGAAACGTGGTTTGAGGTATAGTTTAATGAGGTGGACTCCCATTAGTGCTGGTATCATGGAAGCTTCTGTCTCCATTTTCCACGGTGATGGTTCCGTGTGTATACAACACGGTGGTATAGAAATGGGACAAGGCATTAATACGAAAGTTGCTCAGATTTGTGCTTATCTTCTTAAAGTGCCCATGTCGAAAATCCAAGTGAAATCGTGCACATCCAACGCTGCATCTAATTGTTTTATAAGTGGGGCCAGTGTTACTTCACAAAATGCGTGCAGTGCAGTTGAAAAATGCTGTCAAGAACTGTTATCAAGACTAGAGACTATCAAGAGTACATTGGATAATCCTTCATGGGAGGAACTGATAGCCGCAGCGTTTACGGCAAATGTGCAACTCCATGCACTTGGGGTGTGCTCAGCAGCCACTTTCGAGTCTTACCATATTTATGGAGCAACCCTAGCTGAAGTAGAGATCGATGTGTTGACCGGCGAGATGGAAATAAAGAGAGTAGATTTATTAGAAGATGTGGGCAAAAGTGTCAGCCCGGAAATTGATGTTGGACAAGTAAGTTACACCATGTTCATGAGCAAACTTAGACTTACTTACTTGTATATTGAATTGACGACGAAATTGAAATATTGACGCATCCAAAAAAAAATATTTTATTTATAAAAATTACATTAAAGGATTTTAATGTGATATATTTTACATTCAGTTGATTCTGAAGAAATATTATGTGCTTATATCTTAGTTATTTGTCTTTTTAGGTGGAAGGCGCATTCATGATGGGTCTTGGTTATTGGACGTGTGAAGAGTTAGTGTACGAGGATACAGGAGCTCTGCTAACCAATAGAGCATGGAACTACTCTGTGCCCCAGTGCCGGGACATTCCGCAAGACATGCGTATTACCTTCAGGAACAACTCTTACAGTAACAATGCTGCGTTTGGATCTAAATGTACGTTGTTAAATCTTAGTAACAAAATTACTACTATGTTTGGCAGATTTCTCGTCAGTATTTAATTCTCTAAATTCTTCAGGTGTGGGTGAACCACCAATGTGCATGGCAGTTGCAGTGCCACTCGCTATAAGAGAAGCACTAGTTGCAGCCAGAAAGGAAAATGGCATAGACAGTAAAAAGTGGTTTGACATACGTAAGTTTTGTATACAGACACAAAGACTCACTTGTAGATTTAAGAATTTAAATTAGCTTGAGAGGAGACTGCATCTAGTAACAGTTTTCTATCGCATATCCGGAGATGGGATCTAAGTTTAATCTTGAAATTGAAGGCTTACGAACCAAAGTTACCATCGGTACATTTAAAATTCAAAGATTAAAGTAATTTTATAGATAGCCAGCAACCGGGAAAGTTACCTGATGGCAATTGGTAATAAGAAGCTTCATAGAATTATCACAATATCAGTAGAATGGTAGTATTAATTCCGTTTAAGTTAAAATTATGAGTGTTATATTATCATTTTCAATAAAATAAAATAACCGGTTTACGGTTTACCAAAATATATATATGAAAAACGAATCCCTACTTCCCTTAGTCACGGTATCACGCGTGAACGGCTGGACCGATTTCGCTAATTAGTTTTTTGGGTTTGTCATTGTTAGAAGTTTTTTATGAAAGAAAAATTAAGAAAGTTGCGCGGAAAATTAGAAAATTTAAGAAAACTTAACTACCATATAAATTTTTCTAATGTAATCTTAGTGCGTTTGACATAACTGTTTGACAGATCGCGAATTGGACAGATCGTGTGCTGCAAATATGCAATATTTTTTAAGTTGTAATACAATACAATACAGCAACTCTTTATTGTATAACCATAAAAAGATAATAACATTGCATACATAAGACTCAATTACTAAATGGTCCTACAATGGGCGGTATTATCGCTAAAAGCGATCTCTACCAGACAACCTTTGGACGGACAGAAATGGAAGTAGAAGAAGTAGACGGTGGTGTACAATATAGAGGGTTGTAATGTGCATAATAATTATTTTTTATGCAACAAACATATTCATGTTAACTGATGCTAATACTGATCTAACAACATTTCTAACTACTATAAAAGATAACTATAGACAAAATCCAAGAAGTCTTATGTTTTCTTACATGAGGACAGATTACCATGGGACCCATGGGAGCAGAGCAAATGGCTGTCACGGAAGCAATGCCGCGAGCATCAGCTAGTTACGCATAAAAACCTACTCAATTTTTACATTTCTTCTTTCTCTTGTAAGCTCGCTTTTTCTGTTGATAAACTATCACAATATCCTTTTATTTTATTTTTATATTTATTACAGATGGTGCATATAGCGTTGCCAAAATCGCTGAGATGACTGAAACCACTATTGAGAATCTTGTCTTCTACTGATCTGCCCATTTATGTAATTAAAAATTAAGTGTTGTTGGCCAGCGCATCACTTGAGAACGGCTGGACTGTATTAAATTTTGTTTGCAACGTTCGTAATAGTACATATAAGATCTTTAGGGAATTGATTCTGAAAGGTGCCAGGAAATATGGTATTTTTTTTATACTGGCACTGCAAAGTGACAACACTGCACCTGATAGTAAGCACAATGTTGTCCAGTTAGAGTATCAAGTAGCGAGAGACAACTATACCTCGCTAATTGACACTATCATACCGGCCTGCTAGCTTTTGCACACTACTGATATTAAAACTTCTAAAAAAACTGAAGGTGTTTTGTTTATGGAATTCCAGTCTACTGCAGACAAAAACTAATTCACAATAATATTAATTGAAAGATAATATCACTGTGTCTGTTTGCTATGGAAAAAGCTTTAGTTGATAATATTCAAAGATGTTGATAAAAAGAAGATGTTGTTTTTTTTTGTTTTAATTAAATGAGTGAGGCTAACATATGTTTAATTTATTTTAATTTTCAATTCCAACCATACTGTACGAAATTTTGTGTATTCATTAAACGTAATCTTTTTAGATAATATGCTGAAACTATCAATGTATAATTAATTGTTTATTTTATCTGTACTGTGCGTCCTGTTAATGGACTTACCTTGTTGTAATTGCGTACGCGGTATGACTGCTGTGCCGAAGTCTCGGCAATTATCAATTTATGTGGATCCTTACCCAGTGACACGGCAGAGGGGAGTCCCACCGTCTTTAAACACGCTCAGGAGACCGTTGGTGGCGGTAGCGGTCTTTTTCCTTATTAAGTTGTCGTGACGCAGTTGGTGAGTAGCCGGCTGTGAAACGAGAGGCTGTGGGGTCAATTCCCACACCGGGATAAATGTTTGTGTGACAGGCAGATATTTGTGTCCGGGGTCTAGGTGTTGAGACCGAAAGTCTCTCGTAGTCCCTGATACCCACAACACAAGACTCTTATCTTAGTGTGGGGTAAGGGCTATGTGTGAGACTGTTGGGTGTAATTTATTTATTTAAATAAACACACCAAATAATATATCCAGAAAACGAATATTCAAAGAATGTTATATGTGGCAAGATTTATCCGTACGGGTTTATTTGTTGCAACGGTCTATAGATCCAGATTATTCCTTGGCCCTTAGTTATAGTAAAATTGTACGCTGACTATTAACAGCAATCATAGTAAATGCAACGAATTTGTTACATCCGTTCCCATGGCAAACTCATTTGAGGCACGGCATCATTTTCATTGTGTCAATTGTACACACTCATATGTGCATTCGGTACTAAACAAGCAGTTGCTTTTTCAAAATGAGCAGGTGAATCCTCGTATGCCTTATCTATACTATAATAATATTATAAAGAGGAAAGATTTTTATGTATGTTTGTAACGAATTGGCTCAAAAAGTACTGAACCGATTTTAAAAATTCTTTCACCATTTGACTAAATAATGCTACATTATCACTGATTAATATAGGCTATTATAATTGCAAGAGAGAAAATAAAGATAGAAAGGTGTAATAGCTTAAGATGCCTCCATATTTCTTTTGTTCCAAAAATTATCTACACGCGGGCGGAGCCGCGAGCAACATCTAGTCATAAATAAATAAAAAAACCCAAAAGTCACACACACAGTTCTGACCCCACACTAGGTAAAACCTGTATCGTGGGTATCAACAACTACGAGGATCTACGGTCCCACAACACAGACCCGAAACAAATATCTAATCATTTACGCTTTTGTTTTCCTTTGGATAAAACTACAATTGAACCCGTCATTTCGAAAAAGGCATAAGTCACACTTTTTTAAATATCACTTTTTGGCGCCATTTTATTTCTTGTTGCGTTTTACATCTTTTCTGTGAAAATGGCACATCTATCGGGTTCTACTATTTTATTAGTATGTGAGTGCCGGTCAACAGATAGGAAATGCAATAAAATACATCTTCGCGAATAACACATATATTGTCGGAACTAAAACAATACACTATTGCTTCGACAATATCGCGGACCACGCACGAGCCACACCCGCGCACGCGTCTATCTCGAAACACAGCCGGCTCGGCACTGGCGTGGTGCGGGTTGGCGGCGCGGGCGCAGTCCGTACGGAGTACCCGCTGGGTACGGCATGGAAGAAAGTGGGGCGGACGAGTATGGTACGGCATCGGTAACTTGCTCCGAAATATCGCGCGCTATATCCTCCCCCTCCAGGTTACAATTCCGTCCCGGATGTGACCTGGCCGGTCTTCCCCTACGTGCCTTTTGGGCAATAGTACTCGTACCTTGGTACGGAGTAAGAGCGCTGGCATGGTACTTGCCGATTACTTGACCGCGACTATCTTTGATCACGAAAGACGTAGGACTCGCCACCTCGGATACCACATACGGACCACTACGCCGGGGTGCGAATTTCGCGGTAAAGCCCTTACTGGCATTACTGAGGACATGGGAATCCACGAGAACTAAGTCTCCAACGGTAATAACAGGAGCAGAACGTCGATGCCTGTCTGCCGCTTCCTTACGGATATCCTGTTGTTCCTCCACTCGATACATCACGCGTTGAAGTGTGTGACCAAAACTACGCAAGTACGGCGTTATTTGTGGTACATAATTTTCTTGGGACACAATAGCCCTCATATCATGGTCTACATCGATGGGCGATCGTAGTTTTCGAGCGAACATCAAATATGCTGCTGTCTCCTCCGTACTACAATTATAGGCGGTGTCGAGAGCAAAACGGGTTTGGGAGAGCATCTCTGGCCATTTGCGATGCTCCGGTCCCAAGACCAGGGCAATACTGAATGTCGAGATTTTGACCTTGAATCTTCATGGCCCATCGAGCCAGTCGTCCGCTGGGATTCTTCAGGGACATCAACCACTTTAGCGGCTGATGATCTGTAGCGACGCGTACTTCTGCTCCTTCGATATAGCCACGGAACTTTTCCAACGCCCACACGACAGCTAGAGCTTCACGCTCAGTGGTGTTGTAGTTCCGCTCAGCTGGCGTGAGCAGCCTACTCGCGTACTCGACGGGTCTTTCTTCTTTTGCTTCCGATCCTTGCATCAAAACAGCACCCAAAGCGTATGCACTTGCGGAGGTCCGCAGCACAAACGGCTCTTCAAAATTCGGCTGTCTAAGAATAGGAGCGGACGAAAGCTTTTCTTTAAGCAGTTCGAAGGACTGGGTTTGATCCGTTTCCCAGGTCCACTTACGATTCTTCTTGGTCAGTTCTGTTAAAGGGCGGGCTATGCCCGAGAAGTCAGGAACAAATTTCCTAAACCAGGAACATGTCTGAAGAAAGGTCCGAAGTTCCTTCAGTGATGACGGCATTTTCATATCTATCACAGCTCGGACCTTCTCAGGATCTGGTTCAATTCCTGATGGTGAAATGACATGGCCTAGATATGTCAAGCGACTTCTCGCGAAGACACATTTTTCGCGATTGGCGTTGAGGCCGAATAACCTTAGGCGGTCAAATACCTCCTGTAAATGCTTAACATGGGTTTCTAAATTATCAGATATAATTAAAATGTCATCAAGGTAACATATCACGGTGATATCTCTGAGGCCAGAGCGAAAGCGGTCGATCAGTCTTTGGAATGTCGACGGAGAGTTCCGTAGACCAAATGGCATGCGTCGAAACCGAAACGTCCCGAACGGAGACACGAAAGCCGTCTTGTCGCGATCCTCAGGGGCTACCTCAATTTGCCAGTATCCAGACCTCAAGTCAATACTTGACATCACACTGTCCGGCTTTGTGGACAGCAACAGCTCGTCAATAAGGGGCAACGGATATTTGTCGGCACGTGTGATTCGATTAAGACTCCTATAGTCCACACAGAACCGTACAGTACCGTTTTTCTTAGGCACGAGCACAACTGGTGAGGTCCATTCGGAGTCTGCTTCTTCTATTACTCCTTCTTCTAACATTTTATCTATTTCTTTCCTCATGATTGCCTTTTTTGCAGGTGTTACACGATATGGTGGGACGGATATCGGTGGGTGGTCGCCAGTATCAATCCTATGGATTGCAAATGTGGTAGCGGCTCCCCCTTGCTCAAAGATATCCTTATTATCTTCCAGGAGAGTCGAGAGCTCAATACGCTCATGAGGTTCTAAGAGTGTTCCTTCATCCTCGCGCAATAGGTCTACAGCGGAACAGACGAGGCGAGTCGCTTCATCCTCGTATTCCAGTACAAAAGTACCAGGCCTATCGCGTATTGACCAACGATCCCTAACGAAATCGAATACCATACCAGCGTCCCTTATAAAATTAATTCCTAATAATGATTCTGTTGCACCTGGCAACACTACAAACTGCGTCGGCACCACCACTCCATGTACCGTTACATTAACTAAAGCAGTTTCAACAATATTACTGCTTGTATCACCGTTAGCAAATTTAAAATTATAATGTACTCTATCAAATTTGTGATTACAATTTTTTAAAAACGCACTTAGACTAACACTCGCGATAGATTGTTTTGCACCAGTGTCTAATAATAATTTTCCCGTCTCTCCGTAAATGTCCACACACATCACGGGTCTACTTCGCGGCGGATACGCAGATGATACCGCGGCCACGGATTGGAAAGCCGGAGGGTCCAACGAGCTTCTTCCTCTGCAAGTCCCGCAGTTAGCCCGGATCACGCCCGGGGCACCACACCCAAAGCACACTATCGGCGTCGACGTCAGCGGTGGCGCTGTACTCTCGCCTGCCGTGTGGGTCTTGGTCTGGTCGCGTAGTCGGGAACAATCAGCTTTTACATGGCCAAACTTTTTGCAGTAATTACAAAGCGGTCGTGACTTAGTACGTATATTAGGTGCAGAATTATGAGCGATGGATGGCGATAATCCATCAACATGTGTTGTCTCAGACTTGCGATGTCTAGGGCGACCTTCATCAAATAAGTCTTCTAAGCGTCGAGCTTGCGTTAATAAATCAGCAAAAGAATCGAAAGCGATTCGTGCAATCTTTTCTCTAATTCTGTGGTGCAGTAGTCCATACACCATATCTAGCTGAATTTCTTCCGTAAGACTATAAGGTAACTGAGCAATCAGAGCCCTTGCTCTGCACACGAAGATGTCTGTCGACTCTTCACTTTGTTCCTTGGAGAACAAGTCCTTGTAAATTTTATGCGGCGGGAGACGCGGCCCATATGTTTGTTTTAACAAGTGGATAGCTTCAGACCAACTCTTAACGGAAGCCTTCACACCTTGCCACCACGTTGCCGCTAACCCCGTGAGAAGCATTGGTAATCCTCGTAATGCAATACTGTCGTCAACGCTGACACACTCCTTGTATATCTCCAAAGCATCAATAAACGCTAATACATCGCTTTCTTTGGCGCCGTCGAATCGTGCTGTGCATTTGGCGAAATTGCCTTGCAAAGATGGACGGGAAGGTAATGTACATGAAGTTGTCGGCGACTGTGCTCGAAGTAGCTGCGCAAGCTGCAGGAGCTGTTGATCAGTGATGACTACCGGAGTCGGCGCGGTCGGCACCGCTTCGCATGTGGTCGACGCAGCCGGCGTGGCTGTGTCACTATCCAGACCAGAACTTGGTCGTGACCCATTCTCCCCCTTGTCCTTAACTCCGTTACGTGTTGTAGGAGCCATCATAATATTTACGCAATAACTTTATAAACGTAATTATAGTTCGACGTAAAACACAAGCGTCCAAAATGGCGTCAACTACGTACACTGTTACGAAAGTTCGAGTCTACACACTTTTAAGATAGCTAGGCGGAATGTCCAATATACATCGTCCATAGCATAACTTGATGGAAACAAAATAAGTATACTTATCGTCCCTTTTGCGAATGGCGACACGTGTTAACGTGTTTCAACTCGTGTCTCGATCTCGTTCACGTTGCGTAGCGCAGTTCGTATACACATATACACTAGACACACTTGCACTTTTGTCTTTTAACTATTTGTCCAACGAAATAGGAAACCCGATTGTCTATAATAACAATAATAACAACGGTAAGTTCGTAAGCCGAACGTTGGGCAGCCACTTATCGGGTTCTACTATTTTATTAGTATGTGAGTGCCGGTCAACAGATAGGAAATGCAATAAAATACATCTTCGCGAATAACACATATATTGTCGGAACTAAAACAATACACTATTGCTTCGACAATATCGCGGACCACGCACGAGCCACACCCGCGCACGCGTCTATCTCGAAACACAGCCGGCTCGGCACTGGCGTGGTGCGGGTTGGCGGCGCGGGCGCAGTCCGTACGGAGTACCCGCTGGGTACGGCATGGAAGAAAGTGGGGCGGACGAGTATGGTACGGCATCGGTAACTTGCTCCGAAATATCGCGCGCTATACATCTCCATATACCACAAGTCAACTTTTATGGTAAACGAAAATTTAAGTCTGTTTGAAAATGCCACGAGTCCTGGACTCTGCTATTTCCAAAGTGTCACATTTCACATTTTCCATGACCACACCAACGCGTGAATCCATAGATTGTTTAGTCAGTCATGATTTCCAACTTTTACGGAGGATGGACACCAGGCCCCCATTACCAGCAAGTAATACTCCTGCATATGCTGGTAAACTGCCTATCAATGAAAAGAAAATATCTGATTTGAAAAGATATCTAATCAAAAGATGATTAACTAACAGTTCCTCTGAAAATCTTTGGATTCGTATGTACATCAGAGAGTCATTTTGAAAAAGGCATTAGTCCAGAAATTGAAATTAACATTATCTATATGATAAATGTTTTTTTTTATTATAAATAAAATTCACAAAAATTAATATGTGTTTTATTTAACTTATCCTATGTTCAGTTTCTTCAGCTCCAAAGAGTTTTTTAAGAATCATATTTTTGTTGATACTGAAAAGTTTGAATTAGTGGACTTGTGTCTTTTTCGAAATGACAGGTTCAACTGCCTGAGACAGCAACGACCCTGTCATATAATAACATCTGTTTTTACAAAAACAGGCCGGCATGATTGTGTTGAGTAGCGGGGGATAGACTGTCTCTAGCTATACCATCAGGTCCAGCGTGGTGACCTTGCCGTGCCAGTATAAAAAAATCTGGATCTACCTAGCGTTACCACATGATTGATGTATGGATAATTAAAATGAATGGATTGAAACAAACAAGTGCCGAAAGATATCATAAAATATAATTCATTTATGAATTATATCAACATTAATTATTATGATATACTGTTTTATAATCAGGCTTGTTTATTTATTTAAAATAAAGTCTTGATTGTTTAATATTTTAAAGGTCCATATTGCTTCCGAATCTGGGTGATGTGAGACAGAAAGTCTCTCGTAGTTCTTGATACCCTTGATACCAGTTGGACCATTGATCAAGACTACGTGAGTTCTGCATGAGTCAAGTTCGCCAAAAAAATATTTATTACCCGGGCTCCGTGAATCTAGTACCACACCAGTCCGTAACAGCAGTAGTCTTGAAAAATGGGACGCGAGTTAAGAGATAAATAAATCGCAACGGGTGCAACTTAAACCTGACAGCTCTTAGAAATATATTCCCTTCACGCTGTCTGGCAAGACTAAATATAATGCAAGATTTATTACGGTTTTCAAAAGTGTCTTTGCCATTGCCCACAACTTGGAATTAAACTGTTTACTCTATAGCAAGAAATTTTGAGTTTTTTTGGTAATGTGCAGTTATTGATGTCCGACATATTGTCAATAAGATCAGATTGTCAAACAACTAACAATATAGTTAATGTCTATTTATAATATCTTAAATATATATTTTGTTGAACTCCACTTTAAATTCCATAATTCTTCATCAAATTTTATAATTCAAACACCATTTTAAACTTTATACTTGCCGCTATTAGCAGTGCCATCTGTGGACAGTATTGTCAAATAATGTGTTGTATTGTTAATTATTATCAGTGCGAAGTATTCGCACGGGTCACCTAGTTATAATGTATACTCTATAACAAGAAATTAACACGTCTTTAAATATAGGGTGGAAGTCCCAACCTATATGTCGTGTTATCATCAAAACTGACAATAAAAGATAATAATACATATAATAGTAATGAGATGCTTAATATTTCCTAGATGCTAAATGAGATGCTTAATATTACCTATTAATATTTTGTCTGGGTTCTAGAGTTGGGATACTATGTTTGGGCGTTTTACGGTACTCTGACACTAGACCAACGACCGCTTCTTCACCTTCTTACCCATGACGTAGTGTGAAGAAGCAGGCCGGCATGATTGTGTTGAGTAGCGGGGGATAGGTTGTCTTTGGAACGTCTAGTAATACAAGGAAGGGTAAAGGGTCAACGTTCCCGCCGCCGATAAGATGGACAGACCTCATTAAATAAACGGTAGGCAGCGGCTTTACTGTGACCTGGCATTGCAGAAGTCTATGGGCGGCGGTGACTACTTACCATCAGGTGGCCCGTCTGCTCGTCTGCCTATCGAGGCACTAAAAAAACCCTCTACAAAGCAGTCTCTTGCTGACGCAGTGCCACGAAAAGAGAGGAATGGAGACGTCAAAAGCCGCAACCGACCTATCCGACGATCCCTAACCACGACCACTCCGCTAGGAGGGCATGACCCAGAATATAACAGTAATAATCTAGCGGAACAACTTCAAGGACAATTTAAATCGGCAAGATAAAGCGGAAAGAGAGCTATCTTAAATTATTACAAATTGATCATTTTAGAATAAACTGAAAACACTAAACAAACCTCAAAAAACACGAGAAATCAAAAACGAAAGGAACATATCACTATCTCCGGAAGTAAAGAAATCAACCGACTCAAACTCTATAAAAAACCGTCCAAAGAAAAACAAGACAGGAAATATAACATGTTTTCTGACTCAAAAACACACAATAAATGACAACAAAAAAGATGAGATATCATTTTCGAAACACCACTCAAAATAGCAACTAGTCACAAATTCCCTCTCCACTCCCGGTAGGGCTGGTCCCCGCAGGAGTGAAAGACCATAACCTTCGAGAGAAAATAAACGGACTTCTTAGTAACTCAAAAACAAAATACTGGCTCTCATTACAAATACATAGTTGAAGATAGAGAAATTATAGAAGATTAAGAAGATAGTCTGTTTCAGAGGGTGGATCCACCAGTTATCTGTCCGATGGCTGGCTGTATTGACTACGGGTATGCGACCCCGAACTGCTCTAGCTACTAGTGTCACAGACCTCTTTCTTCCGTGACAGTAGTATCCTCAACCATCTTCCTTCCCTCTATTCATTCCCTTCCCTTCACAACCGGCTGAAGGCGGTATAACCCAGCTCAATAAGGCACGGCCAAATCCTCCAGACCGTTGACAGGCAGCAGTATTAACGGTGCGAAGAGCTGTGCCCCTGCGATCGCCAACCCGCTTGCCCAGCGGGGCGATTATGGGCATTAACCCCCCAAAATGAAGAACACACCAAAAAAACGGCCCCCAGTTCCCGGTCGCCCTGCTATTCCTGACCAAGGCGGCGGTCACGGTAACGGCAGGGCAGGGGGTGCGAAGAATCCCCGGGTTACGGTAGGCCGCTCTTTCAAACTGACTCTGGCAACCTATAACGGCCGTAGTCTTCGGCTTGATGAACATTTGGCGCAGTTGGAGGCGGAGTTGGAAAATATAAGGTGGCATGTCTTGGGGTTGTGTGAAGTCCGCAGAGAGGGAGAGGACACTATCACCCTAGACTCGGGGCACCTTATGTACTACCGCGAGGGCGATCGGACATCCCAGGGTGGCGTAGGGTTCCTCGTCAACGGAGCCCTCTCTAACAACGTTGAAGAAATCTCTAGTGTCTCGACCAGGGTCGCGTACCTGATTCTTCGGTTATCCAAGCGATATACCATGAAGATCATCCAGGTCTACGCACCGACCTCGGCACACTCGGACGACGAGGTGGAGGATATGTACGAGGACATATCCAAAGCCTTGCATAATACCACCAAGACTCACTTCAACGTTGTTATGGGGGACTTTAACGCCAAAGTGGGAGTCCAGAGCAACAGCGAGTCTAGAGTAGGACCGCATGGTTTTGGATGTCGGAATCACAGGGGACAAATGCTCGTCAACTTCCTTGAGAAAGAAGGACTCTTTCTGATGAACTCGTTCTTCAAGAAGAAGCCTCAAAGGAAGTGGACGTGGCGAAGTCCGGACACTGTGACGAAAAACGAGATCGACTTTATCATGACGGACAAAAAGCACATATTCAGAGATGTCTCAGTGGTCAACAGGTTTAATACCGGATCTGATCACCGACTTGTACGAGGCTCACTGAATATCGATCTTAAGCTTGAAAGAAGACGTCTCATAAAGTCCACACTCCGACCTAATCCACTCCAAATTATGGCGGGATCCGAGAATTTCCAGAGGATGCTCGGAGATAGATTCGCTGCATTGGAACCTACTGAAGACGTAGACGAAACTCTACTTAATCTGGTTGAAACGCTTAGGGGCGAAGGCACCAAATTCTGCCAAATGCAGCGTGGAGGCAGAAAGTCCAAGCTCTCGGATGAGACTTTACGGCTTATGGCAAAAAGACGGGAAGCATCTCAAGTTACTTTGTCAGATAGGTCAGACATAAATAAGCTCATTACAAAGATGATACGCCGGGACCTTCGGAGCTCCAATACACGACTCATTGATGAGGCGATCGAGCGCAAACGAGGGTCTAAGGTATTCACTCAGCAGCTTGAAAGGAGCCACCTGACGAAGTTAACGACACGCGAGGGCAAAACCGCTTTGTCAAGGCCGGAGATTCTCGCCGAGATCGAAGACTTTTATGGCCGTTTATACGCTTCGCATGTTCCGTGCCCTAAGCGCGAAGACTATGACCCCAGAGCCACTCTGACACGCCACTACACCGACGAACTGCAAGACATCGACCAAGGCGAGATCGTGTTGGCTCTCAGACAACTTAAAAATGGAAAAGCCGCCGGTGAGGACGGAATTACTTCAGAACTTCTGAAGGCAGGAGGGGCTCCTATCATACAGGAACTGCAGAGCCTCTTCAACACCGTTCTTCACAGCGGGATAACTCCAAAGGCGTGGAACAGGAGTTTGGTTATTCTCTTTTTTAAGAAGGGAGATAAAACCCTTCTTAAGAATTATAGACCGATCTCACTCCTGAGCCACGTCTATAAGTTGTTCTCAAGGGTTATCACGAATCGCCTCGCCAGAAGACTTGACGAGTTTCAGCCCCCGGAACAGGCTGGGTTTCGCGGAGGATATGGCACCATAGACCACATAAATCCACTTAAGTCAAGTAAGTAAGTATAAAAGTGGTAGAGCCACGCTGACGCATGCTGTAGACATATTTGTCTACAGCATGAATGGGCCGGCTCGACCGGGGTAGTACCACTGTCTCACAGAAAACCAACGTAAAGTGACAGTTCACTGTCGCGTTTCGTATGGTAAGTGAGATAACCGGAGGCCTAGATTCCCCCTTCCCTTCCCTAATCCCTATTCCTGTCCTTTAAGGCCGCCAGCGCATACATGATACTTTCGGTATTGTGGATGTTCATGGGCGGTGGAGATCACTTAACATCAGGTGACCCACTGGCTCGTTTGTCGGACTATGATATAAAAAAAAAAAGTCATATCCCCGAAACTGTTCACAAGCGCACTGGAGGATCTGTTCAAGACGCTGGACTGGAAAGGTATGGGCATAAACATAAACGGCGATCACATCTCACACTTGCGATTTGCAGACGATATAGTCTTACTGGCGGAATCGCTGGAGGAACTGCAACAGATGATGGACGGCCTGGCATCAGCCTCACAGCAGATAGGTCTAAAAATGAACTTGGATAAAACCAAAATCATGATCAACGACCACCTAGATCCAAGACCTATCGCTGTCAATGGCCACCAGCTCGAAGCTGTCTCCGAATATACCTATCTTGGGCAGATTCTGCAATTAGGTAGAAACAACTTCGAGAAGGAGGCTAAGAGGAGGATCCAGCTGGGCTGGGCAGCATTTGGAAAACTACGTCAGGTCTTCTCGTCTCCTGTACCACAATGTCTGAAAACGAAAGTTTTCAACCAGTGTGTCCTACCTGTCATGACCTACGGTGCTGAGACGTGGACACTCACAGTACGGCTGGTCCACCAGTTCAAAGTCGCTCAGCGAGCTATGGAACGTGCTATGCTCGGAGTTTCTCTGAAGGATAAAATTCGCAACGAGGTTATCCGACAGAGAACACAAGTCATCGACATAGCACACAGGATTAGCAAGCTGTAATGGCAGTGGGCTGGCCATATCTGTCGAAGGACCGATAACCGCTGGGGTAAACGAGTTCTTGAGTGGAGACCGCGACTCGGCAAGCGTAGTGTAGGACGCCCTCCAGCTAGGTGGAGTGACGATTTGCGAAAGGTCGCTGGCAGAAGCTGGATGAGACAAGCTGAAGACAGGGTTAAATGGCGCGTTTTAGGGGAGGCCTATGTCCAGCAGTGGACTGCTACAGGCCGATGATGAAGAAGATAGTCATCTCTGGAGGAGGCCTTCATCTTCTACTCAAAGAGGGTTTCTTGCTAATACTAGCTAGGGATACACAATAAATTTCAAAACACGTTAAAA